>VWPW01009922.1:0-31057 GCA_013389825.1 Crypturellus undulatus | reverse complement strand
TCACTGGGATGACACAGAAAAGGAAATGAATTGAATATCCAAGCGCAGAATAGGGTTAATTAAACTTACAAATATTGAATGTTTGCAAGAGTAAGTGGGTTGAATAACATTTTGAGGGCAAAATAAAAAAAAAAAGAATTAAATATTGAATTCAATAATCTATGCCATAATCTATGATCTTAGAAACTGGCTCTCCAGTTGTTCCCAGACGATATTGTTTCAGAGTTAATCAGATTTTACAAATATATTTTGTGTAAAAATATATCACAGACCAACAAAGCTGCAGTTCAATTTGGGCTAAAAAGGTGCAATACGAGCACTGTTTTAGCTACTTCATTAAATCTCTGTCCTTTATATTTTTCCTTGGGTGGATCATTGTTTTTACTGAGAAATGCAAAGGTAGCCTGCTTTTATTTTCATTTCCTCTAAAACCATGTACTTAACAGCTGGAATTTGGTGTGGCAACAGCTGCAAATAACCATGCGAATAAATCCTTAGAAGAGCGTTTGGACATCACCTGAACAAAAGATTTCCTCTAAATTTTTGTTGTTTGTGGGCGAGATGTATGCAAAAAGCTGGAAATGATGAATGTAGAAGCGAAACAAAATGCCACCAAAGCCATGTTTCCTCTTTTCTTCTTTCTCTGGCCTTTGGCACAAAGGCCATTTCTGCCACATGTGTGAAATTCAGTGCTCCAACAGCATGTCCAAACTAAATTGTTTGTGGGACTCAAGACCAAACTACTCTGATGCTCACAAGCTGAACACACAGTGCCCTAACTGACCCCATAATCTCTTCCATATATCACAGCTTATTACTTATATATACCATAACTGACTAGAGTAGATAAATTAAAATGGATTATTTTTTGTTCCAGGGTTTTAATACAGAGGTTCTAGGAAGAACAAAATGACATAATTCATGAAGGTGGCTCAGAAATTTTTCTATAAACAGAATGTACATATATATATATATATATATAAAATGTATATACACACACACATACACACTATAAAAATTATCTCTATACCCTTTGCATTCTTCCCAAGCAAGCCTCTCTCTTGCTCTCTCTATTTTGGGTCCTGCCTGCTATAAAATTCCTACTGAAATAAGGAGTGTCTAAAGAAAAAAAAATATAATAGTGGCAATTGAAATGACCTCTTTGAATGCTATTATTGCACTATAGCTACATACTCCACTTGAATAAAATACCTATAAAAGCAGGGGGAAAAACTCCCTAAGAAATTCCCAAGCTGAAGAGGATGATGATCATCCTGATCATCTCAACCTGAGCAAACACTTAAGGGCAAGCCAGCACTTGCATGTAAAATACGGTCAGGTTACACAGATTCACCGAGGTCACTGTTCTTTTTCTAACCTACTTTTTGTGATTAAAAAGGTTTTTTTTTTTTTTCTAATTAATGAGCTGATCTTAACTGCCCTGCTTTAATATTTCATTTGAAGTGGCCCCAGATTTAACAGGCAAGGAAAAGGCACTGTGATGGTTCAGGCCCAGACAGAAGGTAAGAATTAAAAAACTCACCTTTATGACGCCATCTCCGGGCCCCATGTCCGTGTAGATCTTGACGTTGTAGGAGATGTTGGAGAAGGTGGGGGAGTTGTCGTTGGCATCGATGACCACGATGTTGACGGTCACCGGGGCGCTCTCCTGCACGCCGTCCGATGCCGTCATCTGCAGCCAAAGAGCACAAGGGGAACACGTTGCGACAAGACAACCTTCACTGCAAACCTTCCCATCGTATCTATGAGAAGATACAACTAAGAAGTTGGATTTACTCATTCTTTTTGGTTTAACTGACTGGTAAATTCCATTCCCAAAAGGGTGCAGCGAATTCAAAATATTAACCACTAAGCGATGGGCGTGCAATCATATATTGTAAGCGGCTGCTCGTGAGCAAAATGCATTTGATAAAACAGAATTGCAAATAATTGCAAAAATAATAATTACGTGCAACTGTTTTGCCTGTTAATTTTGTATTTCATAGTGACTATTCCCCTTATAAAAAGGGGAGAACAGAGATAGAAGGCTGCAGTAGAGTCGGAGCCCACAGCGCGCCTCACATTGCACACAAGCAACATGATGCTCCTCGTCCTTCCTTCCTCCTCTTCATCCCCTGGGCCATTTCAACAAGCTGCAAGGCTGCTGGCTGAGGATTTGCCTGTGCTTAGTGCGAGCAAAGCTCCACGTGCCTCGGCGGGCGCTTCTCGCTTACCGAAAACGTGTAGAGCTGCTGGGCCTCCCTGTCCACGGGCTGCAGCAGGGTGAGGTAGCGGGTGATGCCCGTCTGAGTCACAGTGAAAAACGCCGTGTAGTCGTTGAGAAAGAGCTGGAGCTGCGGGTCCTTCGTCTTTGAGGGGCCACAAAAGAGAATATTTAATTGTAAATCCGATTTTTTAAAAATAACTTATATATATACGTGTTTTTAAGTGTTCTGTTGCAAAATTAATGCAAGTTTTTGTTTTAGCTAGAAACTAAATGAGCAGAAAGTGCAATAAAGAGATACAGCCTAGAGAGGAATAAAATAAAATAGAAAAAAAACACCACCTTATATTCTTGGAGGAACAAGAGGTATCCAAAATACTCTTTACAGGTTAAGGAAACCCAAAGAGTAAGTAAATCCCCACATCTGCCAGGTCGACCAGTTGTTTTTTCATCTTCTTTTAAAAGATGCTTTTTAGCCAAGGGTTGCTTAGTAGTAAGAAGGAAGCATATTCAAGCCTTTGTCACAGGGCATACTAAAAACAATACTAAAAAGGGGAAACAATCCTAATGCTGCAATAAAACAGCTGAGTGGCTGCAATGAAGCTATCAGCCCATGTTGTAGCATATGGCTTTAAAACAAAAATCACTATTGAGAGATTTTGCTCATGCCTGTGTTAAAAATAAATAATAATAATCAAAGGATGCTGATGCAACACTTTCAATTTCTTAACTGATCAAAATAAAAGCTAAGATAAGGCTTTTGTATAGCTTTCAACAGGAAATAACATAATCAAAATATACTATTATTTTATTTTTCCATAGGTGACAAACAGGGCCAAAAGAGTCTCAACCAACTCCAAGTAACAGAGATGAGGAACAAATAGGCTAGCAGTATAAATAAAAAATAGCAGAAAATAACAGCAGGCACACAAAATACAACTTGAAAGAGAGTTTTGCAGGCTGGTATTTCCACCGTGATTCCATGCACGTCCCCCCATGCACACAGCAAGGCACACAGCACAGCTACAAAGAGCCGAATCTCACAAGCCATCCAAAAAATAACATCGTGTTAGTCTACTAGGGCTTGTTTCTGAAACGATATCCCAAATCTTGGCAACCCAACGTCAAGCCAACGGGTCATGGTAACGCAGCAGGCATCGAGCCTGCATTCGATGCAGTAACAAGCAACGGCGAGGAGGGATCAGGACAAGGCAAAGACAAAGCCGAATTTATTCTAGCAAACCCAAACAGCCGAAAAGAGCCAGATTTTGGCAGCCTAGGATTGTACGACTGGAGTGATAAACCCTTTCGGGTGCTGAAAGCTATGTGGAAGCAACAGCCAAGTGCTTGGAGCGCGCGGCTTCCTCCCGCCAGCACGATTAAAATGCACTTTACAGCCAGCAATGCAAAAGGTAATCGCTTTTGCCCATGGAAAATTAGGGCTGGCGACTGGCAAAAATGGATTTTTTTGCAGACACTGCAGAGTCAGCCAAATTTACTCATTTGCAAAAGGCCAGTTTTGGCCCATTGCGCTATTCTGAACACAAATAAATTGTGTCAACCTGGCGAGAAGGCAACTGTGGAAACGACCCAGCAGTGTTGCCATCACCACTGAGGTTTTCATTTTATTACTATTATTTTTAACTATTTTAAATGGTCCTAGACCGGAGCATTAAAAAAAAATAATAAAATAAAATAAATAAAAATCATACTGCAAACACAACACCCAATACCTACGGGAATGGCACCTGGCGCGAGCTACAAAGCAAAAATGCATCATGGAAAATGAATGTGAGAGAAGAAACACAAAGCTGCTGCTGCTGCATATTATAAAAGCAATACATTTCGATAAAAAAAATAAACAAACAAACTAAAAGCAATCACTGCTAGAAACAAAAATGCAATAACTGAGAAGCTGAAGGAAAAATTGGGGGAGGGAAGACCGTTCGAGAAGATATTGTCCAAGGCACACTAGGAGGAGTTCTTTCTCTTTAAGCCTTTTTATTTAAAGCGAAGCTTTAGTTAATGCTAATAATAAAAGCAAGAATAAAGGCACAAATGCAACTAGAAAGAAAAGCTGCACTGCTTTTCAGATTTTTTTTAGATTTTTTTTTTTTTTTACTTTTTAAGCAAGAATGAATCCTGAATTGAAACATTGTAACATGGCTACTGGAGTGCTAGAGTGCTGGTCACACCTCAATGCTTTATCATATATTTTAATGTATATATATATATATTTCAAAAAGCAGCAAGGCTCCAGCTAAAGATCTGTTTGCAGCGTTGTTGCTATGAGTTCATTTTTCCAAGGCCATGTTGTAATTCTCCCAAGGTTTAAATTCAAAACATGACGGCCTTTTTTAATCTTTTTTTTTAAAGCATACACAGTGCAGAAGGCTCCTTTTAGAAGGTCTGCGTATCCTAAATGCCACCAAATGATGGTGACAACATATGGGACACAGAGTGAGATCTTTTGGCTCCAGTGCAATTTCACAGTTGAGAAACGTGTGGGTTTTTCATGATTCCAGATTTCCTCCTTTAAGACCCTGAGTGTACTGCAAAAAGTATATCAAATTAGCCCTTGGTTTATTATATTTACAAATATTTTAGTGGGCCATTTTTAAAAGAGGTTGGGGCAAATCCATAACAAAGTGGTATCAGTTAGTTAAACTAATATCTGGTTTTGTGATGCAGAAACCTTCCCAAATCATTTCCAGTGGCAAAATATACCAACCCCAGACAGTAAAGCGGTTTCTTCTCCAGAGCAGCATCCCTCAAATCCCCTCACGAAAAACCTGCTGCGTGATTATCATATATTTTAATGACTCCGGTTCAAGATAAAATATTTGTTTTTTTTGTCATCTTTGGACGTAGATTATTTTCAAGCAAGGACTCTACAATGTCAGAAGTGAAATTTGGACAACCAAAAGGTGATTTCCGGCGTATCAGGTCAAGAGCTTTAATAAAAACCTGTCATTGCCCACTGCAGATATTACTGCAGAACACAGCCCTCCAGCATCCTTAGATGCCTGAGGACAACATGAGAACAGAAAAAGGATCAAGAACAGAGATGAGAAGGAGAGAGAAGGGAGAGGTTGGGGAGACGACAATATGCAGAAGGGAATAAAACCTCAAAGAAAAAAAAAGATGTAAGGAAACCTGAGGGAGCAAAGATAGCCTCAGGGGCTCGGTGTACTGCTCTTTTGAAGAAGTTCAGTTTACAACAAGGGATGTTAGTACAAAAATCTTGACAAGGAATGGGTAGTTCTCTTGGCCTCCAGCTCTCCTATTCCTCTTCCTTCCCATCTTCCCCGTGCCCCAGTGCAGATCCATCCTCTCCCCAGAATCTGCCTGTTTTCCCCTCGGTCCCTGAAGGAAGGGCGCCACGCACCTCCTCCACGTCGTTGTCCAACACGACGATCCCCAGCGGCGAGGTGAGGTTGAGGTTCTGCGAGATGGTGGTGCCCACGGGGGACGATTCGAGGATGAAGCCCTCGTACGTGGACCTCGTGAAGTAAGGCCGCTGGTTGTTCTCGTCGAGGACTTCGATGTGCAGGTTGGCAAAGGCGGGGAGAGGGTGGCCGTTGTCCTGCTCGGCCTGCGAGAGAAGAGAAACCAATTCATTTAGTGCGGGCTTTCAGGTCCTGCAAAGTTACTGGTTGCCTTGGGTTTGCTTTTAAGAAAGACCATCCAATCGCACACATAAGTAGTCTCCGGTCTGGCCACCTGACTTCGAAACTTGGCATCGCGGGAGAAAGAAGCATCAAAAATCACCTAGGAAATAAGAAAAAAAAATAGATGCAACCATAATTAACCTTGGTCACAACAAAGCTCTAAAGCTACGCAAAAAAATCTGCCACACGGTTCTTGCTGCATGTTACTGGGACAACGTATTTTACTGGATACACAGTACTACCATTTTTTTTTTGTCCAAAATATTCATTTTTCTCATGTTAGACAAGTGGAATTTTAAATTTNGAGAAAGAAGCATCAAAAATCACCTAGGAAATAAGAAAAAAAAATAGATGCAACCATAATTAACCTTGGTCACAACAAAGTTCTAAAGCTACGCAAAAAAATCTGCCTTGAAGTACTGAGATCACAAGGCTTGACAACATCTCTTGTACACAAAAGGATAAAATAAACCTGGAAACTCCTCAACATACAATGAAAACCACCTATGTTGATACCACCACAAGCAGAAGACTACAGCAGTTTCGGGCAGACGGCTCTTGCTGCATCTTACTGGGACAGCGTATTTTACTGGATACACAGTACTATCATTTTTTTTTGGTCCAAAACATGCATTTTTCTCATGTTAGGCAAGTGGAACTTTAAATTTATTTTGCCCAATTCCAGACTACAAGGGAAACTCTTGATTTCCATTAACAGCCTCCACTTTGCAGGACCTCATCCTACCAAGCTCTGCCCGTTCATACGGCATCACCTCATCTCTTCTTTACAAACCTCCGATGCATAAAAACACACATTGAGAGCATTAGCATAACATGCTGATGTGCCACAAATCAATGGTTTTGCTTTTTTCCTCTCTTTTTTTAAATGATCACTTAAATTAAGAGAAAACATGGAAAAATGACTATTTTTTGACTCTCAAGCATTAGGGTCAGATCCAACAAGGGGAAGAGCCTCATTACAGAAATCACAGGAGGATAATTTTGTTCAAGAGCTCAAACGCAAAACGTCAGGAAAGAAACTGCAGTCACTTCTGGCTCTTCTTTTGTGCTCCTAGGATTCAAGATACAACCACAGTGATCAAACCCATACTGGCTTCTAGAAATTACTAAATTAAGAAGTTCAGAGAATATTTTCCTGCTATTTTCCTGCTAAAAGGGCCCCTGTAGGATCTGAAGCATTGGCCACCAAAGGAGACCCATGCTTCTAGGTGGCCCCAGTCACTCTGTACCTTGAAATACATCTTGATATGGACACATTGAGGCCAAAAATAATTAACGTACGAATGGAAATAATCCCAACAGGAGCCGTCTCCCTTTGTAGCAGACACCTCAATCCAAAGCTTTACAGAGCTGTCACTCAGCAAAGCTTTGTGTATAACCCCGAATCTTTCTGTGTGGCAAAAAGATAAGACACCAACTCTGTAAAGACAAATATCTGCTTTCTGATCCTCCCACTACATAGTCCCCCATTTGAAAGCTCAGAGCATGTATTTGTGAGAGCAAATATACAGACAAGGATTGGAAGACAAATATATGCTACTTTTTAAAAGATAGAGCTGAAATCTGGAAGGGAAACAAACTTTTAGTGTTTTGGGGTGGTTCTTCCAAAGTCATTTTGGCATAAGCCACAGGAACACGCGCATATTTTCAGCTTAGGCTTTGCACCTTAACGGTGGGTCCAGCAAATCAAATGAAAAATTAAAAGACACATTAGCAAAACGCTAGATACTTACTTTTCATCATCTTCGTACACAGAAATCTTTTCTCAAAGTCAACTTTTATTTTCTTCAACACAAAGCCTTCTTTTTTCTTTACAGAAACGTGAAAAATGGCCTTGCCTTCATACGCTATGCAAATATATTCACAGGAGCAACACAGGGAACGGTTCATGTGCCCTTGATGCATGCTGCTTATAATGCTCCAAAAATATATATATGACAGCCATAAATTGTACTTCTCCCTCCCTTTTTTTGTGGTGTTTGTTTGCTTTTACGAGGTGCACTCCTATAGTGGGCAATTTGTTGCAGACTTCCAGTGCTGGGAGGGAAAGCGGTGGTTTCCTCGAGCCCTGTTAATGCTCTCAGGCTTGAGAGCGTCTCTGCTTCCTGAGACACTGATTTGTGAACACTTTAAGCTTCTTTCAGATAAAAAGCCACTGATATTTAAAACAGTCTAATTTATCTACTTATTCTTAAGCTAATAATAATGGAAAACCTTCACTATTAGCTTTACTCAACCTTGCCATTCCCAAGATCAGTGGAAATGGTTGGCCACTGGACATGGGTAGAAGACCTGGGTTCTCCTCGAGACCAATCCACTTTACGGCCAACCTGCAACCAAAGGTTGTCAATATTTTACAGACTTGACCCACTCACAGGTTCATTGCAGCTTGCTCTCTCCTTGGACGAGGCTGCTTAGTACAGGGAAAAATGAAGATCCTCAGTCACAAGGATGCTTCAAAAGGAAGATAAAGCAAAAGGCAAATGCACATGGAAGACCCTTCCACAGCAACACCTCCCAGGAGGAAAGTCAATACAAAACCAAACACAAAACAATAACACAACCGATGGCAGACCACCTGAACCAAAGAAAAGACAGAAATGAAGGCAGGTTGCCACCATCCCATACAAAACTGGAATAACATTGTCTGAAGTACGAGAAAATGCCAAAATAAATGAATTCCTGTTTACAGAGTTAGACTTGCCAAACGTAACATTTTGGGTGCTCTGAAAAGGTGCAGGACCAGGGATTTGCAGCCTGCCAGTTCACGTCTTCTGTTCAAGCAAGAACAAGGTCCAGGAGCTTCAGACCCTCAAACCTGGGTACAGATGTGATGGACACGGAAATATTACACAGCTTTTATACCCAGGCCATTAAAAAGGAGAAAAGGTTGGAGCACAGACAGAGAAGAGGACAGTCAGGTCTGATGAAGCTGTTCCTTTTTTTTTGAGTTCATGACCATAATGGGAGATGAAGGTAAAACTTAGGTCATAATTTATCCAGATTTAGCAAAAGTGCTAGGCTGGTAAAAAAAAAAAAATCATCCACTGGATTAATTTACAAGGTCAGAAAGTATAGGATAGGGAAAAAAATGATGGAAATGGATTAAAAATTGGCTTAAGGATAAGCAGTAGAGAGTATCTTTAGACATGGAAGAAATTTGACTTTCCGGTCAGTGAAGCTTGTGATGTGGCACTGAAATGTGGCACATAATGTGTCTAGACAGTAGGTTAAAAAAGAAAAACCCAAATATCCATTTTTCCTTCATGTGCCAAGGGCAAGTGACTCCGGTACCACTGAGGCTCATGATGCTGCAGAGCAGTGAACAGTGACCCTCACGGCTGCCCACCTTTCCAAATCATCAAACTCACCTTTCTGTGGCCTTTCAGCTAAAGAAAAAGCCAGCTCTGAAGTCATTATATCAAATCCCAAGTGATGAACAAGATGAAATGGTCTTTTTTTTTTTTACTGCAGAAAGGAAATGCAGATATTTCAGTAACTATAAATAGTTGTGGATCTATCTATTATGGTAATCTAGGGATTTTAATCTTTCTGTCGCTCTATGACTAATAACACAATTTAGGGCCAGTCTTAACTCTGAGTTTTATTTAATGTATAGCTGTAATTTCATGTTCTAAGTGCAAGGAAAACAGCTTGTCATTCTGAGACGCTGTCAAACGCAGGGGGAAAAATGGTATTTTCAATAAGTATTTGGTAGCTTTGGAAAAAAACTGACTTTTTAATGATAAGAAAAAAAATAGATCGAGGTATTAGAAAGTTTTTTAAATAGTGTCTTCCTGCACCCTTTTGCCCTTATTTTCTTACTCCGTTTCCCATGAGGGCCCTTAACATCTCCGCTTGTGCCAGAACATCAGGAGAGACCAAAAGAGAAAAAACAGAAGAACTTCCAGAAAAACAGCAGTGTATTTTAGAAAAGCCCTTCAAACTTGCAGTAATAAGGAACAAAATCCACAATATCTTGAAAACCAGGCATTTCACCGCAGCGGTTCCTTCCCACAGACCTAGTCCATGGGAATCACTGTGAAGTTGTCCTCAAGTTCTCAACGCTGCATTCCACGCTCGCAGCTCAGGGTGATAAATGCCTCGGTATTTGCATTATATACTCCAGCTATAACATATTTGTCACACTGATTAAATCCGAGCAAAGGAGACATTCCTCTTCCTGCTCAAAGCCCTACTTGCAAGCACTGAAGAACGGAGAAGACGGAAGAACAGATAGAAATCCCCTGAAAGGCAGGAAAAGGTCTTCTCTGAGAAACACTGGAAGATGGAGGAAAATTAGACCTAACCTGAGTGAAGGTGACAGTCAGAAAAGGCATGAAAGGACTTGGAGATTACTTGCACCTCAGACATCTCCTCAGATAGCAGTGTTCTGGATTGCTCCTTACACCAATGGACTTCTCCACCAGGAAGGTGTCCAGCTCCCGTATCCCCAGCGCCACCTTTCAGCACCTCCGTGGGTGCCCACCAAGGCGTCCCCCAGAGAAACTCCAGGGGATGAAGAACCACCTTCTGCTGCATGGGTGAAAATCCTGCGCAGTGCCGGGGCTGCCTGCTTGGCCCTGCTGGGAGAGCCGGGAACATCCATCCTGATCCACTTCTACTGCCGAGGTGTCTACTACCGACAGGGCTGAGAAGCCACCGCCAGCCCCGAGTGACCGTGACACAAAGCAATTCTCTCCTGTATGAAGCTTTTNAGGAAGGTGTCCAGCTCCCGTATCCCCAGCGGCACCTTTCAGCACCTCCGTGGGTGCCCACCAAGGCGTCCCCCAGAGAAACTCCAGGGGATGAAGAACCACCTTCTGCTGCATGGGTGAAAATCCTGCGTAGCGCCTGGGCTGCCTGCTTGGCCCTGCTGGGAGAGCCGGGAACATCCATCCTGATCCGCTTCTATTGCCGAGGCTTCTACTACCGACAGGGCTGAGAAGCCCCCGTAGCCCCAAGTGACCGTGACACAAAGCAATCCTCTCCTGTACGAAGCTTTTCCACGAGAGCTGCGAACCTCTCAGATGCATGAAAAAATCTTATTAACTCTACAGATCATAACAAAACATACTTTAAAACTATGGAATTAACAGAAATCTGCCAGCATATGTGCCCATCAAAGACATATATATATATATAACAACACAAAAAGAATGTTATAATCTTCCTTTTTTTTGATGTTTTCCCCAACTTTTTCCAATCTCTGGTTCCAAAATGCAGCAGGGTCTCTTTTTAATCACTAGTACAAGGTTGATGCTTCCAAGAGAAATAAGATTCCTCCTGCAATTCTGTCATTTTGAATCTAAGGAGCACCCATCTTCCTCACGCTGCAGAAATTTGGGAGCACTGCTTTCCCTAGGTGAATAATGCAGAGTAGAGGTATATCACCATAAAGTAAAAAGAAAATGCTTGTATTTCTACAGCCTCAAAATATGCACAAAGTTTTTTTTACCCTCTGTTAAAACTCCTCCAGCTTCTACTGCAATATCAAACACACAAAATCCTTGATTCTTCCCTACTTTTTGGGCACCAACCTGCTGCAATATTTCTGAGTGGGACAACCAGTGGTGACCTCCAGCATCTATTACGAGGTTGCTGTACAGCAGCTACTAAGAAAACGGATGTTAAATCTATTAGACATATAGATGTTAGATATTTATTCTCTATTAATCCTCTAGTAAGAGGTAACTACACTATATCCTACACTATAAACTTGACTCTGCATTAAGGGCAGTGTCTTCAAGTAGGATCTTTTGGGATCTGAGCAGAGATGCAACAAATGGATTTTTGTAGAGCTGCCAGGTATTTACCATCTGATAAATAACTGATGCTCTAATACAAAAGGATCCAAGTGCATCAGTCAGATCACCATTTTCCCTATTTTTTTCCATGATACTCACACTTCAGAAAGAAATCAAAAGTTCCCTGACACGTTTCAGAGCTGGGAACAAGAATGCAGTCTCCACTCTACAGAATAATGGTCATTTTTATTTCCAAAAAGACCAGCAAGGCTGTTGACTTCTCTCCATCGGCTACATGGCTGGAAATGGAAAGAACCCCCGGACGTTGGGAAAAGCCCCTGTGGTTGGAAAGGGAGGCGAGGGGCTTCCCTGGGGAGGCGGGGGTTCTGCTGCTCTTCCGAGCTCAAAGCTGCCGTTCTTCCAAAGCAAACCATTAAAAATACATATTTTTTCATCAAAGGTCTTCTGGACCCCACAGGGAGGCCAAAAGCCAGCTTTTCTTATTTAAAAGTTTTGCTTTTTCGATTGTCTTCCTGCCTGAGAATTAAACATTTATCAGAAACGCAGGTTTCCAAGCCACAGTCGGCTGTACCAGCCTTGCTCTCATCATCCTGTATTGACTCAGCCCACTCTTTCCATTTCATTTTTTTTGAATTATTTTGACAGTAGGGAGAAAAAAAAGATCACTTGATATCAGAGAGAATATTTTAAAGATTAAATTTAGGGACTTTTGTAGAAAGAGCCTATTTGCTGTTTGAAGAGGAACATCACTCACACCAGCCTTCCAGAGAAAAAGGATTTGGATTCGATGACTTCGGCGCTGCCCCAAAATGCAAACTTTGAAAGATATAACAAATGTTCAAAGTTGTTTCCTGGTACAAATCTGAGGCGTTTTACCAGTCTGAACAGCCCCTGAACGACACAGCACTAAAACATTTTATCATTCATGCAGGAGAAACTGCTCCCTCTTCCGCAAGGCTCAGACCGGTCTTGGCAGTCTCAGCCCCTCGCTCTCCCGTGTTTATCGAATGCTGGAAACAGCCCAGGGACGGATGCAAGTCACATCCAGGGAGTCCACGCTGGGGACCACGTGGTGGCTTTGTAAAATTTAAACCCACTCTCAGATGATTCAGAGAAACACTTTGGGCTTCCAGGTTGAAGGAGACGGGATTATTTTTAATCGGATGATTTCTGAGAGCCGATGGCAGCCCCCTCGATGCCCAAGCACAGAGCTTCAGGCAAGCCCTAATCCTCTGCCAGCTCTGTAGACGGCTGTAGGATAGACTGCAGGAGACTAGAAGAAAAGCTCCCAGGTTTATAATAGGGTGGGATGATAGAAATATTAATACGTATAAATAAAAGAGACAGAGCTATGTTAAAGTACACTGCAGCTAGGTATATCCATGTTTGGGTCTGTTTAAAATATGCTGGGAAACACACAAGTGACTCACTGAGTTGGCCTCTTGCATTGCTTACTCTCTTCCTCATTCCTCTGCCTACCAATAAATCCCTCAACCCCTACACAATTTATGGTGGCACTAAGTAACGGCTATAGGGACAACTCCAGACAGACATTAGTGCTGAAAAGTCCCTTCACGCAACCGAGTTAAAAAAGCAAATGCACGAGTGGTAGGTACAGTTTGTCCTTACGTTATTAATACAATCTGAGATGCAACAAGTCAATCACGATTCACTCCCTTTTCCAGAAAGGCTTCAACATCCTTCTCTCCTACAGCTACATTTTCCTGTTAGCTGATACCTAGCAGTTAAACAAACAAACAAAGCCCAAATGGGCTCATCCCACACTTGCTCCAGAGATTTTTCCTAAGTACATGGATATGAGAGGTCGGTCAATGTTACCTTAATAACCAAGTCGAACTTCTGGTGCAGGTCCCTGTTGATGGGCTTCAGGAGCGTGAGCACGGCCGTGGTGAGGTTCATGTGGAAGTACTGGGGATAGTCTTCAGGGGTACCTGCAACACAGCATCGAGGTGTGATGAGATCTTGGAGAAAGATGGTGCTGTTCCCAGATGGTTTAGGTCAGCCTTCTACTCATTTCATCATCACAAACCCAACCCTATTCCCAGGAGGATAAGATATTACACGATGTGTACAGGTAGCTTGGTAATACTACAAATCTTACGTGCTTCATATCCTGGTTATTACCTTGCTTCCTCTAGGCACAAGGAGCCTCCCCAGCTGGGTACCGTGCAGTTTCTAACAACAGAAGCCCGAGCACCCTGGGCAACGCTTCCAGTTCCGCTTCTTGGCTTCCAGGGGCTGCACGTGCCAAGCTAAGAGGATACTTGAAGAAGTGACATTCTGCCTCTCTTCTCCTCATTCAGGAACTTCCTCAACATGTACCTCATCCTAGAAGCCTCCAAGAAGCTTCTCAGCAGGGAGGAGGCATCAGGTGAGACCTGGTCTAGCAGCTTCTGTGCATTGTCAGCAGGTAACGGGCCTTGGTGGCACCGTGTTTGCAGGAGACTCCCCAAGAGAGTTAAAAACAGAAGTGACTGGTGCCTGAGGCTGTGTGTGAACCCCCCGAGGAGACCAAGGAGCATCACGCGAGGATGGCAGAGCCCTTGCTGCACCCGGCGAGTCGTTTTCCCCAGAAATGCGGCTGTGGTGGCTCATCTTGCAAGGTTGGAAATTGCTCCCAAAACCCAGCAGCCCCCTCACCCCAACTCCTGTGCAGCAGCTAAAACTGGTGGCAATTACTACCACACGCTGCACTGTGTATCTATACGTGTTATATATACGTGAATATTCAGCGAGTATCTCTGAACATGGAGCTGCCACACACCCAGACAGCAGCAACAGGGAGAAATCCCTTCGGAGTCATTTTTCTATTATAAAACCTACAGAAACGCAGAGTCTCTAGTTCCCAAGTGATGATGAAAGGTGAGCAGAACCACCAAATTAAAGCTCAGTCAAAGCAAAGAGACTTCAAAAATCAATCCCTCATTCAGCTAAGGAGCTTATTCCTTCCAGTACTAAAAAGACAGACTTACCTGGAGGCAGAAGAGGAGGTGCATGGAGAGCTAAACTAAAGGGAAATCCCTATAGAAAGAAATATCTGCAAGGGCTACTTCCTGTGCGATTATTTAACATTATTCCACGATAAAGACTCCCATATCAACAGCACTGCAAAATGGCAAAGACCAGGACAGGTTTCCAAAAAGGAAACCTTTGGAGGACCAGGGCAAAAACAGCCTTTCTAAGCAACAACCCAATATCTAAAGTAAAATAAAACTGCTCCTATCTTTCTGAATTACTGATCTTTCTGAATTACTTCACCCAGCTCCAAGCAACAATGCAAATATTAAAAATCAAGACTAAGAAAGTGCAAATCCTTACAAAGTCAACTCCTAATGGGCCTGGCAAATGACCCAGAGGACTTCAAGCAGTGCTGTACGGGGGGGGAAGGTACACAACAAGAGCTGAATTTATAAAGAACCATCAAATCTATTACTTTTCCCCGCTTTCAGATCTGTAATATCCATGAACATCTTTCCTCGCGTCGAGGAGAACCTTGCATCATGGAGAAAAATAAAAACAAACAAACAAGCAAGGGGGTGTGTGTGTCCAACCCACGCTCACTTCCCAAATTCTCAGTCCCCAGGCTGGTCACAGGACACAGCCTGGGCTACTCTCTGCATTTGGGAAGAGCAGGGCGCAAGGGGGCCTGCAATGGAAAACCATCCCCTCAGACCTTCCTGTTGCCAAATGGCATAAGAGAAGCAAGTGGAAAGAAATGCAAAAGAGAGGAAGGGAGTAGGGGGGATATAAATAGCCCAGGATCAGGCACCTCCAGCCAAGCAGGTACCTTTGAACTCTGGCCACAGAGGAATGTGACTCTGGGAAGAAAATGCTGTCGGCAACGACAGGAACCAAGAAATCCAAGGGAAAACTTGCAAAATTAAAATATGGATGCAGCCAAACCCTTTAACTGCTATATTCTAACCTGAATAAATAATAATAAATAATACACCATTTCAAATAAGCTTCAAAATTGCAATTCAGCTTAAAGAACTTAAAGAAACAAGCAGCGATTTCAAACATCCCCCTAACCATTGCAAGAATATTCTTATTAGCTTTTTCTACTCTGCCAGATAAGCTTTTTGTGGCTCCTCCTAACCGAGTGAGTGAGAGCTAGAGGATGAGACACCAACCTACTAGGATGGAGTAGAGGATGCCCGGTCGATCCGAAGGAGGCTGGATGTTTCGGTCCTGATCTATGGCTTGTATTGGTGGAATGACCTTGATGGGATTCACGTAGGCCTGAAAGAGGAGGGGAAGAAAACAACAAGAAGAAAAATCAGATTTTAAACCCACATTAACAACGCCGCTATATGCAAGTCTTGGAATCAACAGCAAGAACATCCCAGAAACTAAACCAGTGGACACAGCAGAGTATCTAGGGTGACAAAAATCAGGTCGCAGCACAGAGACACTGGTCAAAACCGCAGCCGTCTCGTACGCTCAGCGGCGGAAGCAAGAACCCACTGGCCGTCCCCAAGGCAGATGTTGCTCCGTATTGGCATGGCAATTCCTCCCCCTTGCAAATCCACTGGAATTTATACACCTAGTGACAGCACTGAGCCCTCACCGTGGCTTGGGGTGTTTTCTGATATTTCCAATTTCACTAACTTTGACCATTTAATGCAACAGAAACAGAACTAGTGCATGAATGTGCCTAAATATTTTGCCCTCTTCCCAAAATAGCCATGGATTTCCTGGCTCTTTGTTGTTTTCCAGATTCCTTATCCACCTCTTCCAAGGCCTGGGTCTGGCATCCGTTTCTTGCTCCGGGTCTCCTCCCGCGGTTCCCAAGAGCCTGGGTCCTCCATCACCCACCCGCTGCCTCTTCCAATTCGTTAAAAAATTCAAGTTTTAAAAGCGTAATGAGGGAGAAGAGCTCAAAATAGGCAGAAGGAAAGAAGATGTATGTGACGTACGCTTGAATTTTTTAAAAGCTGCAGGACCCCTCGGAAAGTCCTTGCTCAGATAGAATGATGCATAAAAACACCCAAGAAAAAATAAAAAGAAATGCAAGGAAAGCCAAAAGAAAGTCATAAAATTAAGTGATAAAGAGCCACGACATCCCAAGAACTAATGGCAAGGCTTGGTAAGAGTTTAGGCTTGCAGTTCCAATCTGTATCTGATGCGGGTGGCAGTTGCCGTAGGCAGCTCTAAGGCGCTTCTTTCCGAGTATTGAATGGGAAATGGAAAAGAAATTATGGCCTGTTACTTGCAGTAACCCAAAAGTGATTTCTCAAGAGCAAGACTGGACCCTATTAACCATGGAATGGTTGATACCGATAACAGCTTATCCCAAATCTGAGCAACTCTTCCAGAAGGAAGAGCAAAGTTTGAGATGCAGCTACACCTACCCCTAAAGCCCTCAAATTCATCCCAGATACGGAGCAGCCACCAGCCACATCAACACAGGCATCAAGAGGGAAGGGAGAGAGCATTTCCCAGCCTCGTACAGCCACATCTTCAGGTTCCCGGCAATTTTACTGACTGCTCTTTTTAAATAACTGTGCCATCTTCCCAAGCACATAAAAATTAATTACCTGGAACACCGTGTCTGTATAATTTTAACCTTTCCATGCTTTGCTGCTTTTCAGTGACATTTCCTTTAAACGAAAAATAAATAAATCTATTTCTCCAAAGACGGCAGATGGGAGATGGACAATCAATGGCAAAAAAGGAAGGATGGAGGAGATAACAACTCAGCAGAAGAGTTAAAACTCCTTTTATCAACTCTTATCATGCACTAGCAGATAATCAATAGCTGACCAAAGCCTTGGGGTTTGACATTGCTGAAATGAGTCATTTCCATAGAGATCATTCAAAATCACTGGTATTAAATTAAAAATAAAAACTAGTGAGTAAATCTACTGTGAATGCTACTGCCTATTTAGCATTGTTTGCTACCTTGAGCTTAATATCAACTGGGTGACCTATTTATTGCTGAAATTAGAGTGAAAAGTGCCAGAGAAGCAAGTGAAAAGTCTATCTATCATCTTTTCAGGGGAAACTGCGGCCACGATGGATTTTATCCTTGCTTGGGAATGCTTTCCAGCTTCCAAAACAATTCAAGAATCAGCTCATCAATGCATCTCTGCTTAAATTTGAACAGAAAAATTGCTATCGCCCAACAAGACTGCAAGTCGCTTGGCTAAAACAAGCAACTGGCCATTTTTGATCAAAAAATACCTAAGAAACCTGACAAACGCACAGCTATCAAGGACATCAATCTTCATTTTCCTGTCTTAATCATATAGTCTCAGGTTTTACCTAAATTGCTAATGGAAAATTAATACCTGAAAAATGGGTCCACGAGCTCACCCTTCAGCCGGCAGTGATGGGACTGCTCAAAGCCACGGGGTCTAAGACGGCTCCTGTCTCAATCTCCTGCCCAAGAACCAACCTGACAACCCAGAGCTGCAAATCCAGCTCAGAGGCATTTCCAAAGCCACTGTGGTTGAATGTGGATGAACCATGAAGGATGAATGCGGCACATTTTGGGTGGGATTTGTTGGCATGGCTACTTGGAAGTCAGCTGAGATTTATCAATACAGCATGCCAGTCTTGATGGTTTGCATACATGAAAGCCAACAAAGTCCCTTGCATAAAGTATTCATAATTGAGGGTAATTAGTATAAAAATAAAATTAAAAAGCATCTTTTTCCAGAAAAAAAGTCCTTGTGGGGCATTAATAAACAACACCTCCCAGCACAGCTGGTGGTTTCAAGTGGGCAGTTTTAAATTGGACAAGCACAAAAAGAGCAGACAGGTATCAGGTAGCATGTGGGCATGCACGGGGACCGATAATTATCCAACACAACCCGATGATGAATGGGAGCTTTTTGTAAAAGGAGCTCAGCAACTCATTATATTAACTCAACTTTCTTTTGCTTTTCTACTGCTAATTTAATTTCCTCCTCTGCACACTGCTGGTCAAACTTAAGTATAAAAAGGGATAAACCTGAGAAAGCCAAGCATACCTGGACCAGCTAGAGGACACAAATGCATCCTTCATCTACACACAGAAAAATGAGATCTATCTGCAGGCATCTACCTGCACCATGGTCATTGCGTAGCTTGAAGGATTCATTTAGGTATATACATAAATGTGTGTTTATCTATATATGTAAAATTTTAATACAATTTATTAGCCGCTGCTATCAGAAAATATAATACCTGGGTTTACTAGCTGAATCTTTTAATGCATTATGTCTATGTAAGTGATCTAGAAGTTTCAGCCTTTAGGAGTCAAGTAAATATTTGAGGTACCACGTTCGGATTCTGAGCTCCCACATCCCAGGTTTATCACACCGGCTGCGGCGCTAGGCACGTTGCTAAACCTCAAGTTTATCACAGTCAGGTTATCGACAGAGATGTTTTCTCATCTCATCTATCTGATTAGCCAAGGCACTGTCTGACACACAAAAGAAGCCAAAAAGCAAACACAGCTTAATGGACAGTAGAGTTAAGCGACACCGTTTTGCGGCTCAGCACCTGGTCGCTGGTCACGCTGCCGAATCAATGCTGCCGAATCAATAAATTCACATAAAACAAGTTCCCTGAGGGCACAGTTTCACTGAGCATCATCTCTGGGATGGCAGGGGAACAAGCATCTTCTCTCATCAAAAAAAGGGTGAAGCTTTTGCCTCCTCCTTTTGCAACTGGCCCAAAATGAGCCCATCGCTCATGTATTAACCGGCATGTTTAGTACAAGCCTCTACGTGTGCTAAGTGTCACTTGTGCTACTGCCTCTTGACCAAAACTAGCTAGACCAGAACTGATCTTCTCTCAAGACAAACAACTAGCTCCTCAGCCTCAGAAAACTGTTCTCCTAGGGTTGGTAGCGATGCTGAAGAGAATAACCTACAACCATCTTAGAATCAGGGAATCATTATGGTTGGAAAGGCCCTTGGAGATCACTGAATCCAACTCTAAGTCCATCACCACACACCTGCTAAACCATGTCCCTAAGCGCCTCATCCACACATTTCTTGAGCACTGCCAGGGATGGTGACTCCACCACTTCCTGGGCAGTCTGTTCCAAGGCTTCACCACTCTTTCCATATAGGAATTCTTCCTAATGTCTAACCTGAACCTCCCCAGCACAACTTGAGGCCATTTCCTCTTGTCCTATCCATGGTTGTTCTGGAGAAGACATCGACCTCTGCCTCACTACAACCTCCTTTCAGGGAGCTGTAGGAATGATAAGGTCTCCCCTGAGCCTCCTCTTTTCCAGACTAAAACGTTCCTTGANGAACCTCCCCAGCACAACTTGAGGCCATTTCCTCTTGTCCTATCCATGGTTGTTCTGGAGAAGACATCGACCTCTGCCTCACTACAACCTCCTTTCAGGGAGTTGTAGAGTGATAAGGTCTCCCCTGAGCCTCCCCTTCAGACTAAAATGTTCCTTGATGTTTGCCATTGCATCAGAGCTAGATTTCACCACCTATCTATTTCCCCAGGGTTTGTTCTATTTAGCACCTAAAACCTTGGAGAAAGCCCCTGAGACCACGCTAGTTGTAGTGAGATACAAGCGAAGGAAAAACCAGGACGACTTACGGGATCGGTCAGCTCCGGCAAGCTCGCTTGGTAGGTGAGCGGCCTGCAGTCCCGAGTGTTGTTCACCAGGACACACGGGAGGAACATGGGCCCCAGGTCATCCCCGTCGAGCACGTCCACCGTGAGCGTGGTCGTGCTTGTTCTGCGCTCGTTAAGGTTCTGGGCTCGGTCCTGTGGGGAGAACGGGTCGCTTGATGCCGCTGCATGAACTTAGGGGCTACAAAACAGTGTGAGGTTAATGTTAGGTGCAAAACATAGAGCCAACGTGTGAAAACAAGGGGAGAAATAACTCATTGCACAAACTTGTGCCTCACAGCTACAGCCTTTAAGCCAACCAAGGCTCCACACAAACAAAAAAAGAATTACTTTTATTAAGAATTTACTTCAATTAAGAATTACTATGAAGCATCTGCCACTCACAACTAATATGCTTGAGAAGTCCATTTGCAGGAAATGCATCAAATGAAGATACAAGTCAAACTCCACAAAGATGCAGCCTATCTGCATCATAGATACAGTTTACAGTTGGAAATACAGTTCTACGCTACCTCTTGTGGGTCTACAAGCCCTGGGCAGGGGTCCCCTGGAGACCATAGCATCGCTTAGTAAGATGCAACGGGAGAGACATCACGGTGCTTAAAAATGGATGTAGCAATCTTTCGAGGCAGTGCTCTTTTTACTCAACTTAAGATGCATTTAGATCAAACGGGGGAAAAAAAATTAGTATGATAGCAGTTGTNCTCTTGTGGGTCTACAAGCCCTGGGCAGGGGTCCCCTGGAGACCATAGCATCGCTTAGTAAGATGCAACGGGAGAGACATCACGGTGCTTCCATAAATTAAAAATGGATGTAGCAATCTTTTGAGGCAGTGGAATCCATCTCTTTGTACTCAACTTAAGAAGCATTTAGACTAAATGGGGGAAAAAAATCAGTATGACAGCAGTTGTTGCTTCTCCTAAGCTTTTTAAATTTATTTTTATTAAGGAATTGGGCTTCTTTCCCACTCTGGGAATTGCCGAATTTGGTCTTCCTCATGGTCACTGGGAAGCGAAGCAGGCGGCACCATAGCTCATCTGCCCTATTTGCCTCCACCCCGGGAGGCCTGTCGGGTAATTGCGGCTCACCGCTCCCGTCGAGGATCATTAATTCCAGGTAATATCTTCAGGATGCGAGAGCAAGAAGCGATCGCTGCTAATGCCATCAGCACAGTGGAAGTAGCACTGCGCAGTAAATAAATCCAAGGGTTTGCGAATGCGCCGTGGAAGCACGCGCGGGGCGAGCTCCCGGGCAAGGCCTCGGAGCGCCGCTCGCTGCGAGCGCTCCAACTGCGGCAGCGCCAAGGTCAAGGTGAAAGAGCGAGGGGCACGCGGTGCCGAGCAGCAAAGCGAGTGAGTGTAGGGGAGAAAAAGAAAAGACGAGAGCACTCGTGTTAACACCAGCACTGTGCGGGTCAGCAAGGTGGATTGGGAGAGATGGGCAGGTGCAGAAGTGCCCTTGGAGCCTGCGGGAGAAGCGCTGAGCACACGGCAAAACGTGGAGGAGAGCGGGCGGCGGGACCTCGGGAACACAAATTCCAGCAGCACAAGTGTGGGAATTCAGGGGGAAGCCGTCTTATGAGAAGCACCAAGGCGGAAAAAAGCTCTCGCTGCTCTCAAGGGCACCAAAGGCTTCTCTGACGACAGATATATTAGCTACGGTTTAAACATTTGCTTTTATCCCTGGCACGCATTACCCACCACTCTGTAAAATCCTTTAAATGCACCTACAGGAGGACTTGAAAGAAAAATCACCTTGTTACAGAAAAGTGTGTTTCCAACTTGAAGGACACAACTAAATAACATCCCTTAAACTCATCTGAGATCTAATTAGCGCCGCTAGATGTATCCAAAGAGGACCGCTTAGTGACATTAAAATGCGCTTTTCCATGTGGCCTATATTGAAAATACACAACTCATTTCTTGCGCTGAAAGCATCATCTTGTTGCACACCCTGGGCAAACTTTTCTTTCCTGGTAATAATATGTCAAAGCTTTCAAAGAGCGGAAGTACCGAGGGAGATCCTAAATCAGATTTTGACAGCAGCTACTTCAGAAGCGTGTGTAAGACCTGCAACTCAAGGAAGGTTTTTCTTTTCCTTGTGAGAGTCTCAATAACCTGGAAAGAATCGGCAGTGTAAATGACTGTTTTGGGCTACTTACATTTGCTTGAACAATCACCAAGTAACGAGTCTTTTCTTCGTAATTGAGCCTTTCCCGTAAAACTACGGCTCCGGACAAAGTGAGAGGAATGTCGAAGGTCCTGTTGGAAGCCTGCAGGAGTTGAGAGGAGATTGAACACCATGAAACCATGAACTGCAATGGGCTCCCAAACCAACATCTATCTACCCGTGCTCATCTTGTCCGCACTGCCACCCTGCAGGAGCAGCGACCCAGGCAGAAAAGTCTCTTTATCTGCCCACGAGCAGCTCAGCTCTTTGGCTCCTATAGTTGGCCTTGCCTTCCTCTTTTCCTTGCTATCTGAGGAAATACGGAGCCTCTGAGACCAAGACGTGCCCCTCGCTGCACTTGCCTTGTCGTCGGGGTTGTACTGGATGACGTACTCGATCTGCCCGTTGGGCCCGTCGTCGATGTCCATGGCACCGCTGTTGCCAGAAAACCCCGTGAAGATGGTTGTACCCACCGGAGTCAGCTGCAAGGACAGGAAAACATGGAAGAGCCTTTAAACCCCTCCAGGTAAGCAAGAGCCGCAAAAAGAAGCATTTGCCAAGCAAAATTCCATGAGAATGTGAATGCAGCCAGATAAATATTATTATACACAAGCACGGACACACAGAGGGTCCCATAACTTTAAATATACACCAGAAAGATGTTGTTTTGCCACTGTTTTCTTGTCAGCAATCAAATACTTGTGAAATTACACTGGAAAATGTGTTAATTCACAGTTCAGGTGAACAGCCTGAGGAGAGATAGACTTCCAAAGACAAAATTAACAAATTGGAGAGAAAAGAGCCACAATAAATCTCACTCTTCCACAGTTAACAGCTTTTAATGCTTAAAACCTGTCTCCACTGTGATTTACATCTGTTGGAAACCTAGATATACATGCAGGCCTGCTCAACACTCCCATAAAACATTTTGGAGAAGAAATTTTCCTATTATTGCCTATTTACAAAGTTGAAAATAAATAATTTTGCACCTAAACCGCAAAGTAAGATTTTACAGTTAATCACTCCGAGCTAATATATTTTTGATGATGCCTACCTGCAGAGGCAGAGCTTAATTATTTCTACACCATAAGGAAATAGATATGAGCAACTATACCAGAAGTAAGGAAAATTCAGCACAGGTTGCAATTCTTAGCAGTATAAAACCAAAGTTTGAAGAAAACTAAGTTAAAAACAAACAAAAAGCAACAAAACAAAACAAACAAAAAGGCCACTCAACTTCAGAGAAATTAACCCTACAATTGTGCTTTTTAAAGGAAAAAATTACAGCTATAAAGCTGTGCCTATTTAAGCATGCAACACTGACTGCAACTGGTATGCTAGTAACCCTTCAATTATTTCCTAATAAAAACTGTCAGAAAATAATAAACTTAATGAAAATATTTGTAATATTCAGGCAAGCCCCATGAGAGAAATTAATGCGAAAAAATAAGGCTTATAGCCCCTACCAAATGCAAGCTTAAGAGTTGTATATATAAGACATGATGTTTGTTAATAGAAATTAGGCNCCTATTTAAGCATGCAACACTGACTGCAACTGGTATGCTAGTAACCCTTCAATTATTTCCAAATAAAAACTGTCAGAAAATGATAATAAACTTAATATTTGTAATATATAGGTAAGCCCCATGAGAGAAATTAATGCGAAAAAATAAGGCTTATAGCCCCTACCAAATGCAAGAGTTGTATATATAAGACACAAAGTTTGTTAATAAAAATTAGGCTTAATTAAAACATCCGAGCAACCAGCAGCAGGTCTTACAGCCACTACCTGCTATGTATCAGCGCAAAATTTCTGCTTCTCATTCTTTAGGAGGTTAAATGTTTCTAAGATGTGTTTCCCTCCTGCGAACACTACAGAGGAGTTGCCCAGCTCCTGCATTTCAGCTTCACACATGCAATCTCGTCCTCGAGGGCTGGGCTTCCACCTCCTGCGGGATCTCGCATCTCCCACTTAGCGCTATCAGTGCTCAAGCCTGACCCCATGCAAACACCCTTCCAGGGAGGTACTCTTCCTAACTGAATAGTTTTGGGCCATTTTCATGTAAATAACTGCATAGAAAACAAGGCACAAAGCTAACAGCCCTGCCCAGTATTTCTAACCAACAGAAAATGCTTACCATCAACCTTCAGTACTACAGTTTACTGTTTCNTGCGGGATCTCGCATCTCCCACTTAGCGCTATCAGTGCTCAAGCCTGACCCCATGCAAACACCCTTACAGGGTACCTTTCCTAACTGAATAGTTTTGGGCTATTTTCACGTAACTAAGAGCATAGAAAACAAGGCACAAAGCCAACAGCCCAGCCCAGTATTCCTAAACAACAGAAAATACTTAACATCAACCTTCAGTACTACTGTTGTACTGTTTCTGGGAGGCAGCCAGAAACGCCTTTACACTGAGATGTGTAAAACATAAATAAAGCAGCCAGCCTTGGCTGTCTCAAAGCCTTTGTATTGTTTTTCCTATAGTAGCAAGTCTAAAAGTCTAAAAGTGATGATTAGCTCCGTTCCTTGAGATGTCCAAATAGCACCAGTGAAGACCATTTCCCAAAGCTGTCTTAGAACCCAGGCAATTATAAATAGCCAGTAGCTTAATTACACCCTCAACTACAGCTTACGCACAAAATGCCAATTAATTTTACCTTTAACTCCTGCTAACCAATGCATTTGTTAACGTTTACCTACTCGGCTCAAAAGGCAAATGTAATTAAGTCGGGGGGGAAGGAAAATCTGCTTTAAACTAAGAAGCTGAACAGGAAAGATGTTTTTAATTGTAATTTAATCACAAATAGCACTGCCACACCAGGCTCATCCAAGCCCAGCAAGGTCCCTCAAGCTGAACGAGTACATTAGAAGAGCAATGGTGCTGCAACTATATGTGAAAAGCTGCAACTTTTAGTGGAACACTTAGGAGCCTCCTGCAAACACAATGTCCTCCATAAACAAGTAATGACCACTGCTCAACAAGATGCGAGAGCCGTTTCCGAACCAATCGTGCCCCCGAAGGGAACATTAACTTCTCTACTTACATAAACTCCGGGTCATCTTTTGCAAGAGTCCTGCACACATGACCATGACTATGTCGTGGTCAATTCAACTCTAGCATGATATGACAGCAAAGCATTCGACTTCTCTGAACTGCAACTCCCCCCAAATATCCCTGATGCTGAAGAGCTGCCTGGTGGCACCCAGGTGCCACGGCACACACGATAAGTTTGGGCACCTTCTAGCTTACAACGAACCTAAGACCAGAAGACCTGAGGCAATCAAAAAACACAAACTCATTCCAGTGCATCCTTCCCATTAAATGCCCTGGTGGCATCACCAATTAGGAGCAGAATAAACTATCATTAAAAAAAGATGTAATCACTCAGGAAAACCTTCCAAAGGAAGTCTGAGATCCTTTGTGGACTTCATTCCCCGCCGCCCCTTGGTTAATTAACGAGCACATTAAGCTGCCGGAGGGCACAGCGGTGCCCTGCCAGGAGCCAGCAGCGGAACAGGGATAAAACGAAACCAAGGAGCTAATTAGATCAGGGCTGCAGCTGGTGGGAGGAACAACAACACTGCCTCTCTGCCCAGCAGCAATGCAAACGCTCTAAGTATTTGGCTAAAAATCACTCCATAAATTACTCTAAATGGCGCATTTCTTTCCTCGCTGTCTTTTGGAGCTCGAAGCAGCAGCAGGCTCGTTGTTTTTTGCCAATCAACTAATATGAAGTCCAACCTGCAGCCTCTCCAGCCTCAGGACTTTGTTCTGCTGGCCTCTCCAACCATTGAAAGGGAAATCAAAAGACTTCGACCCAACAACATTTAAAAAGAGCAATACACCACTTTGCTGTTTTTTAAAGCTGCGTTCAGCCAAATTTCAACAGTGCTAATAAAAAAACCTTTCAGCTATCGGCTGTGCGTTTGGTTTTCATAAATACATTTGTGTTATGTCCAGTTTTGTTGCAACAACTGCCCAACGCAGTAAAACAGCTTGCAAACTGAACACAAATGGACGTTCTGCTCCTCAGCACACAGCTCCAGGGTCTAGTTTCTTCTGCAATATGGCAAGAGCCCCCAGGAAAGTGTTTTGTCTTTGCCTTCATTAAGAAAAAAGAATGATTTGCATGCTAAAGCATCAAGTGTGTTGACTGCACTGTATATCTCCAAGGCAACCTCAACGGCAGGGAGCTTAAAATCTCCAAAACCGCTGGGGTTTTAAATGAAAAGTGAAGGAAAGGTGGCATTTGGCAGTGAGTTTGCTACAGAAACGGAGAGGGCAGAAAGTTCTCACCTCGTTCACTGCCACGTGGTACTGCTGCCGCTGGAAGCGGGGCGAGTTGTCGTTCCTGTCCCTCACCACGATCCGCACCTCGTGGTTGATGATGGTGCCCACCTTCTTGTTCACGCACTGCACCTGCACCACGATGGACTGGATGGACATGGGCGGCTGCAGGGGGAAACCCACTGACATTATTCATAGCCAAAATCTGCCTCGGAATTACAGGAGAGTTCAATTCTCCACCGAGCGTTGTCCAGGTTTACACAGGTTTGCTGTAGACCAAATTGTATTTAATCCTCTGCTACATCTCGATTAAAAAGCTTCTCGGAGAACGTCTTGAATGCAACTCGTGGGAACAATATTTCAAGTCGACCTACACGTCTCAAGGTGATATTTTGCAGATTGAATCCGCTAGCTCTACGTGCTAACACAAAAAGAGGATTTTAAAATGTCCAAATTACCCCTTTGTGCTTTCCTCGAGAATAAAATTGTATCTTCTGAGCATCGTCTGCTTATTGAAGGATACCTTGAAAATGTCACACATTTTAACCTTGGTTTTGTTAATATTTGAATTGAAAGGTCAAGTCAGAGAAAAATGCAATAAGCTACTGCGTACATTTACCAAGTAATTTAGAAACAACGTGGTTACCTGTAAGGGTCGACTGGCTCTACTCCTGTAGGCTTCCACAGTATCATTCAGGTACAAATATACCCCAAATATGATAAACGAGTAGAGAAGATGCATTTTTTCCCCTGAAAATATTTCATATGCACAACACAAGCTCTCATTGGCACAGATTCACTGCTTCAGTATCAGAGTCTCAGGACATTTGTACAAGCTCCTATAGAGCCAGAAGGACAGAAATACTGGCACAAGCCTGTTAACACATGGCACAGGGCAGGACCAAGGATATATTCACATGACTACAATTTTTGGGCCCCTACCTAGATTTTTTTCAAAATCAGATCTTTAAAACTCTAGTCAGTTTGGTAGTTATAAGCAATAAACACAAAAACATACTGGCAACACACGTCTGTTACTAATGTGTTATCTACACAACTTTCAGGAGTTTCTGTTACCTAGTATTCCTATTTCTCTCTCCTCATCCTTCCCAACTACTGAAGTTTGGGAAAACTTGTGGATTTTGGTTCTGATTTTGCTTAGAAAAAATGCACTGCCATTCTCAGGGGGCAGGAAAAAGGCAGTGCTTTGCCTAGGAGTATACAGCCCTGTTCTATGCAGTCACATCTATGCAGTTCGTGAATCATCATCCAAAACTGGATTTTAAGTTTCACATTCAAAGAAAGAAGTAAAAAATCAATGTTTCCACTTGGGCAGTGGGTTGAGTTTTTCCAGGACTGCTTTCATTTTCCTTGGAGACTGATTTTCAGTGACTAATAGAAACCACATGTGGCCATTTACTTGTATACAAAGCTACCAAAATATTAGTATAGTTGGGTTGCAATTCAACAAGCTCCATTAGCTTGAACCTCAATTTTCCTATTCACATCTCAGTAAATTTAAAAGGAAATACAAATGAGCAATTTTACCCAGTTCTATAATTGTAGGGAGAAAAATGTATTTAATACATCATACGTACACAGAATTTTTTCCCCAATTTTACCATTCATAGTAAAAACAAGGTAATAATCCCATATCAGTGTAACAGCTCTGACATTGTTACCTATATGTGATAAAGAAAATGCAAACCACCCACTCATTTCCTTGGGACTTGAGTCTGCTTTCTTGCAAAGAGCACTGTAAAGGAGCAATACGCACTCATAATCAAGTGAAATATTTGAGAAGAAGAAGGAGCAAGTTAGCTCCGTTTGCGGCCGTTGGGATGAACAGCTCTCGCCTCCCAGTGATCCCTGTGTTTGTGAGCACGCACTGAGGCAGGAAAGGACCCTACGGAGGGGCAAAGCCCAAACTTACATCTCTGTCCAGGACTCGGCCCGTGCTGTTCAGATAGAGCCTCTGGCTGATGGGATCCAGGATCACCCAGTAATCCGCGTTGTCCTTCAAGGAGAGCTCGATGGTGGGGTCAGGGCCTCCCGCCGTGCCCTTGATCAGCATGTTGTCGACCAGGATGGTGCCTGCCGGGGAAACACACAGCGCAGACGGTCACAGAGCTGTGAGCCTTTTTATGCCCCGTGATGTGAAGCTGGACATTAAAAACCCAACTAGACTTTCTGATATTCCATGTGCAAATCATTTCTAAGAAGGCTGAACAAGAGAACTACCTCTGACACCACAGCTACGTCCAACAGCACCAGAGCACTTACATTATCCAACAGTTTTGACATTGAAGATGATACCCATCATATATAATATCTATTGACATCATATATTTTTTTTCCATTTAGTAAGCAACACCCAATGGTGCCTTCAAGAAAGGCAAGCGCTGAACCAAGAGCCAAAACTGAAATAAATTTTTCACATAGAGTGACACATCAAGGCGAGGAGAAAAAGAAAGGGCTGCATAAATCTCTCCAGGAAGGAGACAGTATTAATAAGCACTTCTTAGAAAGTCACCATTTTTCTGACAAAATTTGGCTGCTCATCCACCTTCACTGAAGCCTAATGATGACTGAAGGGCCACGCGGAAAGAACCTCCAAGGATTAGCCTAGCCTACACTAGCTGGAAGGACAGCCTCGAAGAATGAAAGTCAAGAAGGTTGGCAATTAAAAACCAACAAAAACAGACAATAAGGGCATATATATATTAAAAATAGAAAGATCAGTATTTCCAGGTGAGACTCATTTTCTGAATGTAACGGCACAGCGACCCAGCGTTGTTGGAGCTGGGCAGGAATTACTCAACGTGCAGCTACAAAAGAGGCCGAGGAATCCAGCGTTCGGCAAGCGGTGCCCCTGCAAACGTCCCGGCGCTCGTCTCCGCGACGCCAGTCCTCCGAGGGCAGCCGGGAGCGGAAAACCCATCGGGAGGCTTGAGGTAACAGGGAAGGGCTGGTTTGCCGTGCGGGGCTCGGAGGAACCCTCCGCATGCAGCAGGGAGCCCCTCGTTAACTGATTTAGACCACACTTGGGATTACTTTAGATCAGTCTTTCAGCGCAGCCCTCTCCTAGGGAGCCAGCGCATTCTGACTGCTCTGGGAATCGCCTCGGCACCAACACGTGAATCAGATAAACAGGAGGAGAGTTGTAGCCCTGCCGTTTTTAGCGGGGAAAAAGCACTAGCCCTAGCCTACACTAGCTGGAAGGACAGACTTGAGGAATTCGCATTCTGGCTGCTCTGGGAATCGCCTTGGCACCAGCACGTGAATGGGATGAACAGGAGGAAAGCTGCAGCCCTGCCATTTAGCAGGGAAAAGGCACTAGCAGGAGTTTCCCAAATTCAGAGTTACTGAACCAAAAAGAAAAGGCACTTGCATACAGCAGCACTGCTCCAAACAGAGGAATTCACATCCTATTCCTTCTGCTTGAGGCAGGCAGGAAGACCGAGCATGGAGCAGGCTGCACAGGCTCGAGGTTGCGGAGCCCGTTCACACTCATCTCCACCAGCGAGGGCTGCAGGACAGACCCCGCTCAACAGCGCGTCCGGAAAGGCACCCTGTTCCCAAAACAGGGGCTACGGCAGAAATACCCCCAGCCGAGGCAGAGTTGCAAGCAAACAGCAGCCTGAGTTAATGTGATTCTGCCAGACTTCATTAGCAGCTCTTTCAGCTGCAGCACATATAGAAAGGCTAAATATAAGCAAAAATAATACTCCCACGCACTACATTTTTCATTTTGGCATATTAATCAAGTCTGTAACTTCTAAATAATGTCAGGGAATTTGTGGTAAGCAGATTTTCAGTGGTCCTGAGGAAGCGGAGGCACCTGGGGCCTCCTTGCACGTCTCCCACCCGCCCCTGCCTGCTCTGTGTGGCCAACACAGGACACAAGAGGCAAAGCCACGGGTTTCCCTTGGAGCAAACGTGCCTTGAAGAGGGAAAAGCCCAGGGCACAAACCCGTACGGCTTCCCCCGCGACGTGCTGTTGCTTATGAAGCAATTTGAAAAACGGGGATTACTTTCTTCCAGCGAGGCGTTAGAGGAATCAGTTGAAATGTCAGCCCCTTGCTTTGCTATTCAGGGGAGTTTTCACAGCTAAACCTGCATCACATGCTGGTTTTGCTCAGTTTGAAGGTGTCTACAGTACAGCATGGATTAAACGGCAATAAAGTCGAAGGCAACAGAGAAGGAAAACCTTTTTGCAGCAGTAAATTCTGACTGCGATCCTGAACATCCTTAGACCAGACGCTGAACAGAAAAGAAGAGAAAAGCTATCATTACAA
>VWPW01009921.1:0-18966 GCA_013389825.1 Crypturellus undulatus | reverse complement strand
GTCTGAAGCCTGGACTCCACCTTTGAAAGGATGAACTAAAAGAGGATGGTTTTATTGCCTCCCTTTTGTAATATGAACGGCAGAGAATTGAAATATTCCTACTCCACGTGGCAGATTTGAAAACCGCATCAGACACTTGACTAAATCTTGCTCTGCTCCTGTCCTATTTAGTGTTATTTCTAGACAGTCCCAATTCTTCCTTTCCACTAAAAATGTATAAAGAGGTGCTACAGGAGTGGGTATCCCCAACCCAAGTAACAGGCCATTTCTTGGGGAATTCTGTGTGTTTTAGCAATGCCACGAAGCCTTACAGAATGGAAGGGTTTTTTTTTCTTTAGTATTTTATATATACACTTTGGAAACACTCTCCTCTTACCGCAGACCTAATAAGATTACTGAAAAAAGTCACCGAAAATGATGAGAGCCGCTGAGAGCCTCAGTCCATGCTTGATTGTTGTTGCATTTTACAGGGTGCGCAGCCCTGCGAGCCCTTGTTTTTCTTGTCTTTTTACTCCATGAGAAGCCCTCGGAGGCAGCTGATATAAAAGCTTAATAAAAAGATGTGTTTTCCCATTCCCAGGCATCACGGCACCGTTTAGGGGCCCTGCCAGCACCATTCCATTAGTTCTAAGTGTTATTACCGGCACTGGTTCTTAAGTCACTACGAAGAGCGAAAAGCGAAGCTTTTAGCGTCCTCTGTTTTGTCACTTTGTTTCAGTGTTTCTGCAGGGAATAGAAAAAATAAAAACAAAAAAATAGAAACCTGCCAAGAAGCTGCAAACAGAACCAACGCACTGACCAAAAGTGGTCCCAAAACCTCATGTTGCTGCCATCATGAGCAAGAATTGAATTTAAAGGTCCATTTCTCCCACAAATTAAATTCCAGTGATATTTTACTGAGCATGATGTTGGCTGGCAACAAGACTGTCGAACGGTGCCCGTGTACTCAAATGAAGCTCCAAATATTTAAGGAGTTAGGAGTAAGACTCAGACACAGAGGGATCAAAATCAGGAGCTCACAAAGATCAAGAATTTGTCTGGATTTACATTTTTAAGTCAGTAATAGCAAGCAAAAAGGCAAAGATTAAAAAATAGAAAATAAATGGTCAAACAAACAGTGGTCACTCCAAACTGCAAATAAAACTGTTAACTCCTGAGGAACAGCCAGAATTAAGTCATTACTATATAAGTTTCAGTTCAGGGAACTACTACTTTCTTCTTCAGTCCTTTCCAATATACTGCCTCCTAATTTAAGTCTGTTTTAAATGCTAAAAACAAAGGATACAGGGGGCAAATACTGGGAGTATTTTAATTTCCTTTTAAGCCTGTTTGCTTAAAAAACAAAATGGGGGTGGAGAAGACGTGGTGCTTTTCCTTGCTCCTGATTTTAGTTTAAAACTTAAAATTATTTGATTTTGCTGGGGTCACACTCCAAACACACTAGCTCAAACAGCCTCTTAAAGGTCGTAATATTGATAAATAATGATGAAATCGCTATAATAATGGGAAAAGAAATCAATAAAAATGCAAAATAATATCTTTAAATAACTCAGCTAAATGAGAGTATGTTACTGCACTGCCACTTGGCATCTGAAGCAAATATGTTTTGTTGTATTTTGCACTGTGTGGTGTGAGTTGTTCAGGGTTTCCATGTACAAGCAGGGTCAGACGGTGACATTTATCTGTCCTTTGTGCCAGCATTTCTCCAGTGCCCTTGAAATCCATCCCGCAGTGTCGCGGCGCTCCAGGACCTCAGGCAAAAGGAGCTACGGAGGTGGCACCACACACTGGGGAACTCCTGCTGATCAAGCTGCTATTCTTGAAGCCCGGGATCCAAAAAAATAACCAATAAATAAATAAATAAAACCACAGAGAATTTAAAAAGAATTAAGAAAAAAAAAAAAAAGGCAAAAGAGAGTCTCACACTGTAATTCCCATGGTTAAAGTCAGCAAAATGAAAAATGCAGTTTAATGGTATTCAAAAGAAGTATTTTTAGCTCCGTTCATCAAACTGAAAAGACGGCAATAACTGAAATATGCACTTGAGCTTTTACGGAAATTCCGCTTTTTTCTCTGTCTCTTGGAGGGGACCAAAACTTGCCTTAATGCTCTGTTTGCGAGGACAGCTGCAAAACACTGGACTTTCCCCTAGATTGCAACATTTTAAACAGTGTTTCAGAAGGTTTCCAAGAGCTTTGCACAAACTAAACCAGAACCATCGAGCTAAAACACAAAGCAGAGAGCTCCAAATTGAGCGATCAAAGCTGTGAGCATCCCGATTCCTTCCCAAAGGGAAGCACCACAGGACCCTCATGTTACAACCTGCACTTACCACTCACTAGAATCCTCCTTGNCTCCGTTCATCAAACTGAAAAGACGGCAATAACTGAAATATGCACTTGAGCTTTTACGGAAATTCCACTTTTTTCTCTTTCTGTCTCTTGGAGGGGACCAAAACCCACCTTGATGCTCTGTTTGGGAGGACGGTTGCGAAACACTGGACCTGCCCTTCCCACTCACGAGATTCCTCCTTGAGGTTCCCCTGTTATATTTGGGATCTTAATAACGTCCCTAATAAGCCACTTTCTGGACTGGTTTCCATAAATCCACGAAGAACCCAACGCCACGACTCCCGTGCGAGAAATCCTACCTTGCACTTGGACAGTCTCATACGCCCCACGGCAGAAGCAGTAAGAGCAGATCTTGGTGTCCGTTCCCCAAAACCACTCCAAGCTTTAGTCATCCTGTACTTAAATTAAACAAACAGATCCACTATTCTCTTCCTGTTTTGCTAATTATTTTTCCCCCGTCCCCTTTGCAAGTGGTAGAGGGGTGGAAAAAAGGAAAGAATAAAGAAAATCTGAACACCTGTATGCATACAATATGCATTTCAATCTTATTTAACTGCTAATTTTATGAATATAACACCTAGAAATTTCTGTGGAATAGTCCATAAAAAAAATTGTGGGGGAAAAAGTGATGATTATTGGTTCCTGTTTCTCTTCTACCAGCTCTTTCCCTTCGATCTCAGCCACAATCTGCTCAAATGACCTTCCAATAACGAAGGAAGGTCACTCACCATTTCTAATCAAATTCTTGCACCTGTCCTGCTAACAAGGCACCATTGGGCGATTTATAATTTACAGCTGATCTGAGATATTTTAAGTGAGCACATCCTAGCAAAATCCTACAATTAGCTAGACACCAGCTAATCCATGCAGTTTTACCTGGAAACAGAGCTCAAGTTAAAAAAGCAAAGTAATTTTTGATATATTGAAATTCTCTTATGAAAAATACCTTTTTTTTTTTTAATGCACTATTTTAGGCTTGGAAAATATGCTAGTTGGGCTGTGTTTAGAGGTTTTGGCTGGCTGCATGGGTAAGAGCTGGCTGATGCATAAGACAGCACCCTCAGTAAGAACATCTGGTTCAGCAAAACACCCCTATGCATTGAACAAATTCCTGTAATGCAGAGATTTCCCTCACATTTCTCCTTTTCTTGAGATTTTCCTTTCCTGCTCCAAAGATTTGCTGGCACCTGTAAAGTCTTGTGTCGACAAAGACAGTTTCTACATCTCAGTCATCACCAACCAGCTACAAGAAAATTGTAATAGTCATAAAAGTGACTCTGTTTCTGGCAGGTACTTGGGTCAGACAGGTTTATAACTAGGAATATGGGACTTCGAACCTCAGCTGTTAGCGAGAACTCATATTGAAAGCTATGAATTTTGTTACTAAGAATGAGAACCAAATAGCAGGAATTTCACAGAGCTAGCCCAGGATGGCATCCTACAGAGAGAGATAGAACATGAAAGCTGCATATCAGAAAAGCTAAATTAGACCAAACTAAGTATCTATGAGGACTTAAAAGTCTCTAAAATCAATGCAGAAAAAAAAAAACCTGCTATCTGGGCACTGCTACAACTCAGCAGAGGCCAGCCCTNAGCTGCATATCAGAAAAGCTAAATTAGACCAAACTAAGTATCTATGAGGACTTAAAAGTCTCTAAAATCAATGCAGAAAAAAAACTTCTATCTGGGCACTGCTACAGCTCAGCAGAGGCCAGCTGCATGCAAGGACATGGAGCCGTGTCCTGTCATGTCTTGTCTTGAGTTGAGCTAACTTGAACTTCTCCAAGCACCGGATGATAAACATGTAATCTGCTTTGAGTTGAAGCTTGGCTTTATGCAATTGTGTTTTATAACAAAATTTATATGACAAATGGCAAAGACATAAGAGAATTAAGTGATTTTTGCATAAGGAAACATCTGTGGACTGACACCAAGGAAGTGCTGGAAGTTGGACAGTGTAAAAGTGACAAGCAGCCTCAAGAACAAGGAAGGTCTACCATCAAAGTCCAACTCGGGCCCTGTTAAAACTGTGTGTAACACCTCAAATGATTCATTTTCTACTACATTGGCATGTCTCTTAGACTCCAGGTTGGCTGGTCTGATTAGATCTCCTAGAAAGAGCCAGGTTGCAAGAAGGCACATTGCTGAAAACGCTCAACAAGGTGGAGAAGTCAAACTCAGTCCTCTTCCAGTCCAACAGCAGCTTCTCCAGGAGGAGGAAACCCCACGATTACCCCACCACAGCAGCAAATCAGCACATTCGGCACATTTCTGACCCCAGATCTGCTGCTCCTCCTTGAGTTCGGGGCACATCTGCACCAGAATGGCTGGTGCCTCTCAAGACCTGTCAGTAGATGACTCCTGGGGACAGCCATTCAAGCGCGGCCTCTCAAAATNAAGAACAAGGAAGGTCTACCATCAAAGTCCAACTCGGGCCCTGTTAAAACTGTGTGTAACACCTCAAATGATTCATTTTCTACTACATTGGCATGTCTCTTAGACTCCAGGTTGGCTGGTCTGATTAGATCTCCTAGAAAGAGCCAGGTTGCAAGAAGGCACATTGCTGAAAACGCTCAACAAGGTGGAGAAGTCAAACTCAGTCCTCTTCCAGTCCAACAGCAGCTTCTCCAGGAGGAGGAAACCCCACGATTACCCCACCACAGCAGCAAATCAGCACATTCTGCACATTTCTGACCCCAGATCTGCTGCTCCTCCTTGAGCTTCTCCATCTGCACCAGGATGGCTGGTGCCTCTTGAGACCTGTCAGTAGATAACTCCTGGGTACAGCCATTCAAGCGTGGCCTCTCAAAAGGCATAAACAAGTCCCCAAAACTCATACTAAATTGCCATAAATCTCTCCTTATAATATAATAAACATAATAGTGTGCAGCAATATGTGGGTCTCCAACCTCACTCCATGAGAACATGAGTGAAGTCCTAGAACTTCCATGATGCTCCCATTAGGAAACCAACTAAATGAGCTTGTATTTTCTTTTCCTTGAGGACCATAAGGCTGACGAGAAGCTATAATGGAACTGAACTAACACCATTCCCAGTCATTTGGCACAAGTCCCTGCCAACCTCCAATGTGATAAGTCCCTTCTGCTGACATTCCTTTGAGGCAAAGGTGGAGCTGGAGAGATGTGAAATTTGGTAGAGGCTCTTGATATCCCACACGGATGAAGCACGGATGGATGAAGAAGATCAGGGCACCCACAGTCACTGGGGATGGTGGAGGAGAGGTCTGGCTTGCACAGGAGGTGGGGGCTTTATTTTCCATTGTAGAAAATGACCAGCTTTACCTTCGGGTTCTTCTAACCTGTCATCTTTAATCAGGCACACGCGGGGACACTTGTCAGCTCTGCTAAAGCCCTTAAAAATAATAAAAATAGGCACAAAAGGCGGGACTCTTCCCCATCGCCTCCCCGCCGTGTCCTTCGTGGGCAACAAGGGGCTGTTATTTATTTATTTTTGAAATGTGTCTTGATGATTCAGCTAGTCAGACTTGTCAAAGCTTGTCAAAGGAGAAGCAAAAAGGAGGTATGGATTTACCCAGAAGAAACACTCGTTCCTGTTATTGACAGGTACAAAACACTCATCAGCACCCGCAAGGGGCTTGTCAGCCAAGACTCAAGAAACTGTATTCTTATAATACAGGTGGTTACCTATTGAAGGGATTTATTAATTTCTCTAAAATCAAACATTTCAAAGAGCTAAGAATCAACGTCTCTCATTTCTTAGCATTATTTGGGCCACAAGATGGTCTAACTTTTGTCTCTTCAATATTAATGTATTGCCTTTTGACAGCTAAATTTGCACGTGCTTTCCTTAGCGCACCGGGTATCATTTAACACAATTTAAGCTATACTAAAATATAAGTAACAAACTAATTGAATTTGCGCATTCCTGCTGCTTCCAAAGCAATATATTCTATATATCACCTAACATTAATTTTGCAGTACCCAACTACAAGATATTGCAGCATCATTTAAGAGCAAATTACTTATTAGAGCTGCCCAAATACTAATAAAAAGGTGTATCAGGGAGGTACAGTTCCTTAGTAACTGCCCTCCCTTGCAGATAGGTGGAAATTTGAGCTCCAGCATCTATATCTGATGCTACCCCTGGCATGGAATTAAGAGAAATCCTGTGTATTCCTCATTGGTTTGTAAATGCAATTAAGTTTTTGTAGGGATTCTCTCAGGAATATGTCCACCCTCCTTCCAAAATACCACTATCCACGTCCCACATGTGCTGGGGTTGGGTTGAGCCCCAGGGGATGAATCCAGGCTGGGATCATCTCAACTGTCCCAGTGGGAATTAGGGAGCTGCATCCCAAAGGGCGCAACACGCCGTGCTGCTCTGTGTGAATCCTAGGAAAAGAAAGCTTGGAAAACCGCCCGCAGGAGTTTGTCCTGTGCTTTCCTACGGGTGTAAGTGCTGCTTTTGGAAAGACAACAGCAAAGCAAGCAGCAGCAAAAGATTTTTTTTTTTTATATGTATTAATTGTAGATTTAAACGCAATTTTACTCGGAGAAATAACTACGGAAAAATTCACACCTTCCTGCCAAGTGAGTTACCCTTTGAATAGTACATTCACAACCACAAATAAGGGGATGAATTTTATAGCTGTAATAATTAAATAAATGTATAAATAGATAAATTCACAGTTATGAATATGAGCCAGTCTGCTTACAACCCTCCACACTGTGCTGAACTAAATTGCCCAAACAAGTCCTGCTCTCAGGCAGCACTAATTTACAGCAGATGCAGAAATGTTTAGGATTGTGCATTAAAATGACAACAGCCGGGACTCTTGCACAACATTATCCTGTTTATCACTAGGCAACANAATTACCCTTTGACGAGTACATTCACAACCACAAATAAGGGGATGAATTTTATAGCTGTAATAATTAAATAAATGTATAAATAGATAAATTCACAGTTATGAATATGAGCCAGTCTGCTTACAACCCTCCACACTGTGCTGAACTAAATTGCCCAAACCAGTCCTGCTCTCAGGCAGCACTGATTTACAGCAGATGCAGAAATTAGGATTGTGCATTAAAACTACAACAGCCAAGACTCTTGCACAACATTATCCTGTTTATCACTAGGGAACATCATGTTTTCTGGATTGTTTTCTTTTTTTATAATTAAATTTTTCACCTGCATCCAAACTCACCTCACTTTAGATCGAAAGAAGGGTCACAAAATATCTTCTTTCTCTTCAAACCCGTATTGATATACCGAAGTATTGACTAAGATGTTGCAGATAGCTGGTGTGAAAATCAGATTGTACTCCGATACCTTAATCTTGATGCAACGATTTTTTTAGGAAACACAGTATTTGCACTGTCTACCTTTCAAGTCAGGAATGAAACTTAAGTTTGTGAAAATTGGTATTTATAACACAGTACTCATGTTTGATGGCTACAGGAGAAGGGAAAAGAAAAACAGCAGGAAAATGAACAGAGAGAGAGAAAAAAAAGTATTTTCACCCATTCTTAAATCAATATAAAGCACTTCATCAATAAAAATAATAGTATTCCAACAGCTCCATCTGTTTNGCCTCATGGTCAACCTGTCGTCCACCATGACGCCCAGGTCCTTCTCTGCAGAGCTGCTCTCCAGCAGGTCGGTCCCCAGCCTGTACTGGTGTCTGGGGTTATTTCTCCCCAGGTGCAGGGAGTCCTTAAAGTCCTTTAAGTCCTTAAAGATCATCAGAGCGTTGACCATATCATAGTGATCCTCTTGTATAACATATTACATCCTCACCACTGTCTCTCTTCTCATAATAAAATAGCAGAAATCTATCATTTATGCTCTAGCAAGTTATTTTTTTTTACAAGTTTCCTTGCAAAGTAATTATCATCACTAATTCACTAAATGAGCAGTATAGCTTCCTTCCAAAAAAAAACCCTGCAGCTTATACATTTGTTGTCAACATTGCTCTCATTTTAAGACAGATTGGGGGGAAAACAAAATGTGCTCACAAAATTCTCCAATTTATTGCAGGCATCACGCGATAAACGGAGGGCGTATGGCGCACGTAGCCTTTTTGCAAGGAAGGAGCTCAAGGAACATAACAAGTCTTGATAGGCCCCCACAACACATGCTCTTGTGAAGACTCCTCCAACGTCTGGTGTCACCTCATCAGAAAGTCAACTTGGGCTTCACAAATCAATTAAGGGGCTTTTCCTTCGTCTTTTAGTTCCGAGGAGTCACAAATGACCACGAGGAACAACGTGTGGCAGGTGGCAATGAACTTCTCCCACCTTACGTCAATAATAAATTGCGTTGTTTGGTGGTCAGGTAGGCAAGAGATCCCACCTGAAGCAAGTTCTGAAGGAGACATCTGCAACAAGCTCAGCCAACGATGGCTTTTTACGCATGTGAAGACCATTTTGACATCAAATCCCCAACATAAACATGTGCGCACATCCTCCTCTGTGATGCTATCTCAGAAGCAGCAACGTGCCCGCTAATGAAGTAGGTTAATTCCAATTATTTGCATTTATAGACATATGGAGGAAGCCTTACCTGAGCAGAGGATGGAAGATGATGGTAATGTTTCTTGCTCCCGGTTTGCAGACGAACTTGGATCCGCCGCCTTCGATTAAATTATCATCTGGTCCTCCTTGAAAAGAACATAAAACAAACGGTCTCATAAAACCTGAACGCGCATTGATTTTTACATAATAAGTGATAATTAAACACTGCGGTCTGCCTGTAAGTGCTTCATTCCTGGTGAAAGATCAGTAATTAACCTGAAGATACCAACCTTTCTCATCTTGCGCTCGGAGGAAGCTTTTCTAATGTAGTAGGAATAATATAGTTAATATTTATATGATACTTTAAGGTTCTTCTTTCCAGTTAGCAACAATATTACACAAAGACTGATTAAGCAGATTAAATGAAGACCCCCTCTAGGGTACAGGACCCAGTTTGGGTTGGAGAGGAGTTTTCTAGCGGCATTAAACACTATTCTGAGTTGGTCCAAGGTTCAATTTACCACCTATGAGGTGCCAATACAACACCCAGCTCATCGATGTGAGATGTCCAGATATCACTAAGAGGTTTGAACATGATAGTTCTTCCAAGCACCGCCCCAACGGCAGGTGAGGACATCCAGTATGATGCTAAAATGACTTTAACAGCCCATAAAAAAGACCAAATCTGAGCTCCTTTGCTCATAACTTTCACAGAAACATGCTCAAAAGCCCAAGAATATCCATCCCACAAGCTAAAGGACGAGGTTTTGTCGATGTGGATAATTCCTGTTTTTAAGCACACAGTGCTTGGAAAGGGTTTGGAGTGGTTCACTCCGCAGGAGACACTTGCACCTCTGATAGATGATGCTGCCCTTGGCTTCCTTGGAAGCCAGATTCTTTGCAATTGTCATTAAACCCATATGTTATCCAGAAGAAAGTGTAACAGCAGCAAAAAAATATCTGACTTTGAAATCAGCAGCAATTTAGCCTGTGTATTTGGTCATGCCTCCCGCCACACAGCACAGACCATCTTCCTAATGGAACCTGCCTAATTAACCTGGCAATTAACCATCTCAGTGGTTTCTGAGGGGGTTAAAAATAATAAGATGAGCTTGGGCAAGAGCAGTGTCTAAGGCATTTTTGTTTGGCATGTGAACTCTCTATTAATGATTGATTAATAATAAATACAGGACCTAATCACATTATTACAATAGCTTTATAGGCTGGGAAGAGGCAAAGAACTTGAAGGTGAAACACTACCAACAAATCAATTTTTTGACCCTGACAACTGTGCACTTTAACATAAGGAGAACGCCTTGAGTTGGAAAGAGCGAAAGGATGATCAGAAGCAACGAGTGACTCCAATTTTCTTTCCAAAGTGAACAAATCCTTAAAAAAAAAGCTCTTGCATGACTTCATTTCATTGATCCTCTTGTTCACAACCCCAGAACAAAGTCTAAGGGCTGGTCAGGACATTGGCTCTTGCACAGTTGATGTTGTCCCTCTCAGTATTTCCATTCAGACACATTAGCAAATATATTTTGGATGCAATTCTGCCCTGTCACAAGAGCACTCTGCATGCCTGGATTTGGAAGAGGGTTAGAAAGGAATGACCCATAGGAACCATGGATTCTTGCATCTGCACTATCCACCAAATGCACAATCAGGACACTGAGCTATTTCACAGTTTATACCAATAAAAGGACTGTCTAAATGCAAAGAAACACCTGCAACAGTTTATAAATCTTTACTGACTGCAACGAGAAAGAAGTCACCCTTTAAAAAATAATAGAAATTTGGGGGGTTCAGTTCAAGTAAAATGTCACAGGGTGACAAAATTCAAAGGTGGAGGAAAAAAATCAGAGACGCAACTTCTAGGAACAGAAAATTATTCATTTCCCCTATTAATGTCAGTCCAATCTCCAGCGAGGTCTGTCGCTGACTGACTTATTGAAGAATCCACCCAAGCATGAACCACTGAGCACAAAGTGGGAAATACAGGCTCAAATTAAGGAGGGAGTGTTATTCTTGTTATACCAAGTCACCCTGCACTAATCAATATTATTGACTGGGATGAACTCCAGCGCAAGGAATAAAACAATCTGTCTTACCTTCCCGACCACATTATGCAAGATTTGGGAAGAGGAAGACACCAGTGCTATGAGAAAAACACACTTTTTGTATCTTTTTGCGCTTAGCTTTCAATTAATAATAATAAATGCGCTGCACATAGCTAGAAAGTAGAAGGAAAAGTGATTTTGTTTGCGGCAAAATATCTTACTGTGAAAAATAAACTTATTTCCCAATGATGCCCTGTGTGTAGCAACACAACATGACAACAGTTGTTTCTAATATCAGCAATCTATTGCCTTCAGGTCTCCCGGGTCCTCAGCTAAGCTGCTCTCGCCTGACATTAAAAACAGCCTGGCCAAGCAATGCTGCTACTGAAATGCCCAAAGCAGAAGTTTGCAGTGATGCCAAGAGGAGAAAAGCTCAGGTTGGAGCAAGACAGAGCTACAACGGCTTTGCATAGAGACGTGGAAACCTCAAGTGACTTTGCCTCACTATGTAAAGGTCTCAAATGTGCATCTATGTTGGCCAACTTCATAGGCAGGTGATACCAGAGATGAAGTTCTGGGCTTGGAGACCCAACAGACATCTCCAAAGCAAACAAAAAAAGGATTAGTGTCCTTATTGCTTCATATCAAGGGCTCTTCTGGTAGAGTGACAGATGATTATTCATCCCGTCTGCAAAGAGAGAACCCAATGACTCCCTTCCACCTCCAGGGAAGCAGAGGGAGGAGATGAAGGAAGAGCGAAAACCACGTTCTTTCCTTTCCCCCCAATTTACAGTGTCTCTGGACCAAACAAGAACTAAATAGACAGATACCCCCGACCTGTCCAAGTGTTGTGTCAGCACCACGCCATGAAAGCCTCAAAAAGTAGAGAGAAAACTACCTCCTTCATGAGGAAATGGGAGCCATAGGGTCTAATTCTGAGCGAGTCCCTCAGATTTTAGCTCAACTTCTCACTTCTCACTCAACATCAACACTGCAACATACCCAGTCCTCCAAGGACCACTTGGATTGAGTACACGGTGTTGCTTCAGTACGACCACACAACACAACTATCTTGTTCAGCTTGATTTTTTCTTTTTTCAGTTAAAGGCAAAAATTATAATAGCCACAATTCATACCACTAGAGAGGGAAAAAAAAAGCCTACGTGTTTCATGTCTCTCACAAAGGACTATTGTTGCACCAGCTTCTTCTCAGGAGCTCCAGCTCCAGCTTGCTGATTTCAGCTGACTAGTAATAAGTTATGAGATAAAAAAAGGAAGAAAAACTTGAAGTAAAGAAAAATTTGTCATCACTAATGATATCCTCCATGACGCTGTAAGTGGGAGTCAACGACGGGCCCATTAGCAACAGAGCTCCACGTTTCTGAAACGGAGCCCTAAATGTCGCACTATGGTATGAAAAAAACATCAGATTAACAAGAAAGCAAGAATCTGCATGTGTATTTCAAACCTGAATAAACAGCAAGAGTGCTTCTAGGTTCTCAAGGTGGTTGGGTTGACCAAGGACTGCTCTGTGCTACAGAAACGCAAGGAACCTGCAGAGAAGGGAGAGACAAGTGTCTTGTTCCACGTAGCAAAAGTGATAAAGAAGGAAGAGAAGAGATTTCCATTAAATAAAGAGTAAGAGAGTAATATCAAAGAGTAAATAAAGAGTAAATCGTATTGCAAACTCTTTGCAACACTCTGAAATTTCCTCTTGAGCAGGGCATTTCATTCCACGGGCAGATTATGTTGTGCTGATCCACTAAGTCAACACAAATACTAAAAGCCAATCTAAATCGAGAAGATTTTGTTATTCTTTCATTTTCATTTTTTTTTCAAGTAACAGGTTCAGAAGATCTTGCTGCCATGATGTAACTCAAGTCGAAGTTGCTTATTTGCAGCATATCTGTACTTGGATAACGGAAAACATACTGAAGCACATTACAGAAATGCTAAAGATAAGCAGAGTCTCGGTGTGCTTTGCAAATACATATTTTGTATACTGATACAGTAACAAAGATAGGCTTTAAGTTATTTACCTCACATCACACAATTCTTATCTCCTCATTTAAGGATAAATGCTTGGGCAACACTGCAAGTTTATGGGCAGTCCATAAATTATATAATTATAAAGTATATTTATAATTATATAATTAATATATAATATTAATATAATTAATGTCATACTGGTTGTCTCCTCCAACCAGGGCTGCCAAGTCTATGGGAAAAGTATGATCCTCATTTGCAACAAACACCTTCATACTGAGACATATCCTCCAATTTCCTCATTTGTAGAGATAACTTCTCTACTACTAAAATAATAAAAACAACCCAAAGAAGTTCACACTGTTGTTTTTTTCTCTATTTTTTGTTGAAAATAAAATCTCTGTAAAGGTCTGAGACTTATATACAAATTATTGTCTTCAATATCAAATTTCAAGAGGAATCACACGCTCCTCGCTCTTCGTACACTCCTTGAAGGACGCGAAGACATCGGTGAGGAGGCAGCTTAGCATCTTGTAGGAGGCTCTTCGCACCTTTTAAAATCAGTCAATTTTAAAGTCAATCTTCTCATAGTAAGTAGTAAAGTGATTTTTTTTTACATATATAAGAACAAAGTAGCAAAAGCTCTCAGTCTAATAAGGGTACTTTAAAAAGGTGACATTTCTTACACTCATTTTGTGTTCTACAATGTCACTGCGGAGCATGGTACCGCGTTACCTACTTAACTGCTTCAGCGCTGTACCTGTCTTAAAGCATTTGAGCTTCAGCCCTGATACATCTAAAATCTCATCAGACACAAAGATTTTCCCTGTGCTTGGTAGGAAATAAGTCCATTTTGCAAACATATAGGGAGTTTTTATGGCTTGACAGAAACCACAACCACCCAAATACACCAAACACTATTAGGTGAACCCTCCTGATTTGCTCTCCTCCCTTGTGTGAGCAAAGGACAACTTCATTTTTCCTTCTGCGACTCCTTTTGCATTTTACATTTTCAAGTCTCCAGCACCTTCTTTGAAGCCTCAGGGTTTTATTAATGGAGATCAGTGGGAAGACAACATTGGCACTAGAAGAGATGAGAAATCAATGGGAATTAGGGGCTAACTACTTGTAAAATACTGGCTGATGGTCCTTGGGGCAGGCAAGATGATTAATGTCTCAAAGGCGGTTGGGTCTTCGTGGCTTCCAGTGTGTCCATCACTTGTCACAGGCACTAAACACTGCAGAAGAGACACCAACACGGTTGTGACCAAGTAGAATTGCTCTGTTACTGTGGAAATACTTTTCTTCTTTAACAGTGGAGTGGAAATTAAGTAGAAAAAAAGGGGGAGATGTCAGCGAAAATAAGGATTTCCAAAGCCCCGGGAGACGACGCTGCCGCAAGCTGCCTCTTTCTATTCCAAGGGATTACTCAGGATCTCATGGACCATGAGGACAACAGGATAGCAACTTATTTGGTGTAGAGTTCCCATTCATGACGATATAGATCGCTATTAACACCTCCAAAATCAAGCTAGAAACCAATGGGCAGCTTATGCACCCCATGCAACCCAGACCTCATCCTGCTTTAGCAGCAGTGCTCAGCTGCAGACCCCAACTATGGTCCTCAGAGAGGTTCCCACAGTGCATTTGCTCAACCCAAAATTTAACCTTCTCTTTTAAAGCTATCTGAAAGCCATATGGATGGAGCAAAAGGAACAGCAAANTTTCTATTGCAAGGGATTACTCAGGATCTCATGGACCATGAGGACAACAGGATAGCAACTCATTTGGTGTAGAGTTCTCATCCATGTGGATATAGATTGCTATTAACAGCTCCAAAATCAAGCTAGAAACCAATGGGCAGCTTATGCACCCCATGCAACCCAGACCTCATCCTGCTTTAGCAGCAGTGCTCAGCTGCAGACCCCAACTACGGTCCTCAGAGAGGTTCCCACAGTTCATTTGCTCAAACCAAAATTTAAACCTTCTCTTTTAAAGCTATTTGAAAGCCATATGGATGGAGCAAAAGAAACAGCAAAGTTTTCTTCTTGCTTGGAAGCTCATTGCTTAGACTTGGCCTCTGCATTAAATGGAAAGCTGATGGGACCGACCTAAAAACCTGAGCGCTAGCTGGGATTTTATTACAGGAAAGTGGTTTGGATGCAGTCACGTAGCTGCTGCACATTGTTCTGCTGATGTTCCCATGCCCAATCCTTTTACTTTCTCCTATATTTCTCGTGTCTGCGATCCAACACCATATGCATTTAAATAAGTTGCTCTTTAATGTTTCAAAACCTGATTTATTAGTTGCTCACACTCCATCTGCCTTGAAAAACTGCAGTGTGCCTTCACTCTCGCAGCCTGTACAAAAGGTTGAGGTTCAATTTAACTCTACTTTATCATTCCATCAGCGTGGCAGCCACATATGTAAAGCCTCCTTTCAGCTGCAAAATTTCCTTAAAACGGGTACTTTTCCTCCTCCTCCTTTTCCTATGCCAAGACTCAGCAGCAGGCATTTTGATTAATGGATTTGTCAGCTTGCATATTTACAAATTTTGCCCGTTTCCCCAGAACCGGGGCGTACAGATGTAAGCTCTTCCCAAGCACGGCTGCAGCATAAATCCTCAGCCCAGGCCGGTAAACATGCTCAAGCTAATGAACTGTGATTACTTACACCCTGCCTTCAGTCTGCAGCTATTTCCTCCTCAGAGCTTTCAGTCTTTATCTTATCTCCTGCAGCGGCAAACAGCCCCCGTCTGAATTTTTTATATTCCTGACATGTTTTTCTATTCAGTTTTGGCGTTGGAAGGAAAAAAGAGAGGAGAGCAAACAGAGAGAGCAAGTGAAATAAGACAAAAATCCATCGCGACAGTCAGTTATTGCTTGATATTCTTAAAAACGGCTTAAATCTGGTCTTGAAAGCCTCCCAAATTTCATTTTCTTTTTTAATACTTTAAATCTCATGGCCATTTTAGATGGAAGAACCAGGAGTTACAGCACAGATACCTGCCTAGGCCTTCAATGAACAGGATGACCTGGGACAAGGTTGCACCTGCTTCTAAAGCAGGACCAAATTGTGGCTGTTACTAGATAGAATGAGATTTAAAACAATATAAAGAGTTGCACAGTTTTTTGCAAGAAGATATTACACAAATATAAGCAAAGGAATGCAGAATACTTTAAAAAATATTATGCAAAGCGGCCCGGTTGTTCTTTATAGAAGAAAACAAGGAAATTTGGAGGATTTGGAATTCATCCATGACGGGAACTGATGTTTTAATGCTGGTAGCGCAGTACAAGGAAGCTGCCCTATCCTTTCTCTGCACTAACGATGCCTCAGCCCTAATGAAGATACATTTGCCAATCTTTTGACAAGTCTTGACAAGGCTGCAAACCCGTCACGGGGAAAAACGGCCAAATAAGCCTAAATTCCGTATTCACCGCCGCGCCGCCCTCCTCCGTCGCGAATTAATTCCTTTTCCAGCAATATGCAGGATGCTCCCCACTAACGCCGGGGGTTTCCTCGGGGAGCCGGAGCAGCTCGTCCGCCCCGGTGCGCAGAGCGCAGCGAGCGGCGCGCTCCGAGGACGCCCCGTCAGGCAGCATTTCTCAAGCTGCTCATCCGTAATCTCTCCGCGATGGGTTTCGCTGCCTCCTCGTCGCCTTCTCTTTGTTTTGCCTGAAATCCAATCAAAGATGAATTCGATTTTCAAACGCATCCGGTTCAGTGGGACTGGAAACTCCAGACCCCCGGGTTAATTTTGCTCCTTTTTTTTTTTTTGCTTTTGCTTCTTGCATGTTAATGCCAAATGGGTTCGCTCTAGACGCTGTCCCCGACATTGTCCTTGTCCCCTGTGAGGAGCCGTCACCCAACTGAAGTGCTGATAAAACGGAGGGTAACTCAAGACATTAGTGATTGCAAGGAAAGAGACAGTATTTTATTCACAACTCTTTGCAATTGCTGTTATTCTAAGATGAAACCCTAAAATTGTGCTTAATCAAGGCCAGTGCTAGCACTAGGATAACTGGGAAACTTTAATATGCAAGAATTTGCTCCGAATTTCATGTCAGAATCATGCTGAATCATGCTGAATCTAAAACAAACCCAAGGAGGAAGAATGGCCAGTCCTTTCCACAGATGTTTCCGTGTGTTTTTATAGATGTGAAATTAAGGCTCCTTTCCTAGACATGAAACTTGAAGACATGAAGCTCGAGGCTCCGCGTAGCAGTGAAGTCTGGAAAATCCACCGTCCGCTCTTTAAAAATAGATGTAAGTTGTTCTGCATCTGAAAGGAGCGCAGGAGTCTGGAGTTCAGGGGTGCCCCTTGCTGTGGTCCTCACCTCTCCGCTTCAAAAAGCCACCCGAGCTACTTTGAAAGCTCCTCCTCGCCAAGGAGAAGCCGCATCTGACGGCGGCAGTGGCTGCAGGGAGCCTGTTTTCCCACTGCAAACGCTGCCAAATTCCAGCTTGGTGCATGGACGAGGATCCGTTTTCCAGCGTTTTCTTCCAGGCAATGAAAACGAAAGGATTTGGGCATGGAAGATCAAGCCTCTGACTGAAGGTGGCCCTGGACACATTTGGAAAATATGCCCTAGTCCTTGACTAGATTAGGAGAAACTCCTAAATATTAGAAGTAACCAGATCTTGGCTGGAAACCGCTTGGTTTCAGCCTCTGTCACGGAGGCTATGGATGCGCTTGGACTATTCTCCCACCTCCAGCAGCAAAGGACTACCAAGAACTCCCCCAAAAAGGGTAAAACTGGCAAAACTGCTTCATAAAGCTACATGCCATGGGCAAAATAAGTACTAGCTGGGTAAGGCTGTGGCTTTACCTGCAGAGCTGGGCTTACAGGTGACCTGAACCAAATGCAACGCTGCAAACTCTGCAGCGAGAGGTGCCTTTTGCAGGAGGAAATGAAGGGGGGAAAATACCCATTCTGCTCCCCTGCAAAGAAACGATGCAGCCTCTCACGGCACGGGGAAGACGAGGCGCCGAAGCAAGGCAGCATCTCGAAGGCTGCAGAAAAGAGCAACAGAGGGAAACGGCTGAAATCAGGAAAAAAAAAAGTCATCCAAACATCCATTATTCTTAAAATAATGGGCTACAGGAATAAAATGTGCTCAGCTGCTGCTTTTGACACACTTAACACACCCTAAGCCAGAGCGCCGAGCAACCTGTTCCGATTTCTGCATCTCTTTTTTTGCTGTATAACTTGCTTTCCTAATGGCACTTTTAAAAGGCTCCCTGTTTAAGAGGCTTTTTATTTTTTTCATTACTTTTGCAACGGATCACGTCTCGATGCTACACATTTAAGCACTGCCGTGTCGCCGCTTTCACAGCCATCTGCTTGTTGAACTAATTCAAACCATTACCAGCTCTACCCCCAAGAAAAGACATCCCGGGCTTCAAGGAGACAGTTACAATTTCACCGGGGAGGAAAAAAGAAAAATAATAATAAAAAAAAAGAAATGGCTCAAAGAAACGAGTCTCACAATGAGAGAAATGTCAAGAAACAGAAATGTCAAATCCCTTAGGGTGGAGGGAGAAAAGGAAAAAAAAATAGACTAACTTCAGTTCATCTCCAAGCACTATATTTTGTAATGGAATTACACTCCATGGTCTTCCCGCAGGGAAAACCTGCTCCAACTAATCAGACTGTTGTTTTTTTAAAGTTCAAAACAAATGCAGGACTGTCTGTGCAGCCTCCTGCCCTGGCTGTCACGGATTTCATTTAACTCTTTACCAGCTAATATTGTCTTTTTTTTCCCCCCTCTCCTGAATTTCACCAGGGAGATGCTTTAAAATATCTCAGTTCCTTTCACTTTACCCCCTCGCACCACCTTTCCTGCCTCTTCTGCGGTAGGACCAGGTCATTTCCTACGTGGTGCCACCGTCAGGCTCTCACCGATGAAACTCAGAGGTTGCTCGTAGATACCTCGTTTTCCTCCACACCTTCATCCTAAGTCCCAATGCTATAAAAAATGAGATATAAGAACTGGAAGCGCGTGCAACTCCTTGCTAGCCAACACGTACGAAACACTATGGTTTTCAATCTGCTAGTGCAAAAAAA
>VWPW01009915.1:43951-66495 GCA_013389825.1 Crypturellus undulatus | reverse complement strand
AAAAAAAGTCCTCATTACGGGAAGCCTATGAACACCAATACTTTTCACATACAAACCACCATAGGTCTGTTATGCAGAACAGCACAGCCAGGTTGCACACACACTTTGTAATAACAAACCTGGCCTTACATTATGGTCCAAATGACAAACATCCCCCCACACTGTGGTCACTGCAGGGTCCCATTCCAGTCTGTTTCTGAGCAAATGAAGGGAGGGATGGTCCTGATTTCCTAAAGATCCATAAACATCCCCCTGCAGCCTTCCTATTCAAAGGCAACTTGTGGACGAGCTATAACCTGGAAGAACTCGGTTAAGAAACACAAATGGGCACTTCTAACATTAACAGCACCAGCACGGGCAATGCGGATGCCTTATGGCACATACTACTATTATTTACAAGACAGTAAATTAAGCATCTTAAGGGCAACGATATCTTTCCAAGTGATGTTCTTCCCCAAGGAGGATTTCTAAGAAATCTGCATCACAAATGCTTGTGCCCTGCACCAATCCTCTGGACACCAGGGTCGAAGAGAATGAGAGAAGACAGGAACTTGCCCTGGAAGCAACACTCATGTTCTCTCAAACTGAAGGGTCTTTCCTGGGAAAGCTAGTGGTTCCCAGACTTCCCGAGGCATCCCACTGGGGACACAGCCAAGGTCATCCAGTTGAACTGTGCCAGCGGGAGCCGTGTGGTGCCTCAGCCCTGCGCTCAGCGAGCCACCTTGTTGCTTCCAGGGGACAGAAACCCATCCCATCACACTGCTTCAGCCCCCGACAGAGGCACCTCCAGAACCAGCATCTGATCTGGCTTTTCTGAGGCACGCAGGCCCTTGGCCTGCGTATCATTTAGGCAGCGATTCCTGTCGTCACAGGCAAAAAATGCCAGCCCACTCCGATGCTTCCGAGGATGCCAGCACACTCTCCAGCATATTAAATGGTTAAATGGGAGGCTGCAGAGGCCGACGACACTAGCAGGAGAAGGCCATGTTAGCCCCACAACCTGTGGACGTCCGTCATGGGCCAGGCTGGGCACGCGCACCAGCCCTGAGAAAAGGCGAGAGTTGACTCAGCTGCCGCTGAGGGCCGCACGGCACAGCAAGGACACGGGAAAAAGCAGGACTGCACCAGAAAACGCTCCCATCTGCACTCAGGAAGCACCAGCTCGCTCTCAGCAGCGAGGCAGGAGCCTGCCGAGAATCAGGCCACGCAGCCAAGCTAAGTCATGGAGGAGGCTGAGGGTCAGCCCTCCTCCGGCTGACAGCTTGGAAATCGGCTGATAGTTCATGACCTAAAAATTAGTGGCGAGGAGGACGCTAGCAGGACCTACAGGACAACAAGGACACACGCATAGCACATGGAAGGATATGCAACTCCTCATAAAACACAGGAAAAAAAGAACAACCCACTCACCTTTGGGGGCTACTGATTTGCAAATTAAAGGCAGGGGGCTGTCCTACCAGGATTGGTCTCCACCCTCCAGGAGGGACCCAGAGCAGTTTCCTCGGCTCCTGCTTACCTCTGCTGCACGGCTCTGCCTNTGATTTGCAAATTAAAGGCAGGGGGCTGTCCTACCAGGATTGGTCTCCACCCTCCAGGAGGGACCCGGAGCAGTTTCCTCTTTCCTCAGCTCCTGCTTACCTCTGCTGCACCGCTCTGCCTGTTCAGCCAGGCTCTAATGAAAAGCTAGTTAACGGTTAATTATTACCCATTCAGACACACGATCCCCTACTCGGACTGACTGCTGGCCAGCAGGGATAAAACAGTCACGTGATGCAAAAATCCCGGCCTTATGAAAGCGCAGGCAACTATATTTAGTTTGAAAAATGATGACCTAGCGAGACCGCCCCCTCCCAGCCACAGCAGCTGATCTGCCCTCCCGGGGATCCTACCTTTCCTTGCCACATGTGCAGCCCCAGGGCCAAGGGGCTGCAGAAAGAGCCAGAGACCTGGCACGCAGGCGGCACGAGCCGGGTGCCCCCACGCACACGCGGCTGATCCGGGAATGCAGCGCAGGCTGCGGAGACTCTCCCTCGCGGTCTCTGGCATTGTGCAGGTCACCTTGTCAGCAGGGAAAGCTGATAAGCACCAAGAGCAACAAGCAGGGCCTAGCCCAAGGTCTTGGGCCTTATCTTGAAGATGGGAGGCAAGCTGGAAGCCTGACCACCGTGCCCAGCAGCGCAGTGGCGTTCGGCAGGAACGCTCGGCTTGCATCTCCGCACACCCTGCGCTGGCAGCAAAGACGCTCCAGACTCTACTCTGAATCCAGACAATCCAGAGCGCTGCAGGAGGCTGGCGCTGCTCAGACTCAGTGCTCTATGACAGGCGTTACTTCACTTAGACCAACCCATTCCTCTCTCTGCAACACAGCTGGGTGAACCAGACACTGGAGAGGGAGCAAAGGCAACTGTGCAAAGGTCATGAGTGTGCTAGTCACTGGGAAGAGAAGACCCAGAAGAAAAAAAAGCAATGAAAACCCAGTCCTGCCAAAGAATCATTTGCTCCCTGCTCTCACCCTAGTAGAAGAGCATCAAAAAAAAGCCTCGGGACCAGACATCATTAATCTCCTGTCATCAGCAGAGGGGGTGTTCTCTGCCTGCGTCTCACTGCAGCTGATGAGACAGCAGAAGCAGCAGCGCCCACAGCACGAGCGCGAAGAGGTCACTGTGTCGCCGCCGCGCCAAGGGCTCCGCACAGGCGCGAGCCCTTTAATGGCCGTCAGCCTCATCTGCAGCTGCAACTGGGGACTTGGAAGCTGACAAAACCCTTCCTCAGAAGCATCTGGTTTGTCTCACTGTAAATATTTAACAGCCAACAGACAGGAATTGAGCGCGTCTGCCATGAGGACCTTCAGTTCTGCACATTCACACTTTCCAGAGGGGGACGGCGCAGGTCAGGTGCCCATCGCAGGCACCAGCAGAAGAGGTGAGGGGGTCCCGCAAGAAGCAAGGATACAACCTCTACACAAAACTTTCCCTTGAAAAACCTGACATTTTAAAGGAGAGGTCCAGAGAGTAGATTTCTGAAAAGGAGACTGCAAGGTAATCAGCATCTCTCTCCCCGCTCTGCTTTCTCTGTCTGGCCTTGTCTCCCACTGGAGAGGGATCCCCGCGGAAGTAGCCACATCCCCCTGAAGCGGCTGCTCGCGAAGCATCCCCAGACCTCGCGCTCCCCTCCTGTGCCAGTTCAGCCGCCAACGCTTCCCTGGGCCTACCTAGCACAAGGGCACGGAACGGCAGCTCAGCTGGGGAAACCAAGGAAGACAAAACCAGGACATGCCAGAAATCTGGTTTCACCTCTCAGGGCTGGGGAAAGCAAAGGAGATTCGGAGCCAGGATCTACTCCAGCAAACACTCCAGAAGTTCAGCAAGGCCAACGCTAGGTCACCCACTAGGAGCATTTCTCCAGAAATGAGCTAAAGAAATTCTACAGCCCAGTAACCACATGGATTAAACTGACTGCAGGTACCGAGGCTTATTCCTGCTAGTGGATTCAGAGCATTAACATGGTAATATCAACAAAACAGCCAAATATTCTTGCAGTCTTTCAGAGCACACATAAAAAGCTTCTATTTTGCTACTTAAGAATTACCATGCCTCATGCAAGCAGATTTCAGGGTGTGCTCTCCAAGCAGAAGATAAAATACACTTACTTAAGCCCCCTATCTTAAAACAGTGGCAGTGAAATTCCAAGATTTTCCTAGCGCTTTGATATAACCATTACTGCTAACTCCCTAGCAGGGCACACAATCCCATAGCTCTCTGCATGGAACTTATTCGCCATGTCTGGTAATTCCAGTGCCACAGGCGGCTGCCCGCCTCTTTCCCAATACATACCATAAAAGAGTAAAAAAAGATCCTTATTGGAGTGAGCCTTCCCTAAAGATCTGGGAACAGTTACAGAAGGAAGTGCAATACAGTGCTTCTCCTCCTGATGTGAAGATTCATCTCACCGTTCTTTTCTTTACAGAGCATTAAAGATTACTTCCTTGCAGAGAGAACATCTCCTATACCCCTTTATGAAAAGATTCCAGTACTGAACACAAACTGGCAGTTAATAACTTGGGAAAGATGCAGCAGAGCCACTGCTGGGAGCTCTCCAAAACGATCATCTCAAGAAGCAGCAGCAGACAAAAACAAACACACACGCAAAAAAAAAAAAAATCAAGAAATGGTGAGAAGTGAGAAAGAAGCGCCAACAAGATAAGAGCATCACTGGCTGCTATACTGAACTGGTGCACCCGTAACTCAGTTACGCAGTGAGATCTGGTCTCTGCACCTCATCAAGGACACAGCAGTTTGCAGGTATATGAGAGAAGCAGCTAAGCTGGCCACAAGTATCACCTTAGGAGGGGCAAGCAAAACAGCTGGGGGTCTGCACTGTTGCGGAGAAAATGGGTGACTGCTGTATGAGACAGCAGGAAGGCACCTTCTGCAAAACTAAAACCAGGAGCACCTTATGAAACTAGTAGTTAAAAAAGAAATTTAAAAAGTACTTTCTAAGTGCTTCCTTAGATAGCAGACTGTAAACTTCTCCACCGCCTGTGGAACAAGTCTTGCAAGGCATACAGCATCAGCTGCCTCGTATAGAAACTATTTTTTTTTTTTATGGTCAACCTGTCCACAGAGGTCTAGGTAGAAGGTGCCCTCACATCCCTCAGGCAATAGTAGAAATGGGAGTACAAGAGGGAGAGTCACTGCTCCTGCTGCCTGCACGCTGCCCAGCACTGCATCTTCAAAGGATACTGGGATCTATCAGCTTTTCACCCAAACTCCAAGTCACTAACTTTCAATTGGCTTCTCCTGAATCCTAATCTCTGAAGTGGAACAGGACCAAGTATCTGTTGTCCAAGACAAAAGGAAAGCTAATACCCCCTAAAGAGGGCAGCTTCATTTCCAGACCTGCGGGGCTGCCCTCCCTCCTCCCCGCGCTTGCTGGTGACAGCGTGGAGCAGGCCGCCTGCAGCACCCACACTCCAGCAAGCAGGCACACGCTGCAGGGCACGCTGCAACTGCTCTGCCTACAAAATGGCTTGTGTTTTGGCTCAGTTCCTCACCCGTGCAAGTCCTCAGTCTGTTGCCACAACTCAGCATCCTCTTTGGAGGATGAGGTTTCATGAACAATGAAATTCTTGCTAGGAAGGGAACCTGACTCTGTGGACCTGTTTGCCCTAACAATTAACCTTACCCAAATGGTCACTGATATAGCATAAGTCCTGGAGATTTGCAGCAATGAACTTCAGCAAATTCATCCCCTATGCTCACCTCAAAGGAAGTGAGGTGAAGACATCAAAAACGACCCTCAGAAACACACAATCACTCTGACATCAGCTCCAGGCAAGGCTGTCACCCCTGGCCAGTGCTTCTACCCTGTCTTTGCCTGCTGCATTTACCCTCCTGTGTGCTGAGAGATACCAGGGCTTTCAGATAAGCTCAGCACACAGCAAGAGAAAGCACAGCACCACCTTTCAGGCTTTTCTGGTGAAGCCCTGAGACAGGACTGCACAGTATTGAAGATGGCTACTAATAAGAGGAATCCTGTATTTAAACTTTCCCTTATCTGCTTAAAAATAGAGACAGAATTGCAAAACACACCAGCCCTATGGGTAACCAGTCAATAGCACTGCAGAAAATGTAACTTGCGTTTACTGAAAAACACACACTATCATAAGCTGCAGATACACACGTGAGCCCCACCCTGGGGCCATCTGTGATGGTCCACAGCTGGCTGGAGTGCAGAGCATGGGGTTATGCCAACCAAAGGGCACCTCTAAGTTTGCAACACAGAGAAAACCCGACACCTGAGAAAAGCAGATCTTCAACAGAAGGCAGAAAATCCTCTTATTAGGGGACAGAGGAAAAGAGTCTAAATATCAGAAATTTTTCTATGCAGTCTTTGTTCCATCCTAATTTCAGTCCTGCTGTATTCAATGCATGGGAAGATACAAGCCAGTCTTGAAAAGTGATTAAAAAAAGTGAAATCCTTAAATATGCTGGGATTTCTTCTTAAGAGACCTAGGATATGCATCTTTTCCGTACTCCAAGGGCCCTGTAAGACAGCTAGAGCTCTGGAAACAAATACACATGCACATATCACTGCCGTCTGTTCAGTTCATGAAGCCAAACTACACTGTCCCAAATGTTACAGTAGATGTCTCAAACAGAGAGTTATTTAACTGATAACAGCTTTTATTTTAAGACAGTAGACCTGATTTTTGTATTTCCAAAAATTTTATGATTCAGGGTTTTGCGATCTGCAGTGGAGTTTATCTGCACAATATTGGTGTGAATTGGGGAAAGAGAATCCCATTGCAATGATGGAGATCGAGGCAGAAGATAGAGTCGTGCATTCAAGGTCACACAGGACAGGAATCGATCCTCACTCCCCCGTGCCTTTACCACAGAACATGCAAAAGGCACCACAGCTCTTGCACCTTCTTACTGCCTATCAGGGCATCAGTAGGGGAAAACATACAGCTCCACTTCAGTCCTGGCATTAGGACTAGTTCATCAATATCAACATGAAAGAGTCCCCAAGACGTTTTGGTGAGGCAAGAATTAGGGGCACTGACAAGGGCTTTGAAATGTGACGTCATCTCTCCGATTTGGGCATTCTATCTGGAACAGCCTCTCCCTCCCTCATGAGGTCCAGAGCCCAAGAGCCAAATCCTTTTCTGCAGGGTTTGTCTCACAAAGACTGCTTTGACTGCTGGGGTCAGGAAACACATTAGTCCTGCACCAGTCACAGTACAGGTGTACCAGAGTTGTCATTAACGGAGACACCGAGCAGCAACATAGAGCCTAAACACGCTACAGGTTAAATCTGCTTCTTTTTAAACTTTTTGCAAATTTAAACACACATTTTCAGATTCACAGACAAATTAAACTACATATAACTAACACACAGACTCAGTGTTGAGTTACAGTTGGATCTTCAGATTTCAGTGTTCTGAGTTACATATGACCAAGACCTACAAGTGCCCAAACTTGGTAGGCTTCATTCAATATAGACACCTAAATTTCCCCAGTTACAGTACTTTGGAAGAAGGCAGCTTTCCACAGACTACAATCCTCACTACGTTAAAGCATGAAACATGTCACTGGAATAACCAAATATCAGAATTATTTTTCTTCAATTAAAGTCTGTTGCATATTCCTCTATGAGTCTTCTAAATTTGGTCAGAGCTGACTTTGCAGAAAGAAGTGCAGGGGAGGAAGAAAGGCACGGGCTCCATTTTTAATTAATACATACCAGAATTGCCATCAGCTGGAAATATATCTGCAAAAGAGAAGAAAAAAAGAAAACATTAGTATGGGTTGCATCTGGAGTGCAGATTATACTAAAAAGCTGCCTTCTCTTCATTTGTTTGTTTTAACTAAACAGAGAAGTATTTTCCAAGTATGCCCAGGTTAAATATCAATCTAACTTGGAACCTACCTCAGTTCAACCACTTGTCCCGAGAAAGATTCTTAAGGATAGAGCATTTACCTGAATGTATTGTTCCCATAAACAAACTTCTATATTAGCTTCTACCAGGCAGCAGCAAGGAATAAGAACTTGGTGTGGAGCGCTGTCCACGTTGCTAAAAGCTCAAACCCTGACCAGTGAGACCTAGAGAGCATCAACCACACTGGCCAGGCTGAAGGAACACAGAGAACAGCCGAAGTGAAATCAAGGCAGGCATTTTCCTGATGGTCCCTGGTTTTTACAGCTGCATGGCAAGTCAGCAGTTGTGCCTGGCTCCAGCACATATGCACAACAGAGAGGCAGATGGAGATACCCGTCGCCCAAACACAGTACCCGCATGCATGTGATGCCTCGGTGCATCACACACCACCCAGGAAGGAATGTCCTCCCTTCCCTTCCTTCCCGAGGGGGCTCTGGGCAAGCAGCACAGCCTTTCGCAGAGCCACTGCAGCCTGCAGGTGCTTAATTCTTGAGATAACGGATCACTTAATCCTCCCACCCCACAAGCTCCTTCCTTCTTGAGGTAGAAGTTCTTTTGCTGCAAAATACCATTCTGAAGGGCAGGAATGAAACTGGGAAGAGGCCTTCTGAAGTAGCACAAAAGGATGACATAAAAGATGCTCCTTTGAGGAGCATGCAGGAGAGTGCATTTCAAGAAACCCTGTTTGTAAAGGCTCTATGAAAAGCTATGAAAGCAGCATTTTTGAGAGAGCAGCACATTACATTTTCTTTAAGGAACTTGGAAGAATAGGGGGAAGGGAGGCTTATAGTGAGCCAAGGTTCTCCTAGGACAGAGGGCAGGCCCTGGCTCCAGCTTATCAGTTGCCCAAAGCACACATTCAGCTGGAAAGTCACAAGAGCTGCAGCAAGGACTACCCCTTCAACAGGTCAACACACTGTCCTGGGCTCAGCCAACACGAGCACGGCAAAAAACACTCCTCCCCGCGAAATTGTTCCTATTTCTCTACCTTTGACAGTCACCATATCCAAGGTATCTCCAGGCTGGAATCCTTTCACCCAGCAGCAGCAGAAGCAGCAACGTAACAAACCAAAACTCCCTCCACCGTTACACAGGCTCATGATCTGTGGGTACATTACAGGCATGATCTCAGAGCAAAACCAACCCGACCAGAAAAGCAAACCTCCTTGTGCCATGGACTGTGCCATGCAGACTGCATGTTCCTACTACAACCTTCCACCAATACATCATCACCTAAGCACATCAAACATCTTAAATTCTTGTCATGGTTACGGATGAGGTCAGGTTCCTACAGCAGGGAGCAGAAACGCCCTGCACTTGATCTAACAGGTCCCAGAACAAGAGGCGGTTTCTGTATTTCCCTACTTGGACAACTCCCAGCCAACTTCTTCACAGAAGAACGAGGTGGAAGTGCTGGTTAGTGCATATCCCACCTGCTTGGATCAGCTAGCTGCACTGAAGATCAAAAACACAAAACAAAACCCCCACAAAACAAAGCAACAACAACAGAAAACAAAGCCACACACACAAGCGGCTGAGAGAAGGAATTCCTCTGTGCCAGCCAGCCAAGAGCTACAGGCCTTGGCAACCATTCCCTGCCCTACACCCGCGCCAGACGCTATTCCTGCTGGGCCGTTCAGCCGACCTTCTTCACACGTGCCCAGACCCGGCTGGCCACCTGCACGGGCCCAGCCGACAGGTCACCAGCTGCTCCCCCTTCTCAAAGCCACAACTGCTGCCAGACCAGGTAGCAACCAGAGGTGACCAGAGGGGATGTTCCCCTACCAGACGTGCCACCACTGCAGCTCTTGTTTGGATTCCCTCCAGGCCCCTGCCCAGCTTGCAGCTGCCTCCTCACTGCTCCATCCAGCTGCCTGAAGATCAGGAGCAGAGCTCACCTGCTTCTCAAGTTTGGCCATCGAAACACATTTTCCACCCCGTTTGCTAGAAAAGCACTGAAAATACTGCGGTGGCTTATGCCACTTGAAATCAAGGATTGCACGTGATGCAGAGGCAGATGTTGCTCACGTTTACTCTCCCCGCTCCGGCACCACAACTCTAGGGGAAGCAACGGCACCTCCCCATTCTCCAGTGCTCAGCCTTCCTCTGGTCACTGGGAGGTTGAGCTCGTGGGTATTCATCATACCTACGATTAGTGCCGATTTGAATCCAAGATTTCTGGTGTGAAGACCCAGAATTCAAGACCTGGATGCAGCTTTTCCCACAGCAGGGGATCAGCACAGAGCAGTCAGGCAGCAGGGATTGCTCTTCTGAAAGAGAGGTACTTGGAGGACAGGTATGAGGCAGGGCAAGCTAGAGGCTGCCAGGCACGAAATCCCCTTGGGATGCCCGTTTCCCTGTTCTTCCCTGCAAGCACAAGTGACTGGAGCAGAAATTAGTCTGTCAATTAAGGGCAGCACCTGATGTGCCCAGGAGAAGTCTAAATCAGGCAACACTTTCTTTTCCCAAGGAAGCCATGGTGGGGTGGAAGGAAGCAGAAGTGTACACGGCTGGCAGGCCGAAGATAAATCGCTGCGGCTGTCCCTGATGGAGCCTGTTTAACTCGCTCTGGGCACTGTCCTTGCCAGCCCTGTTCAGTTCCTTTCCCAGCACTTTCAAGGTTAAAAATCAAAACACACAGGGTCCAAGCAAAAAAAACTATGCTGAAATTTTGCTCTACCCAACACCAAAAGGGCTATGCCCAGTAAACTGGGCCCACTGATTTCTCCCAGCACTCACATAGTTTTCCCACCTGCGCGGGAGAAAATCAGGGTATCCTCATGCCAGGCACCCTAACACAGGCAGGATGCTGCAGATGTGCACATGGGCAGGGCGATGCCTCACTGCCAGTACCCACCAAAGCAGCTGCTGGCCAAGCACTGCTTGGACCACAGCAGCCTCATCCCACCTGCACTGCGTCTCCCAGCTAAATCCTGCCCCACAACACCAGACCAATACCAAATAATTCCCAGGCAACCACAGTAAGGAGCACAAAGTAGCCAATGCTGGAGCAAGAGAGGAAGCACTAAGAAATTTGGTCTCTGCGGTCTCTCTTTTTTCTACATATGGACACCTCAATTCTCAGCACAGGTCCAAAAGCAGAAAGTCTTAGAGCTAGCATCTAATCAGAAAGATTACACTTACTACAGGCACCGGCAATTTCTTCATCACAGCACCAGTCTCTGCCAAGCCAGGTACTTCCCAAGCACTCTAGCATCTGGCTCAGCTCTGGATGGGATCTGTGCAGCCCACAATATCTCAGCAGAAAACAGCCTCACGAATCTCCCTGCTATCAGTAGGGAGGGAGGGGGGCAGCACAGGAAAGGAAAGAGCAGGAAGAGGTCAAGGCCTCCGCTGCAGCTAGCAGGATGTTTGGGAGGGCACCAAGCAGAGCATCCTACAGGACTTGCGTGCAGGGCACAGATGTCTTAGAAAGCAGCTGGCTCTGAACACTGACAGTCAGAGCTGCAGGACTAAAATTGAGGGGACATGAGCCCTTCCTACTCAAGGGGTTCACACCTGTGTGCTGCGGCGGGGGAAACAAAGAATCCCAGTATTTGCCTGCTGATATTTTTAAACACAGGAGGAGACTTTCTATTAAATTGGGGCATTTAAAGAGAAAAGCTGACACATCTACATAAATTCTCCCTCCCCAGGGACCACTTGGCCACTGCTACTATTCAGGTATCTGGGCCAGGCCCAGAAAGCCTACCTTGATCTGTAAGCCCGAACCTTCTCTCTGCTGCTTGCTGGGGAAGCACCCTGCGGATCAGGCACTTCCACCAGCCTGATTCTCCAGCTGCGCCTCAGGGAGGCACAAACTCCCTCCCTGGAAGTGATTCCCTCTGCTCAAGCGCTATAGGGCACAGGTCTGGCTCCCCAGGCCTCCTGTCCCAGCTGCTGCCTCCTTCCCACCGAGCTCCTCAACCCTGACGCAAGGGCAACTCCGGCTCGTTATTACAGCAACCCACAGCCCTAACCGCCACGAGGGGCAGCGTGGCCACAAGCGGAGCCATGATGAGCCAGCCCAGCCCCATGCACTCTGCAGTCCCCCAGCGTGCAACTACTCTTCATCTATAAAGCACTGCACAGACACCAACAGGCTACAGACATGTAAAGTTACAACTAAACCATCTTCCACGTTTGCAGATGGAAGACTTGGACAAAAGCAAGAATGACTTCTCCAAGGTCATGCAGGGACTCAGCAGCAGAGACATGGCCACAACTCAACAGCATGGGCTCAAAAGTTGCTCGACTCCAATGGATTCCCAGAAAACGGATTGGGAAAAGAAACCCTAATAGATGACAGGAATGATGAAGATTTGGATCACTCTGCTCCTCCTACTATAACCTTCCATCCAGCAGGAAGGTTTCCCTTCTGCTCCTCTGGCTATGAGGACAGTCTTCCCCATACAGACAGCACAGACCAGGGAAAAAAGACCAAGCTACACAGCCCAATGTCTGCTGTGAGATGACCAGTGCTGCCTGAAGCTCTCTTCCATCCCCAGGTAACATTTCAGCTCACATCTACAGCACCTGGCTTCCCCTAGAGAGGCCCAGATAGTGTCTGCACAAGTCCTTGAGACAGCTACAGGCCTCTTCAAAGCAATGCTCAATGCAGAAGGGGGCGAGGTCTGCTAAGAAAAAAGTGGCAAAGCAAGAAATCTCAAACCCAAATATTAGCATGGCCCATTATGTCCCTCTTGAGATCCTGCTCGCTTCCTGCTCCCCTCCTTCCTTACCTGCAGAGCAGGCTCAGGGAGGGTCTGGCTCTCAGCAACCCACATCTTCCCAGCCCTCTCCAACTGCCAGGTCTGGGCGAACACGCTTATAAAACACCAGGTTTATAGCAAGAAGCATCTTCACCCCCTCAAATGGAAGCTGAAGCTTGAGATGGGAGAAAGACCCAACTCTGATAAGTTTCTCTCGCTCCTCTTCACTAACCTTAAGACCAACAAGGTCTGTTCAAGAAAGGGCTAAACACAAATCATTACAGAGGCACGAAGCAGCTCCCAAATCCCTTTCTGCAGTGTCCAGACAGCCAGGCCCTTGTTAGTTTTTCACTGCTTTTCTGGCCTTTCCATACAAAGGAGAGATTCTGTCTTAAACACTATCTGAAGACACGCCAGACACCCTTGCTAAGGGGCTAGAGACACAAGTAGCATGAGCCCCAGTATCAGTTTCTCACAAACCAGGTGGAATCAAATACTTTGAGTGGACTTTTAACATAGAAATAAGCATGTCTTTGGTGAAGTTCAGCTCCAGGTGACTCTATGTACTTGGAAAGGGATGAAGACCCTTGGTCTCAAAGAGCTGTGAGAGCAACACTCCCAGAAAAATCACCTCTCCAAAATGAGACCATCTGGGATAGTTCCTACATAATAAACTTAATTAACAACTTAATGCCAACACTAGACCTAATCCTGACAATAGTGAGATGGAGAGGAGAGGAGCTGACTTAACACAGTTGGGATTTTGCGACTCACTGAACACAGAGTCGCCAGTGGGACAGGTATCACGCTCAGCAAGAAGTACCTTTCCAAAGTCTGCTCGGACTTGCCCGAGGGTTCAGACCTCTCCTCTAAGAGTAAGAGATGTCAGTGGGCTTCTGGGGAGCACATCTGGTCAGACTGTACAGAAAAAGTGACAGCCCTCCAAACAAACAGTTCTGTAAATCCTAAACTCACATGTGTGCAGACACACAAAAAATAACTAAGGTCACGGCTGTTTTTTCTCCCAGCCACTTATCAATGCTTGTATTAGAGAGAACAAACACTGGACATTCTCTCACATTAACCCCTTTGACTCCCATCCCAAAACAGAGTGAGAAACAAAATAATGTTGTTCAAACCACAAGATGAAACACTTCAATTTATGTGTTAGACGAAAACCTACAGAGAAATTATGGAATATTAAAGGAAGGGGCAAGATAAAAGCCCAATTACTATTTCTGTGAAGCAGCTGGTGACCCAACTCTCAGTCTCATGTCATTTAACCACCAATAAACCTGAAGTGGTAATACTGAAAGTCTTCAGCCCATCCAAACATGGAAGCCAGTGTATGGGGAATGAGGAAGAAGCCAGAGGAATCAGAACCACCCACCCTACACTGTTCTTTAAATTACGGGATATTTACAGGCAGTAAAATTTCAGGTATGATAAACAATATTAAGATGTCTCAGAGAGATTCTCATTAAAATAAAGCAGCCATTTAGGTGGAGCACAGAAGTTGATAGGATCCTATTGTGTGGAAGCTGATACTGGATGGGGTTTCCCTATGACGAGATTGTCACATACTGCTCTGCAACACCCTTTCCTGTGCAGTCCAAGGGTGAAATTCTACCCAAGAAAGCAAGCCCAGTTAATTATATAAGCGAAACAGATACATTCTCCCCATAATGGAGGAGAAAACCCCTGCCTCACCCCTCACAGGGGACATCACTTCAGTGTAGCTAGAAATCCAACCTCTGAACAAAAGAAATGTCCCCACTAGCTCCCCCAATATTAAGGCATGTCCCTTCATCACATCAGGATGTCATAAATCCCAGTGACATCCCCAGGAACTGCAAATTACGAGGCTGCTTCCACCTTATTGCTGTGGGCAGAGCAGGGGCTCTATAGGACACACAAAGCAGCAAAGTGGAGCAAACATAATTATATCTCTTAACTCAATCACAAATCCCCAAACTCATAATCTGTTTGAGATGCTCCCCCTCTGGCCCAGTCAACCTGGTTGGTTTTAATCAAAACTAGCAGTTTTTCCAATCAATCCCCAAACTTTTTCCTTGACTGGTTCTACTTTTCCACTGTTAGTTAGATCAACTCAGGTTTCAACTCCAAAGGAAATAAGTGGGTTGTCTGCCTGACATCTGCCACGTCTCTTCCACACCTTCTTCAAAGTTTTCTTTACAGGTTTAATTCCACATTTTAAAAACATGGCTCCCTTTTACATGAAATTCCCCCTTGTTCAGAGTAAAAATGTCACATTTCTCATTCTCTGATTAAAAAAGTGAGGCTAAAACAGTTCCCCAAGAACACTATTGGAGACTGTCAGGAAGCCAAAATAAATCAGTCCCCCTTCCACTCAGCTCTCTGCAGTAGAGAGTGAATTTCTGAGCAGTCAGAGGCTGCTTTAGATCATATTAGGCATCCCAAGCTCCTATGGTTTAGCTGGGAGTTGGGAACTGAAATTAATGTGATTACAATCATCAAAGTGTCATCTGAGCATGTGGCTAAGACACCTGCAAGACATGGTTTTTTTTTTTTTTCCTCCATCTTGGGTGGAATCTCATGCACAAATATTCTGTTACATATTTTTCAAGCAGATTAACTCCCCCTCCCCGCAATGTTGGTAGGATGCATTTCTCTATCTTATCACTTGCTGCTATCACAACTAAGTAATTTCTCAAAATCAGTGTGTACCAGTGTAAGTTTTTAAACTAACTTCTTTGCTTGCTTTTTCCTTCACTTGCTCCCTTGCATGGCCTTGCAGCTAACGTGAACCTGTTTGGAGGTCTGCAGGTAGGCCAAGGCAATTCTGTCATTTCTCTGCATGGCTTCTGTGTTACACGAGGACAAGAGCACTGCCATCAACAGGGACGTGGGACTCTGGTGTTATAGTCAAGACTTGATCTTCAGAAGGCTTGTTGAGGTTCGGGGGGTGAAGGAGATGTTGTTTGGTTTTATCATGAACATACATCATTCCCAAGGTGAGTTTATAACCGTCTGGGAAGGACTACAGTAAAGATATAAAATTATTGCAATGGGAATCTTAAGTGTCTTGCAGGAAAAAAAAAAAAAAAAAAGTGTCCTTTTTGTAACATTTAAACACCAAAATGGAAGATGTGACCTTGAAAAATCCAGAAAAGGAAAGAAAAAAATATTGTACTTGGAATTGAAGTGAACGTTAGTTTATCAAACATTTGAATCTGATTCGTTAATTACAAGTTCTTACTATTTTCATCTATCACTAATTTCCTTAATCTGTAAGTGTGATAACCAGGTAGTCTTACACCATCATTTAGTAAATTAATAATCACTCGCCATGCAGCACTAACCAAAATCTTAGAAAAAAAACAAAAAAGCAGTTACAACAACAACATCAGAATGAATTTACTATGAAGGTTGAAAACATCTTACTAACAATCTTGTGTGGAACAGTGCTGGGTGTTAAAGCCTATGCTCTGAGAGCCACCAAACAGGCACGTATGCCACCACCACCCAAACTTCTCCAGTCATTCTCCCCACAGTCATCTTTCTCCTATTTTTCCCATCCACACAACTCTACTCTTTCCTCATTTTTGTGGTTTTTACAATTTGATACTTATTGTATCAAATAAGTATTTGATACTTATTTGATACATATTTATCAATTTAAAAACTCACTTTTTTTTTTTGTTTTTTTCAGGCTTCTTAAAACCTACCATGTATCTAGCCCCGAAAAGCCTCTGCTCCCTTCACATACGCGCCCCACACACAAGACAAAAAAGCCAAGTGGCTATCAGGAAAGGCGGGGAGGAGAGGAGCAAGCCCCGGAGCGAGCAGAGGAGCCCCCCAGCGCGCAGCCCGGCCCTGCAGACTGCAGCGTCACTGCGGGAGCACCGCGTGGCTGCTCGCCTGCACAAACATGCTCAGCATCAGCGCTCGCCCCGGCTGCCCACCACCCCCAAGCCCGGGTGGCTCCGTCCCCCGGACCGGCACGGGAGGATACGGAGGAACATCAGCTGGCACCTACCAGGCTTGCGCAGACCACGTGCGCGCTGCCTTGCCGGGTTTATGCGGATCGCTCACTGTGCCAACGCCCAGAGCGCAGGGGGAAGGACATCAGCACATTTCCACCCCTCCTACCCAGTTTTCCAATCGTAGTTTAACTCTGCCTGTGTGTCAAGGACACATGATGTTCACAAGTCCCATTCAAGCCCCCATTCTTTCCAAGAATCTCTCTGGGTATTGTTAATACCCAGGGCTCTCCGAAGAGCTTGCTAATGAACAAGAAGTATTATTGGGGAGCTGCAGAAATGCTTCTCTCCAACCTTCCCCCTGAAGTAGTGAGGCCAAGTCAAGTTTCTGTACACATAAAGCTTCTTCTCTTGGACTAGGGAGCCAGGACTACTTCAGGGAACAAGCTAGGAGCACAGAAACGTACCAAAGAGACCTTTTTTCAGCTGCTTCAAGAGGAGCCAAGCAGGACATTAACATGTTTTCCCCAGGAACACAGGTTAGGGTAAGTTGCACTCACTAACCCATGTGTGTGCTGTGACCAGATTGCTGTCTTGTAGATCAAATAAGCAAGGGTATCTGTACCACCAAAACCACGCTGCACTAATAAACTTCAGTCACAGAAACAACCACCTCAATTAGTCATTTCTAAAATAAATTAAGGCTTCCATTTGACCAGCCACACCAGAACATTCAGCCCAGCTAGAACCAGTGAGGCTCAGCACGGTCACTACCTGCACACCTTCCTGCAGCAACAACCTCTCCCCTGCCTTCCGACTTGTGACTATGTAAAGGCACTGGATGACTCAAAACAAAAACAAACAAACAAAAAAACACAACACACACAAATCACAGCCACCCTGAAGTACCATGCCCTGCTGCAGCTAGCTGCCTGCCACGTGCGGCTGTTCAGCACTACGAGGCAGGAAAGTGTTGAGGCAAGCTGCTGCTTTTAAGTCAGCTTTGTTCAAGAAGGACACTGAAGATAAACCACAGATAATGCAGGTATTAGACCAGTCAATTCACAGCCTCTCCTCTCCCTCTCCTTGCGCCTCATGGCAGAATATTCCCCAGCACACATAGTTTTGATGTTGCATGAAGAGCTCTTGACCACAAAGTGCAATAAGTTTCAAACTCAAGTGTGCAGATCATACAGATGCCTTCTGCAGTTGAACCAACACCTTTAGCCCCAGATGATCTGGAAATTAGCAGAGTCACAATATGTCACGCACTGATTTGCTCAGAAAAGGCAGTTTACCCAAGCGCCCCACCCGTAGCACAAAGCAGGTGCTAGTCCACAAGCTTCAGTGCAGCTCGGCGCTTTTTCTGCGAACCTGCAATCAGAGGATGCTCATATGTTTAGAAACACATTGACTCTCTCTCCACTACCGCAGTTTCTACAAGCCTTCCCAGAAAACCTATACATCTCACACAGTATTAGAACTGCCATTAGCAAACTACTTCTTCCAAATGTCTCATGCCAGTTTTGGCTCCACTGCCTCCGCATCCTCATATGTGAATCCACTTCTCCTTTCAGCTAAGCAATCCAGATTGACTTGGGACTCTCCCCATAAAGAACTCCAGTAACTGCTTTACCAAGGCCAAATTCAGCTCCCATTTACTCTGATCACCAATTATTGTTGCCTAAATACACAGAGGCTTTAAGTTCTTGAAACTCTGCATTAGCTTCTCAGAGTCTTCTCCCTGCTAAAGTCATGCAGCTGTATCATTTGCTACCAGATTTACTGTTCAGCTGGTTGTATCAATGCAAGGAGAAAAGTCTTCTAACTGCATTAACAGATGACTAAAAATGCCCTGCATCTACAGAATGAGTTCGGAACAGAAGCACAGCTTTAAGTGGAGAAAAATCAGGCTGCAGACCACAAATCTACACCAGGTTCCCCGACCTCCACTCTCCCTCACAACATGACTTCTTGCCCGTGCAAAGGTTCTGGCTGAATGGCACTGCCACCATGTGAGATCTCATGTCAAGATGATTTTTTTCTTAAATCCTCACTTTTGAAGTGATAGCAACTGTAAGGGTTAAAAAAAAAAAATTCAAACTGCTCTAGACAATATGGCTTCCTACTGAGATACCTGCTCCTTGTTTAGCTAAACAAGCGTTATCACCGAGATAGTGCCTGAGATTCTTTACAAAGCAGTTTCAAGCATGCAAAGAGTAACCTAACTCTATCCAGGTCAGTACTGGGTGCTCTCCTGAGGATAATTTTGCACTATTTGAGAATAGTGAAAGGCTCGGGTGTCATAACCTGGAAACAAGAGTAGTTCATTGTAGCTCCAATGCCCTGATTCCTTGTCCTGCTTCCTGCATTCAATTTGACTTCACAGCTGATTCAAATCCTTCTTCTACCCAATCTCACACGTCCAGTGCAAATGCCAAGGATATCACACGTAGCAAAAAATTTTGAAGACAAGCGAAGGGGAAAAAAGGCAGAAGGGGACAAGATTGAAAGAGAATATTGTAGAGAATCATCTAGTGATACCTCAGGCCTGGCAATCTAGAACTGCAGATCCCAGCAGAAGCAGCACCGAGTCCCAGGAGCTGGGGCCAATGAGTCAGCTCTCCGAGAGCTACACGAAACAAACAGTGCAGAACAGGGCAAAGGTCCAGCAGGAGCTGAAGGGCAAAGGTATGCGGGGGAGGGAAAACACCAACCTGCACTTTTTTGGAGTAGTGTGTTTCAGTTATCGGAGTGTCCCCTGCCCCTCAAGGGAAGGCTCACTCAAACTTGAGGTGTGGAACTGGAACAAAACAGTATTTCAGAGAGGAAATCTAGGGGCAGGGGGAGGAGAAAAGGACTCCTGCTGTGATAGCAGCGCTCTGTTGCAACAAACAGCCAGAAGAGCTTCACAGTTACATGCCACGACAGAGCAAGAATTGCCCAACACTTGGGAAATAGGTGTGTGCAGCTCTACCAAGCTGGATACCCAGGCAAGCCCATGTACACGCAGCTGCTCCAAATGCAAAGAGATGCCAAAGGAAAGTGAGTTTCCTGGACACCTTATCTCCACAACTGGAGGCTGGGTTCAAGGAAAGTCCTCTGGGGAGTTAGTCAGCAAGGGGTAAGAAGCTAACGAATACTTCTCTGTGTTTTTCTCAGTACTGGTTGCCAACCCTGCCTGTGCTCTGGCAAACAACAAAATAGGCTCGCTGCGAACAATAGTGAGCTAAGCTCCAGTGCTTGCTGCTGGGAACTAAGGTGCGCCTTCTGGAAAGTACTACATACCCTTCGAGTGGATTTGCCAGATGGCAAGCAAGAAACTCTGTTCGAGAAACTAAAATACCCTCTGCATCTCCACTAGGAAACAGTGGTGCTGTTTTCTAGTGACTGCATGTTTGCAGCCAGAACAAAACTGTGATAAAAGTCAGTACAGACAAAGCTCAGCAACTGCAGGGCTAGGTCATTAAGGCCTGTACGCTCCTACTTCCAAGACATAAGGAGCTTTAAAAATAAAGAAGTGCCAAGTGCCTTGATGCAACGTTTCTTGAAATAAACCCAGCAGGTTTTCAAAACGGGGCGCTGTTAACACCTGTCTGCACTGATGCTTGCATCACTAGCACCAGTGCAGGGCACAATCAATGAGTACAAAATGTTCCAGAAGGTTTAGCAAAGGCTTAACTTCAAGTCACATTTCGCCTCTGTAAAAGAATTTGGAGAAAAGTATTTTAAATTTGGTTTATTGCCAAAGCTGCAAAGCTGTTTTTGTCAGAAAATATTTCCTTTGCTACTGCACACACATTACCATCGTGCCTTCTTGAGTCAGGCTGATTAATTTATTTAAATGATAAGGAGAGAATGTATAGCAACTTTTGTGTAACTACAGGGGAGCTGCACAGATGCTGCTACTGGACCATTAAAGACTGAGAAGGAAATTATCTCACTTGCAACCCTGCCGCTGCAAAGCACATGGACAAAATCATAACAAAAATCTTGTCGAAAAACACCAGGGAAAGGTTTCGGGTGTACCCCTCTAGCACAGCGTGAGCTTGCACTTACACTACCAGCAGCATCACTGGCATTTACCTCAATCTGCTCTAGTCCCAGGGGTTAGGAAACCAGGAGACACTTTGTTTCCATAGACCAACCTCCTCAAAAAGCAGAGCTACCTACTCGATCACCACATCACAAACCTCATTCCCAGCCATAGGCACACCACAGAACTGCTGTGACAGGTACACCAGAAACCCACCTGTGAAGATAGGTCATAACCCACCCGAAGAGGACACTGTCTCTTTAGTTTCCACTCATCTCCCCATGAATTCAACTTTCACAGGCACTACTCAAGTGCAGGAGGCTAAACAGTTCAAAACAGGCAGAGAGCAGACCTAGATTTGCTAAGCTCTTCCACATCTATATTCAGATGCTGACAGCAGAAACTCGAAAAGAGAACACAGCTCTGTTTCCTCTGGGCCAGGGCTCAACTCTTTCACTTTTGAAAGCACCAATTCCAACAGGCATCACTGCAGAATGTGCAAATGCCTAAGGAGTGCCTCTTGTCCATTAAATCTGCTCTACGGACCTAAAATTCATACAGTCATTATAAAAAGAATTAGGGCTTTCAGAGCCTGTAAATGAAGCCATAGAAAGACCTCTGCATATCTGCAAAGCTGCCTGGATGACATTCCCTAAGCTTTTTAAGAATAATGAGGGTCTCCTCGTTATCAGGGCTGGGAACATTTAACATCTCCAGAGCACAAACTCTGCCCTGGCAGCACAGTTCTGCCACAAACTATGCGCTTGTTAACCTACGCTGAAAAAATAAAAAATTTTGATGGGGACTTCCCAGCATATAAATCCAATGAATCCGTTTTAATCATACAAAGAAGTCATTTTCCTTAGAACTTCTGGAGGTCACTGCAACATGAAAAGTCACCTTGCCAACGTGTCCTTCTCAAACACACGCTCCAAATAATTGCGTAAACTTCTGCAAAAAGAAATCCTGTACCTGAAGCAGCAGCACCCCACCGAGCGCAGAGGAAGGTGCTCGGGCGAAGGCCGGCACGCAAGGTCAGCGGCGAGCCCGCCTCTCATGGGAGCCATGTTTATTTTACACGTTTTCTTCTCTGCTAACGGAATGGGCAGCAAAGGAAACAAGGCGCCCAGGAGCAGCCCCATACGAAGCAGATACTGCTGCCAAGCATCACAAACGCACCGCTAATCAATTCCAATATTTAAACACCCCTGGGAACACTGGGACGCTTCCGTCAAGTGCAGCAGAATTCTGGGTGCTGCAAAAGGATTTCCTTAGCTCAGCGCAAGGCGCATGTGCTGCCCTTAGAAAACATTTCAGAAGTCACCAAGCCCCCCTCCTCTCCTGTTTGGGATTTGAGGGTCTTCCTGGCATCTATTCACTTCCTACTGCATTTCCCCAGTCTTGAAAGGGACCTGGTAACAGAACGTCAACCTAGATGAGCTTCAAATAGGAATCGAATAGGAATAGACAATACAGTTTTTCAGGAGAAAACTAGAAGGGATGCTGTGAGCACATCTGCATTTCCCTCATCTCAAAAAACATGCAATTTTACCAGAAAGAAACAAGAAAGATACAGTAACCCAGGAGATGTTCTGGATGCAGATGATATGCACACGCCATGATGATATAAGGAAAAAATAGAAGAGGAAAAGTGCCAGCACGGACCTGCTCGATGTCCTGCACCGTGCAGCGTTTTTCAACACTGTACAATCCAGCCCGAGAGCCGACAAGGCAGCGTGATGCAGCCGCACTCTTGTGTGAAGGAGTAACGTGACCGCTCTATGTCACACAGCAAGAGGTAAACGTAAACACCAAATTGCTCTGGATTTTGTTAAGTTATGCTTATATCACTGCAGACAATGACAGACCACAAACTTATCCAAACAGACCTTTTTTTTTTCCCTATTTTTCTTCTTCTTTTTTCTTTTAACCTGGCACAATTAACGGGTTCTCAATTTTCCCCATTAAGATGACAGCTTTCCAGACGGAATTTGCAGAGCAGCCCATCGCCTCTGAAAGATCAATGAATCACCATGCTAGGACAGCACCAGCTCTCGCAAAACGCTAGCACACACAGTACCGAGAAACCTGATGTCACATCTGGCAGGGTTATTTAGTGTTTACAGAGGCTGCCTGGAAAAATTAGGATCTTTCCCAAACAAGACGTTCACCGAAAACTTCCGTGCTTCCCCGCTGCACCCATGTGAACCGGTACAGAGCGATTCCCTCTCGGTAAAACCGACATCTGCGCGTGCTAAGGAGGAAATGGAGCCCTGCAAGCGCGGCCTGGGCCCGCGGCGGGGCTGGGTGGGTGCCGATCGCGGGCGGCTGGGGCGAGCGGCTGCCCCGCGGCGCAGGCCCAGGCCCGGGAGCCATGACAGAGGCGG
>VWPW01009915.1:0-42646 GCA_013389825.1 Crypturellus undulatus | reverse complement strand
GCCCGCCGCGCGCGCGGCCCCGGCGGGGGGCGCGCCGAGGGCAGCCCCTGGGGGTTCAGCGCCGCCCGGGAGATCCCGAGGTTTGGGAAAGAGGGACGGGGCCAGCCGCGCGCACACGGGCTCGTGCTGCCCGGCTCCTAAATGGGGTGAAAGTCGGAGCTTTTGGTCCCCTCTGCAGCGGGCGCTACGCAGCCTCGGTGCAGTCAGCAGCGGAGGAACGGGGGCAGCAGTGGAGGCTGCACAGACGGTGCCAGGTTCCCCCCACGGTGGCAGAGGGGTTGCGCCGCGCTGGGTTGTGAGTTTATTCAAGGCTCCTGGCAGCAGATCCAGCCAGGAGTCACGATCTCAGGAACGTTCCTGGAAACACAGCCGGGAATGGTGTCCCTCTCACCTGGCCGTGTGCCATGAGGCCCGGGCATTCCCCCCAAACCCGGGAATAGGCAAATTCCCCTGGGTCTGGCTTGGTGCCACCTCCTCCTCACCTGCAGGGTCTCAGGAGGACTCTGGATCAGGCGGCGTCATCTCCAGGGAATGGTTGGGGAAAGGAAGTTTGTGCAAATGGCTGTCAGTTCAGAAGGTCAAAATTTAAAAAAAATACATTTAGTAAAGTTACATAGTAAGAGATGGGTCATAGGCTGAGTCCATCCCATGGCCAAAACCATGAAAAAGGTGAGGTTGAGCTAGAAGGCACCCAAAAGCTCCATCCTATTAGACCAAGTGCTGACCAACCTTCCTCCGGAGCAGCGCGTGTAATTGTGGTCATCCACATTCGGGAATGACGGAACAGGGCAAGTGCAGAGGATGACTACAAAGATGATCGGGAAATACCATGTATTTCATGGGAAGAGATTAAAGTAGCTTTTTTAACCCATCAAAGCCTGCATACTTTTATCTGAGCATGTTTAAATAGTTTATTAATCTCTCGATGATGGAATGTCACTCATAACTGTCACTAATGTCCTCAGTGATTATCCCCTAATACTCATGGAAGGTGAGAAAGAGAGAGTCCAGATCCCACGTATACACACATACATCACGGATATATGTATGAACGGTAAAACAGAACATTGAACGTGCATTGCAGCCATCACTTCATGAGACTTGTCCAATCCACAGTGTCTCTTTTCCAAAGAAGCGCCGTGCCAGCCCTCTCTCTTTAAGGAGGACATTCCCACCTCTACCCAGAAACGTTCACCTAGGGGACCTGGAGTGATGTCGCTGCCGTGAGCCTGAACCCTGTGGAATTCTGGCAGCGTGACGAGGCACTGACAGCATCGCTCCCAGCTGAGGGTGCGTGGACAAGAGTGAAGAGCTGGACTTACAGCTTGACTATTGTAAAGAAGAGGGAAAAGACAAGTATGATTTTAGTATCCCATTCTGAAGGGCAATAGCATCAAGGGTCTAATGGCAGTGGCAAGCTATCAGGGATTGTCCACTGGGACTATTTTGGCACCCTGTGACCCCTGGTATCCAGCCCACAGCATGTGCAAAGTCTTAGCTTATTGCCTAGTTCTTACTTCAACCAGCAGCAATCCTGTTTCCAGCCCTGAATTTTTTTACATCAGCCAAATGCAGTACAAGGGCTCTCATTCCCTTCCAGCTTTTAAACATTTTTGTTTTGTTTTTCTTTTTTTTTTTTTCTCCCAGCTCTTGAGGAACCTACTCCCACGCCACAGAGCACATTTGCGTTACTGGACATCGCCACATGCCACAGCCTCAGGGATCACCAGTGTCTGTCACATTCTCAAATACACTTAAGCAACTGGGCAGTAAATGGCAAAAGGAAATTTATATAAGCTGATGATACTGTAGAAGTGGTGGCCTCTGGCCTTGCTGCCTGCCCCAGCATCCAAAGGAGAGGTTCTGATACCTGAGTTCAGCTTTGCACGACTCTCAGTTAAAATATATAAATAAAATAATAGAAGCCATGACCCTTAGAGCTCAATTCCTTGCTTGCCAGGAGGTCATTAGGCTTCTCGACAGCCCAGCCTGGGAAGGACACGGTGCAGCTCCCCCCAGTTTGGGCCACTTCCCTGCCAGTTGGGCTCACATGTTAAGCATGACCCAGCAGGGAGCTGAACCCCTCGGCAGCTGGGGAAGGAGCTGGATGCAGCGAGAGGTCCCCTTCCTTCCCCTCGGTCGGGGCACAGCGCTGCTGCCGCTCTGCCCGTTGGGGACACCCGACGCCAGCGTCAGCCGGGTGCCAGCCTGGACTGACCAGCTCTGCCGGCCGCGCGAGCGGGAAGGAGCCTGGGCGAGCGCCAAGCTGGCCCAGGGGCCGCGAGGCAGGAGCGGGTTGGGCGAGTCCTGCGCCCCACGCGGCCTCTGCGGCGAGCCAGGCCAAGCCCTGTCAGAGCTGTAAATGGCATAAAAACAAATTAATGGGCAAGGGGGAAGAAAGGGAAGTGTCCAAGCAAGCATCAAGCTTACGTGCAACCTTTATGCAACAGCCAAGAGGACAAATTGCCTCGCTGCCCTTGGCTAGTTGCCTTGCAAGCCCTGGTGCTTCCCGTGAGTTGCAGTCACTGCTGCAGGGAAGCTCCTGCTCTGGCTGAAGTTTTAAAGAGACCGACTGATGCATTTTGCCATTTAGCTAATGTACTTCGAACAAACAAGTTGATGATAACAATTCCCGAACTGATATTACAGAAGGTATCGATACCCCAGAGGTATCAAACCCCTAGATTGTGCCCAAATCTGTAGCATTTTTCTCCCTTGTTATATGTGTTTGTAAATAGTTAACATGAAAAAAAAAAAAATCTTTTCCATCCTCATTGTCTCCAGCAGTAACATGAAAACCAGATCTGACCCCAGCTAGACAACATAAAATGTTATATAGTAAAATATAATAGCATCTTTAAATGACAGCAGCTACATTAGCAAATAGCAGAACCTGATGAGAGCTGAAGACACAAGACCAAGGTTACATGTTTTCCCCCAAGTTTTGCATTAGCTCTAGTGCGGTACTGAGGACTGACAGCTCCCTGGCAGTAGCAGCACGTGTGGGTGCTCCTCGTCACCTCTCTCTCCCCTTCACCCAGAGGTTGTGCCTATGTCAGTGTTCGCTGGGACTCGGAGTGCGCTTTTGAAGTGAATCTCCTCATTTCGCCCAAGCTCCTCTAGACCAGTTTATTCACTACCAAAGAGTGCTGATTGCTCTACTCCTGAATAGATGCAAACACAGCTTCAAACACAGAGAGCAAATTAGTAAGGATCAGGCACGCTTTGAAAAAGAAAAAGGGGATTTTGCCAAGAAAAGCCCAAACTTCCTATCCTGAGTCATATGCTTTGAATTATTTATGTAGTTGTTGTTGGTCTGTGAATCCTGCGGGCCAGGAATGCTGTTTGGGACGACGCATTCGAGGTTATGCAAATTCCTCTACAGCAGCCCTTCAGACTAAAGCTACTTGCCCCGGGTATTTATCATATCTCCCAAGTTGCAAATGCAGCACAAGAGAGCAAATTGCAGGATCACCTTTGACATCTACAGAGCAAAAATATTTCCAAAGGATACCTGGACTTTAGTTGTATTAGAGAAATCACACAGAACAGCCCATTAGTGAATCCAAAAAGTGACCTGTAATATGAGACAGCTACAAACAAAATTGCTAGTGCCCAGATTGCTATATTAATCCTTTCCATCCCAAATAGGCCAACCCATATTAAAAATAAATAACACAATATATTCAGTGGCACTGGACTGGTGTAAATTGTTGGTTTTCACCTGGCTGTGTGCAAGGACCAGGAATACACAGAACCATTCCCAGGTCACGATGGTGCCTGTTCCAACACTCAGATCTATCTGGGAACTCTCAGTTTCAGCAAAAACAACATTTTCAAACATCAGGCACTTTCCATTGAGAATTAACCATCTTTCTTATGGATTTTCATCACCAAACACTAAAGCAGCAGTGTCGGTGTGGATCAGGCTTGCCCTGCCCAGGGTGGAAAGCCTGAAGCCGCATCCCAGCTTGCGGCCCCAGCCATGACCACATGGAAGTCGGGCTGCTGGCAAGGCAGCATTGCTGCAGACACAGCCAGCACACGAGGTGACGCACTGGGGCTACCACAGATGGCTTGAGCATCTCTCAAAAGAAACCTCCCAAACCTTTTATTCTGCTCCCCCAACCGCTGGCACTTCTACCTGCTTTAGTGCAGACTCAAAACAAAGTGCCTGTTCCTGCAGGTTTCTCTTGGAGAAGTGTCCTCCAACACTTCCCTTCTGGATGGACATCCTGAGACACCTTTCCCAAGTGTGTTCTTCACTTGCCCTCGCTCAGAGCTTGCAGCCCTGCCGTGGGCTGGAAACCAACTCATATCAAGTCTACGAAGCCCCCATTCAAGCATCACGTACGTGCGTCTTCTGCATCCATGGGGAAGAAGTGCTGCAAACACATTATACTGAGAACACAGGCACTGCGTGTATTTTCCTGCCATGAAATAGTGAGATATTTTTAAATGAGGGCAAATATCCCATAATTAAACATATGAAAACTGTTATGCAGTCTTTGCACTTTTGTATGAATGGTTTGAGGAGAGAAAAAAAATAATCAAATCATAACTAACTACTTCTACCACAAGAACTTTTTCCTCTAACAGTCATAGTTCTTGTAGAACTCTCCTAAAGTGAATAAATAACCTTGTCTGCTCGAGAAAAATTTTGACAACATCTCTATTTCCTAGTTCTTGATGACATTGGCTACAGAAAGCAATATCTCCTTCTGCTATACCTCTAGAACAGTATTTCCCACCCTATATATTTTGCTACATATATCAGCCCAAGGTTGCTTAACAGGTCCCCTAAGCAATTTCTATTTCCAGGTGTTTGAAAAACATGACAAAATTTGACCATTGAGGCTGAAAATGTCCATGATGAATATTTATCTCACACAGACACCATTCCTTCCTTCCCGCTGTCCTGCCTCTCTGCCTTCAGGAATTGCAACAAAAATATTTCAGATACTGTAGAAACAGAGGAAAGTCCCTGATACTCTAGCAACATTTTTTCCAAATGCTTAAAGGCCTTCGGGATTTAGAAGAGACTTGAACTTAGCCAGTTGCTAGGAATTCTGCACCTTTTTTTTTCCCCCACAGGTCCTCTGCCCTCAGCATGTTGCACTAGAGCTTGCTGAGGACATCCATCTCCTCACTATCTCATGCCAAATGCGCAGGGAGGTACCAGCCAGCAGCTGCTCCGTGGAGCAACATTAATTCACGCCGTTGCTGCTTGTGCAGGTGACCTAAAAGCTCCCAAAGACTCAAGGTGAGAATCAATAAGATTTACGAGTGGGTTTTCTGGGATATTTTCCTCTAAGCACCTGAGGATAATTAACAGCCAAAAGGCTCAGAGTGAACCACCAAAGTTATGAAATACTAAATCAGAGGCAGCTCCCATCAGCTCCATTCGCTTCCCGCGTGGGTTATATGTGCATGATAAAACCATCATCAATGCATGTCCACAAATTCCCTCTTTTCCCATGGGAGCTCTGCTGCTTTCAGTGGCTGCTAGTTATTTAAATATTGTTTTACCCTTCTGCAGTCAAAGCAAAGCCCTGGGCCTTGCTATTCCAATTTTACCCTGAGCCACAATGTAATGACGCTGCTGCCAGGGGTTTCGCTGGCAGGCAGAGCACTTGGATCAGGGCTGCACCAATCCAGGTGGGTCCAATGGGTGCTGTTCTTCCCCTGTGCAAGGTAGGGAGTTCAGAGAAAAACAAGATTTGAAGTTAAAACCTCCACTCATTCTGGGTGTGGGAGTTCAGATTTCCAGCCCTGGATTTTTGCCAGGACCAGGCATCACACCAGAACCATCTCATGCCCAAGCACAGCCACATCAGGGATACTAAAAGCTTGTGCACTGTGGGCTCCAGCAGGCTTCATAAAAGACTTAGGAGTGGGAATCGGGCAGGAAACCTGGGCAAAAGTCTGTCCTGAAGGCCTGGGACTGAAGCCACCTGGCTGGTCTCGCAGAGGAATGTGTAGCAGAGCAAAAGAGCAGCTCTCCAGCGTGGCTCTGCATGAGGGGCACCCACTGCCCAGCTGATGCTGCTAGGACACATGCCCGGAGCCCTGTCCACTGCCACAAGCACATCCCTCTGCTCACAGACATGGACAGTGGGGCCGGACCACAGCCAGCTCCTGGTCTGGCCGATTCCCACTCACAGGCACAGCTAAACCTTGCTGCAGCCCCGGGCGCTGCGCAGAGCCACCGCAGCTCCGTGCAGGCACAGATCTCACTTGGCGACACACGTCTCTGCCCCCTTCTCTGCTCACGTTCCAGAAAGGTTTCCGCGCTGAGCTCATTTTCCTGACTTTCCACGCTGTGGGTGCCTCTCAGCAGGCCTGCTCTGAGCATCTCCTCCACATTGCATCCTGCATCCATCTGTGCCCTGCGGCCAGCCATGCTCCTTGGCCCTAGCTGTCCCCCAGCAGCACATTTGCTTCCCCAGATACCTAGCTTTCTGGCAGACAGGAAACATCAGCCTGTTGAATCATGAGCTGAGCCATCTCTCCTACTGGGCTGAAGGCCCAGGGAGAGAGCACTGCTCACTGGGTGCAAAACACAGCAATGGGTGACACACGTGGGTGCCGCTTCCCCCGATGTCCTCGAGCTGATGCAGGGACAGTGCCCTTCACCGGGATGCTGGCACAGTGGCCAAGCCCGCGTGGCCTCCCCATAACACCCCGTCAGCAGCTGATCAGCGAGTCAGAGGTAAAAGGGTTTGAGGAAAGTGCAGTGCCAGCACCCAGCCCCGGGTGCTATTGTACAAGCACAGGCCGTGGGACACAGAGACGGATTAAGGGATCTGTGACAACAGCAGGCCTGTGTATACAAACACGACGGCTAAAAGGGCTCATGTTCATGCTTTGTCCCCAGGGAGGTCATCAATGATGGGAATGGGAATCAAGTTCTGGCCGGGTGGACGTGCAGCATCCAGCCCTGCTCTAGCCCTTGCTGCCAGCAGGGCTGCCTAGCCAGGGCAATGGGAATCCACTGTTCCAGATCCCCTCCCTGTGGAGGGTTGGATTAGGGTTGCAAAATAAAGCCGTAGCGCCTGGAAAATTATAGAGAACTTTCTGACTATTGGGTGGCCCTAAGCAGAATAGCCTAACCTGGTGCTGAGGATAGGAGTGATGGAAGGGAATTGGTCAATCTCTGCTGTCACTGCGGGAAAGGACTCGGATAACAGTAGCTGCTAAGGCGTGAACTGGAGTATTTCTGATTAGCTCCCACTACAGCAAGTGCAGACTGCCGGGAATTAGATCATTCAACCCAAGAGCAAAGTGACTCCCCAGGTGCACGAGCACCATGGCACAGCCAAGGAGAGAACACCCAAATAGGACATCATGGAGATAATCCTGGGCACACGACTGCTCTCAGCCTCAGTACCCTGGTCTCCAAAATGCACTAAAGAAGCTCACCTGCCCTCTGCAGCTCCCAAAGTTCAGCCACAGGAAACGTTGAAACAGCTGCATGAAGTAGCTCTCCTTCAGAAACCAAATATCTGCTGTGGAATATGCACATTCCCTCAGTTAGGTGCTGCTTGTTTCAGTAGGAGACAAGGAATTAAGATATATTAGCATATATATTTATAAAACAAACATATATATTTATGTATGCACAGAGGCGTCAATGACATGCACTGGATCTGCGCCCACTGAAGGACACAAAACACCCTGCACTTCCTCACCTTAATTTGCCCAGCTCCCATCACAAAAGAAAACAGGCAAAACCCCTCAAGTCTAAAAAGTCCATTGAAAACCTTTTCTGCTGTTCTCTTCAGCTGGAAGTGAGATGTTTATTTTTAGCATTGTGGCCGCTAACATAAACCGGGTGGGTTGGCTCTGGGTTGGGAAGGGGAGGACAGAAGGAAGAAATCAAAGACGACTGATTTAATTTCACCCTTCTCGCTCAAGAGCTCCCCAGGGCAAGATTTCCTTAGCAGGCTTTGGTCACGAGCAGAGCGCACAGCAGGTACTACCGCTTCCCTCTGGAGTCGGCATCGGCTTCTCCTCCCGGCCAGGACGGAGGGGCCGCAGGCAGAGCAGTCGCCTCCGCATCCTCCTTCCAACGCTGCCGTCAATGACACTACAAAGCAATCGCGTCTCCTGCTCAGGTTCCAACAGGCCCCTGCGGACGTCGTTGCTCCCAGCAGTTGGGTGCTCCGAGAGGGGATTTTTGGAGGTTTTCTTTTGCTACTATCATTTTTACACCAAGGGCTGTAAAATGAAAGAAGCATGAGCTCCCTCGAGGCAGGACACGCATCTGTGCCCCTCCGTGGCACCATCTCCTCTTCAGCCAGCTTAGAAGGAGCAGAATTTGCAGCTGGGTTTTGCTGTCGTTTTGCTGCCAGAGTTGGTAGTGAGGGGAGAACTTTGCACTGCCCAGACCAAGCATCAGCACTGAGTCTGAGGGCTCCTCCTGCCAGGGTGTTTGATAGATGCTGGAGGTAAATCCTGAGCAAAAATAAAGCTATGTGAGGGCACGTGCAGCCTGTGCCAAGGTTTCCTGCCTGTGTTTCAGTCTGGTAGACTTTCGTGCTTCTCATTTAACCTCATTTGCTCCCAAACACATTTTCATCTGACAGCAAACTGGGACATCAACTCTGAACAGAGAAAAACAGAAACACACAGTGCCAGGCTCTCGTCTTCTTCAGAGACCTTTCAGGTTCTCCATTTCCACAAAAGGGAAAAAAACAAACACACACAGAGGGAGAAATGTGCATATTTCCCCTCACCAACCATCCAAGTTACTTCCAAGTTCCTGCTCCCACAAAGAAATCTTTTTTTTCTTTTTGAGTGCAGCCATACCAAATTAGACACAGCAACACCAAGGGCTTTCCAGGTTTTCAGAAACCCTCTGCAGGGATTTATGGCCTAAAACAAGATTACTCCAGAGGTTTCCAGTGCAAGAGAGATATCTTTACACTTGACATGGTTTTTCTTCAGCTTGTTTCCAGCCTGCAGGCTTATCTTATTATTTTGTAATTCCTCTCCTAAGGATGCAAAACTAAAGCCTTTGCCAAACCAAAACATCTCCGCATTTTATCGGTGCTTAGCAAAGCACACGGAGGTGGCCCCGAGCGTGGCACTGGACAGCGGCCAGAGCTTGGCAGAGCAGAAGGGGAAGGTTACTGGGACCCGAGTCCTTCCCTGGGCAGTGGGAAAGCTGGAAGCAGCATTAGAGACCGCAGGCACTGCGGCATCCAGGGAGCAGCTACTGGCACTGCTGCTCCGGTTAATGGGAAAGAGCAGAGAAGCAACTTGCCAGCTGCATGGGGCCACCTAAGAAGGGAAAACCCGCTGTGTGCAGCCCCTGCACGCACATGCCTCCCCTCCAGAGCCAGCCAGATCGAGGCTCTGGTTTCTCCTCCTAGCGGGTCCTGAGGCTGTTTCATCCAACGTGTTCCCTCTGGGAGTATGAGCAGGGCTGCTCCACACAATGCTGCAATTACTGCACCAGCACTGGCCATTTCCACAACCTTAGCTGTTATTTATTGATTTACTGAGCCTCATCACAGCACCCTCCTGCTGTGCCACACGCAGTGACAATGTTTGGTTGTCGATGACATTGCGGTGGCCAGGGTGCTGAGCTGCTGGTGAGCACATAGCACACGCAGGTGCATCCACACTTTGGTCTTCAAAAACAGACACCTCTTCCCAGGGCTCTGCGGGCAGCTTTCCCCGTGGTTGGGGACCACGGCCGCTCGGTGCAGGGATACCGATAGGCAGGCTGCAAATCGCACGGCTCACGTGGAGAGAGGAGATAGTGCGGCCAGGGTCCCAGTTCGGGGCACTCGGTCCCGGGGGCGATGGTCAGAGGGGCTGAAGGAGCCAGCAGCGCTCTGCCCTCGATAAAGGCAGCCTCGCACCCGCCAGCACCAGCGTGTGTAATCAGGAAAAGGCAGCCCAGCTCCTCGCTGCATCTCTTATGGGCCAGGCGGGGTGGGGTGACGAGGCACCCAGCACCCGAGGGCTGGAGATAACTCGGCACCCCAGGAGGTGACAACAGCGTCTATGCAGAGAGACCTTCCCACCGAGGCTGAGGTGGCCAAGGACAGGGTGCCAAAGTAGGGAGGCTCCTGCATGGCCCTGTCCTCCGGCTTGCAGCCCCGCAGCCAGAGAATCCTCTGCTTCCAGGGAGAAGAGCCTGGGAGTAAAGCAGGAGAGAGGTTTTGGGGAAGAGCAGGGCAGCTGGAGGACAAAGACCAAGGGGTATCACAGAAAATACTGCCCTGGGGGGCACACAGACCTGGTAGATGGGGCTCCTTGCAACAAGGTGCGCAGCCCTGAGTCTTGGTCAGTTGCCACCTCCCTCCCTGCCCACCCTCCCAGCAGGAGCAGCTCCAGCATCACTAACTCCGTGTTTGCAGCACAGACATCTCCCCTGCCATTTTTTTTTTCCTGTTTAAACCAAGCAGCAGGTGGGCAGAGCCAGGCAGGCTGGAGAAGATGCTCAGGACCAGGGCTACGGCTTTGCTTTAGCGCTTGCTTCAGCACAGCACAGCCCCAAGGCTGCGGCCAGCTGGTTGCGAAGCCTGGACGCTTGCCAGCCCCAAGCCATGACTCAACAAAACTGCCTGTCCCCGTGAAAAGGCGCCTCCGAGGGCCCAGGGAGGGAGTTTCCCCAGCCTGCTGCCCAGATAGGGTTGCAGAGGGGTTTTCCAGGGCCCTGCTTCCCACTCTCAGGTCCCCAAGGCTTCTCTTTGCAGGGATCAGAAACCATCAGGCCAAGTGATCAATAACACAGGATCAGCCACTTGTTTCGCACAGGATGGGAGAACCAGCCTCGCGGGACCTCCATGAGGCTCCTGCCATCCCGCAGAGCCCTGGCTGGGCCCAGCAGGCTGCCCAGGGGCTGCCTGGGGGCAGCGAACATGGAGCAGGCGAGAACAGACTTGGATTTGCCAGCCCCAAAAGCAGACAGCGGCTGCTGCGAAAGGCTGCGGGACCCAGGGCACCGCTGGAGTGGGTGTCTCCCCATCCCCACGATGCAAATCCACTTGGAGAAGCAGCACTGCTGCCAACCTCTTCCAGCTGGAGCCCCGGGAGCGGGAGAGCCCTCTGGACAGGCCGGGGATGCGCCGGCTCTGCTGCCATCTGCCGCTCGGAGAGCTCAGGGCCTGGCAGGGACCCAACACCACCCGTGGCCGAGAAACACAGAAAACAGGTTTTCCATCAGCTGGGGGTGTTCCTTGGATCTGAAGAGGTGCAAACAAGGCCTTTCCCTAGCTCTGGAGGGGGGCATTACACTTGCAGGGACACGCTGGCTCCATGGGCAGCCAGGCGGGACAGCACGAGACACACACAGGAACCTTCCTGACTGGCTTAAGTCCAAGGAGAGGAAAAAAAAACCTTCAGGAACACATCAGGACATTGCAAGGTGTCCTCAGCGCAGTACAGGTTGAAATGCCCTGGCTCTGCCTGGGACTGCCAGCACGTCCCTGAGATAGCATCTCCCCTCACGGAGCAGGCATCACTCAGCCTCGGTGCCAGGCAAAACAGCAACACGTCAGCAAGAGATCCCTTATACACACATACCTGCAAATATTTAAGTGCTATATACAAACCCACAGGTGTGTGTATATATATTATATAAAACACCATATTCAGTGGATTCCCCCAAAAGGCATTATTGTTGTTTCAGTGTCCTCTATTCTTGGTGCAGGTGAGATGATTCCCTCCCGCTATTTCCCCATTTCCGAGCTCCTCAAACTCCTCAGCTGGCACTGAGTGGAGAACAGGGGAAAAATGACAGAGCCCTGAGGTTCAGCATTCTCTGCTAATCTAGGGGTTCTCCTGCTCCCTGAGGGAGCCTGAGAAGCTCAGCCTGGAGGGCTGAAATCCTCCCCGGTAAAACAGCCCTGCTGTGGTGGTCAAAGATGCAGCCAGCCCCACATCCTCTCTCAGCAGCAGCCACGGAGATCTAAGGAACGCAGTAAGAGCCTGGGCGTGCAGAGCAGGAGCCCAGCCCAGACGTGTGCAGGGTGACTCTGCTGTCCTGGGTTAAATCACCCCTCTCCCAGGAGGGCCAGTCTGAGCCCAGTGCCCCTTTGGATCCCACTGTCCAGAGTGGGGAGAATCCCAGCAGTGCAAAACATCTGGCTTTTCCATAAACCTCTGCCAGGGTCTCCCCAGCATCGTCACCCCGCAGAGCATTTCCCAGCCCAAGCCCTGTCCGTCCTCACGCACACCCACCTCTCCATGGCCTCGGCTCCGGTGCCACAGGAGCATCCCTGGAGGAGGCGGTGGCATCTTGCATCCAGGGCACAAGGCTTGAGGGCAGCAGCTCCCAGCAGGAGGAACACAAGCTGGGCAAGTGGCATGTTGGCACATACCTTCATCCCACGCTGGCCGATGCTGCTCTGCTCCTGGAGCCTCTTTTCCCCAAAGAGATGTCCTAGCGGATGGAGAAACAGAGCCAGGGTGAGGTGGTCCCAGGGAGGCTGCCCTGTTTCACTCAAGATGACTCTGGTGACACGTGGGTTCCCTCTGCACAGTGTGAGCCCAGCACCGACTGGCCATGCTCACGGTGCACACACTGGGCAGCAGCTGGGGGGCAGAGAGGTCACTGCGGCAAACTCCTCAATGCAACAAGGCAGCATCCAGGCAGATAAACTACAGCCCTGCCTGGGGCAGGAAGAAATGCACCTCCATGGGCAGAGGCATTTCCCAAAAAAGGATGCTTGCTGGGCCACAAAGCATCCCAAATAGCAGCCCACAGGGCCCCCCAGCCGATGCCAACACAGGAGCCAGCGCAGGCACCAGGCAGCCGGGTCTCGGCTGCAGGATGCCTGCGGCTTGGAGTTGCTTACGCAGAGTGTCCATGGGGTGGCACATGTGGACCGCGGCTCTGCACGGCCCAAACCAGCTCCCGGCAGTGCTCTGCAGCAGATCCCCAACAAGCAGCAGGGCGTCCCTGGCCAAAACGCCAGGACAGGATGGAGCCTGGTGTCCCACAGCCCTGGGACAGCCACTGTTGCAGCCTCCACCCTTTGCCAGACCCGTGTGCCAGCAGTGACGTTTGACCTCAGCCCAGGGAACCATCCCAAGGCCTTTTGGCCCAGGAAGGACTCCTCAAGCAGCCCTCTGGCAGGGCTTAGCTGAGCCGCACAGCACTGCGTGACACCAACAACATCACAGCAACCACAGCTCTCACAGACAGCTCCTCAGCTGGCGGCACCAGGCACACAACAGCATTACTGAGCACAGCATCGTACTGATCACGAGTCCCTAGNTGACCTCAGCCCAGGCAACCATCCCAAGGCCTTTTGGCCCAGGAAGGACTCCTCAAGCAGCCCTCTAGCAGGGCTTAGCTGAGCCCCACAGCACTGCGTGACACCAACATCACAACAACCGCAGCTCTCACAGTCAGCTCCTCAGCTGGCGGCACTAGGCACACAACAGCGTTACTGAGCACAGCATCGTACTGACCACAAGTCCCTAGGCTTGTTAGCAACATTACAGAGGGGAAAACCTCTTCTAAGACACCCCAAAGCCAGGTGCAAATGTCCCAGGGATCTCAGGACTCCACTGTGATGGCGGCACTGCCAAAGGGGAAACCAGAGTAGACCAGGGGGCTCCCCTGGCTGCACTGCTTAATTTATGAGCAATGACTTGGACTAAGACCGGCACCAGCCCCTGGGACTAACTGCCAGGGATGGCATCACTCAGGCCACTGTCTGGGGATACCAGAACTTAATCCCTCCCAGACAGAGAGATTTGCAGAATCTCTCAGCTCCAAATAAGTAGCTGGTTTGTCCATTTGGGGACCACCACCTCCCTGAGCAGGTGCCACAGCCATGTCACATCACTGGCTCCAGTGGGGCACGGGGACATTAGCCACATGCCCCTTCATCACTACCTCCATCCAGCCCCTGGGCAAACAAATCCTTCCAGCACTAGGGAGGAAAAGAAGGGCTCACGCTGGCTGCTTTATTCGCCAGTCAACAGATGGTGCTAACGACCCGCCTGATTCCCTGCTCCACTGCACCTGATCCCAAAAACCTGGGGCCAAGGCACCAGCGGGCAGCAAAGGGGCTGGAGGGCATAGGCTCTGGGGGGGCTCCTGTTTGGCATCAGTGCTGCTGAGAGGCCATGGTGGGTGGGTTGGGAAGCTTGGAAGTGGGAGTTTCTGCCGGTTGTCCTGTCCTGCTGAACAGGGTTCTGCAGCTGCCAGAGCAAACAGCTGGTCTCGCGTGCAAAGAGACACCGAATGGGGACCCGGTCCTGACCGCTGCACCGCAGAGTGGGAGAAGGGGCTCCTCTCTGCGGAGAGGAGGCCGGGAGCAGCCCAGAGCGGGGTGATGGGCCCGGGCAGGGGGCAAGATGGGTGCAAAAGCAGCAGGGACCCCAGGGCCGGATGGAGCCGTCCCGGGAGCTGGCGGCCTGGCCGGGCTGGAGGGATGCGTGGAGGGCCATGGTCCAGCGGGGGGAGGACGAGCCAGACTCCCTGGGCTCGTCCGTCTCAAAGGGCCGGGCTCCCCGATGATTAACTGCTCGGCTGTGCTCCGGATTAGCCGCGGGAGCCCCGCTTTTGATGTATGGGGCAGGAGGCCGGAGAGGGATTTTCCTTCCCTTCTGGGGTTAATCCTCCTGTGCCTATCGCAGCCCTTTGATTGCAAGCCCTGCCACTCTGCCAGATAAACCTCCTTATTCACGAGGAGACGGCAGGCACCGGCCGAAGGCATCGGAGCAGGACTGCGGCTTGGGGAGATAAAGGACTCAGGGAGGGGGTTCCCAAGAGGAACCAAGGCCCTGGCACATAGGTGGTGTTTAGATCACCCTGGGCAGATCCCAGGAGGGTGAGCACAGACACGAGCTTGATTATTTCTGCTTATTAACCAAAGACCTAGTTTCACACAAAAAAGAGTCATGAAACCAGCAGGCGAGCCCGGTTCCCCAGCCCCTCTGCTTGAACGAACTGTTTCCAAGCTCTGAGCTCCTCGGCGAAGCAGCAGCACACCCGTGACCACGGGTTTGGAATAAGGCTACGGCCCTACAATGCTAGCCCAAGCAAGTTTTTATAACATACATACAAATGTCATAAAACCCAGGCTGGAGCGAGCAGGCTTTTTTTTGCAGGAGTGGTTGAGTTTCGGATTTTAATAAGCCTCAATCCCCTAATATTTTTTTCTCTTTGGGAGCCAAAAAGCACCAGCCCAAAACAAGTTTTATAAAATTCATGTGAAATAGCTGGTAATGGGTCTAAAAGTCCCCAAACGTCCCGCTCCTGGGTCAGAAGAGCCATCCCTGCTGCCGCTGGGCTGGGCGCAGCAGTATCCCTGAGTGCCCGAACAAAGGGGCGGATGGACTGGGTGAAAATGGGCAAAACTAGAGACAGAGCGAGACGGGGCGGCTGGAGCTGTGTGTCGGCCCACGCGCCGGCCACGGTGCTGATGGACACGCAGAGGGAATTCAAGTCCTTCCAAGCTGCACATCTGCACCTGACTGTTCCACACATATGTTTGTCCAGCTTAGTTTGAAAATAACCTTTATGTAACCTGGGACGGGCTTGACTGTCCTGCTACAGCGCTTGAAACATTTGTCTTAATATCTAACCTTTGAGCTTTCTTGTTGCAAATTAAGCTGATTACATCTTGGCCTAGCTCCAGCAGACGTGGAGACCGATTGATCACTGTTGTCTCAGAGGTCTTGGGAGGCTCTTATCATGTCCCCCCTGCCTCTGCTTTTCTAGAGAAAACATCCTCCTCCCTGTGCCCAGGTTGGGCCATCCGCTTGGTCATTCTTGGTCACTCTGGACTGAGTGACTGGTCTTGGCCATGCTTTGGCCATGACTGCCGATAAACAATGTCGTTTGTACCATGGGGCACAGCCTGCGCATCCCTCGGAGGCTGCACGCTGAGGCAGGATGCCTTTTTGCAAGCACCATTCTGCATCACGGCTGAGAGGTCCCCAAAAGTGTGAACCCCTCCGAGTTCGAGCTACCCAGGCTCCAGCCCCAGCATGTAGCATTTTTCATTTAGCTTCTGTCAATCATTTCCCTTCCACTTTCTCTAGGAGTTGGAAAAAGGGAAGGATGCACTGGGAAAACAGCTTGCAGCCGGCACCCAAGCAGCTACAGAAGTGCCTTTTGCCAGCTGCAAGACTCCTTGTCACTGAGCTGATGGCTAGACTAAACAGCGGGGACCCGGCACGATGCCCCACGGCCGTGCACCCCGGGGAGGCTGCAGCGCGCCGGGACGGGGCCCCAGGCGAGTGCAGTGCTCAGCGTCCAGACTGGCAGCAGAGACACAACGGAGGAGGCTAAGGGCATCCTGAGGCTGCTTAATCGGGGCCAGGGAGGAGGAGGTGGAGGAATGACCAGAGGGGTCCCCAGTGGGTCCCCAGTCCTGAGTACCGGAGCCAGCGCTACCAGGGAGATTTTTCCCTTGCAGTTGCCAACCCCTCTTCTTCCTCTCCCTCCCTATGCTGAAGGAGGTCTGTCCCCAGGACTCTACGGAACAGCTGGCTGCTGTTATCTGGGAGCTGCTCTCTTATCTGGCTGCCGATTTCAGCTGCGGGGAGCCAGCACCTCTCAGGTGAGGACGGCTTGTTCACCATCTGCTCGGCACGGGGGTCTTATCTGGCCGGGCACCTTGTCGTCTGGACAAGCCCCCTCAGATAGCGGGACAAGGAGTCTCCCGTGGACCTGGGGGGCAGCTGGCACTCGTGGGGGCTGGAGGACACCGCAACCCCGGCGAAATGGCTAGAGGGCTTGAGGAACCAAGTGCTTGTGGAACCACGTTCAGTGCTTGTGGCACCACATTCAGTGCCTGTGGCTTAGTTGCCCCATCTGGGTGGTTAGGAGCATCATAAAATGAAAAGTTTAGGCACGGGTTCCTCTTTCCATCAACTAGTAGCAATGCTTGGCCATGCCCAAAAATGAAGCAGTGGTGGTGCTGGCGAGAGAGCTCCAGCTTTTATTGCTCTTATCTCCTTGCTTCTGGAGGAGGGAGATGTCTGTGTGGGGGCTCTGCACAGGGGACATGGTGCGCACGCCACAAGGAGACAAGCTGCTCTCTAAATCACGGCTGCCCGTGATTTATGCAGAGGCTCACAGGTTAGGTAACTGCAGTAAACAGAATAAACAGACCTCAGGCGGGATTTATGGACCGACAAAAGGACCTTTAACCACAGAAGAAATGTGCTTTCCAGCCCTCTTCTACCACCAGATCCCAACCAAGGGCTTAAATACTTATGTCAAGCCCTCAGAGATGAGGAGTCGGGCTGGATTCAAACTACTCCAGTCTTCCTGTTATCTAAGTCATCTCACAGTTCATCCCGTGTTCACCTCTCCGTATCGCACCCGCGCGTGCACACACACATTCCCGCAACGCCAGAGGAGCCAGAGGGGAGCAGGGAGATGATTTTTCTGCTGGAGCTCCTCTTTTGCTGGCAGGGAACTTATATCACCAGATAATTTGGCACTGTATTTCTGCTGCAAAAACACATCATTTACATCTTTTTCTAGAGGTTCTTTGGCCCCCAACCCACGGAGACAAAGGGTAGGTCGAACGTGCCAAGGCCACCTGGGCAGAAGGCCAGGGTGTGCAGACGAGGTGGCTCTCGCTGCCTACCCAGGGCCCTGGGAACTCGCGGGCAGTCGCAGTGCATCGGCTGTGCAGGAGCGAGCTAAACCAGGCAGGGCCAGCTCACCCACGCACCGCAGCTCTGCGAAAGGAAAGGGTGGGACGGGGGCCTAAAATAATAGCGACTAATAAATATCCAGCCAAGTACAGGGATCCAAGTGCTCTGTAAGGAGGTTTCTCTCTCCTGATGTCCTTTCGGGGTGCAGCTGGATGCTCGAACCTTGCTCCCTAGCAGATAGCAACAGTCAAGCGAGGATTCCTGCCTGCTGTTGCTGAGATAAACCTTTTTGAGACAAGCGTGGCTGTCTGTAGCGCAATTAAGGAGTTTTTTTTTTTTTTTTTTTTTTTTCCCTTGTGCAAAAGAGGTGTTAGTTTTCCATGTGTTTCTCGAGTGTTTGATGTGCTTCTCCCTGTAGATGTGGAAACTCATGCAACGACGATATTACAGATGTTGCATGCCAAATAGGAGGGCGTGCGTAAGGGCAGAGCGGCTGGCGATCCCTCTGTTGCAAACCTCCAGGCTAGTATTTTTAAAGTGATATCAGTGCACAAAAGCCAGCTGGAGAAAAGGAGCCTGTCCATCCTCAGGCGATCGTCTGTTTGTGCTCTGGGAGCGTTCTGGCATCCATGACGCCAGCTCCCGAAGGGAAGATGCACGCGATAGGGAGCACAGCAGGGAAGTGTAAAACCAGAAGCTGGGCTGAAAACTTTGGAAAATTTGGTACTAATAGGACGTCCTGTTTTCATACACTGCCGCACAGACAAGCACAAAACACAGTGCTACAAAATAAGCTTTTGGAGCCCAATGTTACTCCCTCCCTCGACAGCTGGAAAGGAAAAAGCATCCAGGAATGCGCTGCCTTCTCTCCATCTTGCACATCTTTATTTAATTCCACTGCAAGCAAGCTCATGTATTTGACATGGAACAATTTAAATCCATGAATTGTTCTAAATCCAGGAGAATTGCCAAAACCCCTGTTTTAGTACCTTTCCAAATTGCCTTTTCCTCCTGTCTTTGAGAGCCAAGATATGGCTATTTAATTACAAGCACAACCTTCACTTAAGAAGCCTTCCTAATGAGGCCGGGGTGGAAAGGCATCCAGGCTTTCCCAAACGAAGCGCTGCTATTAGCTTGTTTTATCCCGCGTTTGGGTTTGGCTCAAGTCAGTTAGCGATGCCCTGGGGAAAGGGGCCAGCAGGAACCTCTGAGTCCTGGGCGCCTGGTGAGATCATGGTACCGCCTTGACCTGCCCGTTGGAAGAGACCGAATCCAACCTCCTGCCATGGCAGTGGGATTCCGGCTGGCTGCTTTTCACAACTCAGATCTGTAGGGGAAGCATTTAGGCCTCCATGGGGCAGGGTAGGGGAAAAGGGAAGAGTGGAAAATATAAAAGGAGCAAATGGGTCAAGTGGAGGCAAAGTAAAATCATAGCAGAGGATAGGCAAGAATGGCATTGCGGGGGATCGCTGTGATCCCTGAAGCTACTGGAAAATGTTTTCCTTGGCTTGCCATGCACCTGGATTTCCAAACGGAGGTAGCTGGATCCAGGCAAACCCTATGTAAGGTGCCTAGGTAAGAAACCTTTCCTGTGGCCTATTTCCTATGGCCAAGGTCCAGTTCCCGTGGCCCCTGCACCTTGCCCTGGCATCTCCCAAGGAGATCCCTGCAGCAGGAGGTGTCACAGGCTCTTCATGGCCAGGGGACAACACAGGCACAACACGGCACATGTCACAACGCGGCAGTCGCACTTACGAGAGGGCTGACATGCGCAGGGACTCCTGCAGGCGCGCTCGCAGCTGCTCAGCCCTGCAAATCCCTGCAAGGAGCTTCCCCATTCCAGGGAGACCCAGGCACGAAGCAACACGAGTCCGTGTCCCTTCCCAGGGCAAGGGACCCACCAAAGGGCCCGGCAAACCAGGACCACGGGATGCTGAGGGCTGCAGGGGCAGCACCCACCTGCCTGCCCAGAGCCCGTAGCTGCCCCCGACAGCCCATTCCTGCTGCCCGGACTAGTCCCACTGCCCTGCAGCCTGCAGACAGGGATGTGCCAGGACCTGCGCCACGGAAGGTGGCCAGGATGGGCTGGCAGGAGCCACACGCTGCTCCGCTCCCCCTGGGACGCTCCAGCATCGCATTCCTCCAGGCCGGGCAGCCTCTGGAGCTCCCGGGAAGCATCGGGGCCGCACTGGAGCCAGCCTCGGCCCCATCCATCATCCTTATCAGGCGCCCGCGGCGGCGCGGCGGTCCCTGGCGCAGCAGCGGCACGGCCGGCGGGCTGGGGCCGCGCGGAGCCAGGCAGGAGGCACCGCGGCGATAAGCGACGCTGCAAACAAAAACAACTGTCCCCGGCGGGCACTTCAAAGCGCCTCCCGCCGAAATTTATGTGGCCGCGGAGGCGGCGAGCTGGGCTGCACGGCCGCGCTGCCGGGCATCGTCCTGGTGCGGGTGCCCACACGGAGCCAGGCATTGAGTTAACAGAGGCCGTGCAGAGCCACGTCGGGCTCGATGCCACCAGGGAAAGGGGCAGTGACGCCACTGACAAGAGTTAAAGCTGGTGGCTGGGCTGGCAGGGCGCAGGATGGCAGCAGGGACCCTGCGGCAGGACCCTGCAGCCCGAGGGAACCTTGGTGTAAAAACTGGTGCTGGGGGGATGTTGTAAGCAATGAGGCTGTTTGCCCTTGGCCTGTGATGTCCCACAGGGGGACCCGAGGCCACTCTGAGCAGGAAAGTGGGAACTTGGTTGCTGCTGCTCCCGCAAAAGGGTTTATTCCCGGGATGGGAAATCACTGAGACCTCTTGTGGCACCAGCTGAAACTCCACATTTCCCCATCCAGCAGCAGCCGAGTGGGATGCTACACAGGCTGCACCATGGCCAGCGACAAGTGGGATGTCCCCTTGGAGGGACAGCATTTGTGCAACGAAAACGGGCTACCACCTCAGGAAAACTTGGAAAAATAACTGCGCTTCAGTTAATACAAGGCAGAAGCCACCTCACACCTGGGATCACATCGGGATGTGCTGATGCCAAAAGCTGCAAGGAAAAGGACCCAGAGGGAAACCCAAAGTGCCCACAGAGGCGAGAGATGGTGACGGCCCTTGGGGACAGGGATGACCCCAGAGCAGTATAGCAGGGGGGACATTGCAGAGCAAACCACCTGCACTCACACCCATGTACGCATATGCTCATCTTCACACACACTACACACACGTGTACTAATTTTTAAGTGTAGTAAGACAAATTTACCCCCGCACACCTTGCTGGTGGCTGCCTCTTTTTCTCTTTATAGGATTTGGCTTCATTCAGCTTTTTTTTCATACTCCAAATCTTGCTGAAAACTTTCATTAACGTTCTAAAAATCAGTCTTTTAAAATTAGATGAACATGATTCATCAAGACTCTGACATTCAATTCTTTTCAACAAAGCTATTCAAAATTAATTTTGTTAGCTCAAATGCAGATGAAAGGAAATTGAATGAAATCAGAAGTCTGCTTTTTGTTTCCCTCCTCGCTTCCCTCTCTATTTTTAGTAAATGGGAGGAAAATTAAGGCAAAAAGGTGGTTATTTTATTTAATTTAACTAAATCTAATTCAAAGTGGAATGACTTTTTTCTATCTAGCTCATTACATCAGACATATTCTAGGAAAAGGGAGGAATGTTGCTTTTGTCCAGAACTTTGCAGGAGAAAAGGCCCTTTCCCTCATTTGCCCCAACAAGAGTGTAGTAAAAAGGTGCCACCACATGTGCCTGATGCAAGGTTTTCTAGCCTTATAAGGATCACATTTGCTACTTCACTTTTGGTAGCCCTTCCACTTTTTGTTGCTCTCTTCCTCACTGCCACTATGGCCTGGGCCTCCCCACCCTAACAGGGCCCTTCCAGTGTCCTACCAGTCACTTCCAGCAAAAGCCTTGCACCACACACCACCTCTGACCACCACATACCACCACCAAGCACCAGCCAACACACGCACGCACCAGCTGCTGCACGTGCACCAGCACTTCTGCACGTACACCAACCCTCCCGCACCATCTACGTGCACCAACCACCACGACACAACTCCACGTAGGTGCACTAGCCATAGCGATGCACAAGCACCCACCACAACACACCACCATGGTGGACCATGACCATGACCATGACCATGACCACACGCACCCAGCACCTCCTCCACCTNGCACCATCTACGTGCACCAACCACCACGACACAACTCCACGTAGGTGCACTAGCCATAGCGATGCACAAGCACCCACCACAACACACCACCATGGTGGACCATGACCATGACCATGACCATGACCATGACCATGACCATGACCATGACCATGACCATGACCATGACCATGACCACACACACCCACCACCTCCTCCTCCCCAGCACCCTCCACACATCTGACCAGGTGGGGCAGCCCCTTCTCCTTTTATACCAGAGTGGGTGGTGCCAAAGCTGATTACTACATCCTGATTGGCTAGCTAGAGATGTGGGCGTGGCCTCCCACTTCTACCTCTTTAAAGCGACAGGCGCCCTCCCCACCGCGGCTGGAGATGTCGTGGTGCTGGTTGTGCAGTGTCCCCTCGCCTGGCCCATGAGCCTGCCTGCACATATGCATACGTACATACATTATGATATCTTGTTTTAATTACATTAGAGCAAATGACTCCTTCCCCTATGGTTTATATCAGCGCTCTGGGTTTGTAATTTATCTTGGCACAGTCTAGACTGGAGCCACTTTGAAGCTGTTTCAAACAGGATGAGAACAAACAATTTCTCCAAAGTGGCTGGATTAAGAAAACTGGCAGCCATTCATCTTTTGGGGAAGGCTTGTGTCGGGGCCGTGTCCCCGCTGGAGTGCTGCCAGCTCCCGGCTCCCGCCCTGCGCGGGTCGGAGAGGTCCCAACCCCGACGGAGGCGGAAAATCCCATCGCCGGCTACCGGGCACGGGGCTTCGGCAGAGCTGCAGCCGGGGGGTCTGCACCATGGAAGACCTGATTTATGGCTAATTATTTTCCTCGATTTATCCTCAAGTGCTGGAGAGGAGATGGCCACGCTGTGCAGCAGCCCAGCCATACGGAAGGCACCACCCCAAGAAGGACATTGGCAACTGTGGCCACCACCGGCCAGGTCCCAAGGTGTCCTGGCGCTTCTGCAGTGTCAAACAGTGTGCGAAGTCACCACATTCTGGGCCAGAAGCAGAGCACAGGTCCTTCACCTCAAATTCACACCAGCATCCATTTAGCGATGCGAGCTGGCTATTCATTTTCCTATAAACCTCATTGACATCTTTAATGCAGGAAATCTCTTCTTACTTTCTTCAGATAAAACTAATCCTGAAAACATCTTTACTAAATTAAATGATTTTCCCTGTTGCATTTTATGGTTTCCCTATGGTATTGGTTACTTTACGAAAAAGGAAAGACCCAATCAAACTTTTTCATGGTCTGAGGAAGGCACTGTCCTCCTAAATCATGCACCCCAAAACTCTGAGGACTGGTGTGGGGATAAGCATAACCCAGGGGATGGGTATCCTTGAACCCTGTGAAATTGAAACACATGTGAGATACAGAAGTCCTTCCTCAAGTCATTCCTTCCACTCTCCCAATATGTGTAGGTAAAACCCCTGGGAGCTGCTAACCTGACTGGCTTTAGGCTTTCACCTGCCACCTTTCCTTGGGCATTGGTTATTTTCTTCTCCCCTTCCTTTTTTATCTCTCTGGGTGAAGCACAGTGTGGGATGGAAATACTTCATCCTAATCAAGAAATGAGGTTCGTTTGAACCCCAAGGTAGGAGTAGATTTCCCAGCACTTGAAGTTCAGACGCATGGAGTGCCCAGGAGCAGCCCTGGGCTCTGGTTCCCAGAGAGGATATTGCACCCAAAGGGGCCCCAGCTGGGATGGGGAGTGCAGCCACCCAGGGGCACCGGAGCCAGGGCTGGAGACCTGGCTACAGCAGAGCTCCAAGCCCGTCCTGGAGACAACCTGCAGCAGAGCTCCAGCATCCACCTGGGAGAGACAACCGGAGCCCAAGCTGGAGACAACGTGCAGCAGAGGTCCCAAGGAGATGGGGCCAGAGACAGGACGGGAAGACAAGCTACAGCCTGGACCTGAGGGATCCTCCAGGAGACAACTTGCCTGCAGCCCTAGGCCAAGGCCAGGAGATCCATATCAGGATTCAGATAACTGCAATCTTGCTTAGGGACTGAGGCTTAGGGAGCTCATCCGTGACCCCAGCCCATGGACAGGATGTGCTGAGGGCTCTGGGGAGGCTCCTGCAGCCGTGTCCCGTCGATGTCCTGCTGTGCCAGCTCTGTCCCCTCGATGGGGTGTGGGACTCGCGTCCCTGCATCCCTCTGGCTGCCCCCAAGTAAACTCACCGGCTGCATCACCGCAAACCAAGCCCTGAGCACCCGCAGAGCTCGCATGGAAACACATGTGTTTTCTATATTTTCCACCCAAACGCTGGGTTTTAAATATTCTAGCAGCACCGCTCGCTCCCCGAAAGCTGCCAGAGTTTATGACAGATCCCTCCTCCTTAAGGCTTTGAAATCAGGCTGTAAACATGCTCTGCAGGCTGAAGTGCTGCCCGTAAAGGGGGTTGCTCCCCGCACGATGTGCCTATTGGCTCCAATTAGCACTGGCAGGAGTCAACCGCAAAGAGAAGGGAGAGCTTATCCCGGGGAGTGAATTGATTTATTTACAGCATTTTCAAAGCAAGATGAATATGGCCATTTCTTTGGCTCTTTTTTTTTTTTTTTTACTTTTTCTTTCTTTCTTTCTTTTTTCTTTTTCTTTTTTTTTATGAAGCTACCCATTTGCAAAAGAAAAAAAAGAAAAAAGAAAGCCAGAGGCTGGAGGACGCTGTCTACTTTCCATGAGACGGAAATTCTGCTGTGTTTTATACAGGCGGGATAAGATCGCCTGGCGTTTTATTGGGAGTGTTGCCCTGGCCACTGCCAGAACAGGGCGATTTGGCTCTCGATCCGGGTCCTGCTCTGCAGTGCTGTCTCCACCGCTGTGCCCAGGGCTCCTTAACAAAAGGACCCGATCCTGACGCTTCTCCTTGCCCCAGCTGGCACTGCCAGCAGTGCCTCTGCTTGGGGCCAGGGAAGCAGGAGCAAAGGATGCTCCTGCGATGCTCCTCTCGCGCTACCCGCAGCATCCAGGCAGCCACAGGGACCTGCTGCTCATTGTCGCACGGTTTGGGATCAGCCAGCGGGAGGGAAACACATCCTTACACTTGAACGAGCAGCACGTGGATATGAAATCCCTACATCCTGCGACTCTTTCCCAGCTCCTCCTCACTTTCTGTTCTCTTCCTCACTCCGCAGGGCCCCTCCACAGCAGCCCTTCACTGATGCCGCGGGGCGCTTCAGGCACCAGGAGCTCCAGCAAGGAGCAGCGGCCAGACTGCAGCTGCAGCCGGAGCCAGGAGCACCTCCCGGGAGCTGGCAGGGCTGAGGCCCTTGGAAAGGCTCATGCATCCTTGCCCTCAGTTCGGTTATTTAACATTTCCTTCCCTCCCTGTCTGCAGAGAGGGCTTAGAAGGGGCCAAAGTCCCACACAAATGCTGTACCCCGGAGCTGGGTGTGCAGGAGCAGATGGGTATTTGTGGCAGCAGCGGCGATGGAGCAAGGTCGGCGCTCGGCTCACAGCTGGACCCCTGCGAGCTGCACCCAATGAGTCCTCCAGCAGCAGCAAAGCTGATGGCACCGAGATTCCCAGGGCCTCATGCCTTCCCTGGCGTCCCAGAAGGTGCAAAGACCAGCTGAGGCTTTTTCTTCTGGATGGGATATGGACAGAGTTGCTCACCAGTGTAGATTCCCTGGTGTCTGATATGAGCTGAATGCATTCTGCAGCTGCTCCCTTGAGGGCACGTTAATAGCACCTTCCTTGCTCCCCTGCACTCATGCTAGTTGTTTATTTTGTGGAATCTCAGGAAAGCATCATCTTTTAGACCTCTGCCTTTGCTTCAAAGTGTGCCGGAGTTGCCAAAGCGGTTCAGAAGCTGGGAAAAGAGCCTGTACTTCCAGGAGCCCAGCACACGCGGGAAATCCCATCCTTATTCAGAGTCCAACCAGGAGTATGAGACCCCTGGGCACTGGTGAAGAGGTGGGTGCTGGTGTCCCCTGCATGAGTCCCTCACTGAAAGCAGGGAGAACTTCCTGAGTGCGAGCATGGATCCCTGGAGCTCCCCTTGACACAAGCCAAGGATTGCAGCCCAGCTGTGTATTGGACCGAGCTCACATGAGTGTCCCACCGCGGAGCTGGGTGCCTTGTGCCCTGGTTACACTCTCAGGGATCATCCGCAAAATCAGGATGCAGCAGCGTGGGCAGCCGCACGCAGCGCAGGGCCAGCAGCGCGTGGGACCCGCTGCGGCTCCTCGCGCTCTCTCCACCTCTCCCGCCGTCGGCACGAGGTCTTTCCCCGGCAGAGCAGCTGCTTCCCGTCACGGCGCCGTCAGGCAGGAGCCACCGCGGGGCGGCTCGGCAGGAGTTATGTCAATTGCTTGCTACCAACTGCGCGCTTTGCTTAGCAGGCAGCAGGCGACCCTGGCCATAACTCAACGCCGGAGCTGCCCGCCCGACGTAGTAGCCGACAACAGGGGGTTTATGGTCTTTGGAGCGGACTTTGTTAGCCTTAACCTCGGGGGACTTCGCCTGCGAGGACGGGAAACGCCGGGAGCTCGTTAGGCTCATTAAAGGAGGGGAAGCGACGCAGTTTGCAAAGGCGGCCGTGTATCTGCAGGGCAGCAGGGAGCAACACTTGCCGTGTGGGATGAAACACGGCGATGAGACACGTGGGTGCAACACCGGAGCGCAGAGCATGGGCTATAGGAGAGCATCGTGTGCGCTCTCGCCGTGCCTCGGTTTCCCCAAGCCCTGCTCACGGGGCGAGCTGCCCGCCTGCAAGCAGGGCCCTGAGCATCTCCCACCGTGGGCCAAAGCCCCGGTGCAGCGCGGGGGCTCCGCTCGCCTCCGCAGCTGAATCAGCAAATAATTAGCAGCAGCCAGAGCCCGGGGATTAACCCAGCTCCTTCCCAGCTGCCGACCGTGCGTTAACCCCTTCCCAGCCCCAGCACGTGGCCCGGCTCCCGCGACGAGGGGACGCGCGGGGCCGGGATGCCGGGCACAGGGCTCGTCCCCTCGGGGCGCGAGCCGTCACTCCCGTGCCTGGCGGCTCGTTCGTTCCTCGCCGGGCAGCCCGATGACAGCGCTTCCCTCTACTACCAGCTGCAAAAACCTGGCAGCTGATTTAGGAGAGCTCCCGGGGCCCAAAATGTAAACCGTTTTTCACCAGGAATGTATAAGCAAGCCATAAAATAAGGGATTTGGGTCTGGTCACATGGGACAGGCCTCCCATAAAATTGAAGCATTGATCTGTATTTTAGTGAGCGGCTTCGAAGCTGCCCGGATGATTGAAGACCTGAGCTTTAACAAACTCTGTAATCTCCCGCCATACATCTGAAGTGGCATGTTTGAAGTCCGAGGAAGAGTTATTTATATTATTTATATAATACACGCCGAAAGGACATTAGCTGAAGCTCGGGGCTCCGATCACTCCTGTTGTTTGCAGGCCGGGAAGACGCGCGCAGGCCATGCGGCAGCAGCCCCCAGCAGACCCCTGTCCTACCCACGTCATTCCCAACGGAGCGTCACCTGCTGGGGCCTGCCGTGAAGCCTCCCCTTCCCGTTCTGACCCCCTTGCGAAAGGGGGCCCTCACAGACCCCAAAAATTTCATTTTGGGGGTAAGCAAAGTTATATATAAGCAAATCCAACACTCCGAACAGCTCCGGGGAGGCAAGCAGCAGAAGCGCAAATGCTTCGTTCTCCCTGTTTAAAAACACCCGTTAAGTTTTTTAGTTACTCTTTAAGGTATTCCCTCTCTTCACTGAATTCCCTCAGCCTGTGCTCCGAGATGAGCAGCAGAGCAAAGCGGCAGCAATGACTTGCGTTTCGCAGGGCTCAGTGCTGCACTAGCAGCGGTGGCTCTGAGGAGCACACGTGGGATGCCTGGCAGCTCCCTTGTCCCAACAAGTCACTGCAGTCACCGGCCTGGCTTTTGTAGTGACTCGACGGCCAAACAGGACCGAGCCGAGGGCTTTTTTCCGGCCCGGTTATCAGAAACCACAGGATTTCCCCACATCACGTAATGCTTCGTGCCCGACAGCTATGGCCAAGTCGCGACCTCTATCTTTGAGGAAAATCAGGTCTCGGCGTAAGTACTGCTCTTGGGTTTGGAGCCGAAGCTGCCGGAGCCTGTGACTGGGAGGAAAAACAGGTTTTTGCTAAAAAACATAGTTCAAAAAGCTTTTAAAGGCATCACTTACGAAGGTGTGCGTGGGTATGTATGTGTGTAAATAATTTTTAAGTTGGTCTCAGGAGCTTTGCTTGCCTGACTCATGACTTTTTCTTTTTTTAATATACAGCAACAGAAAATACAGTAAAACATACTCGCGTGGTCTCCGGGGAGGGCCCTGGCCCCCGCAGAGCATTCGAAAGCATCAATTACATAAGCATTACGGGCAGGATAGTTTGTACGATCCCTGTTAAAGAGTCAGCCTGAGAAATCTGCCTCTAAATCCCCCTCGCTGCTCTCAGGGCTGGAACTGATTTCTGCCCAGGCTTCAGCACTAGGAGATGTTTTAACTTAAAAACACTGAAAAACATTAAAACCAGGCCGCATGCACGTCTTATTGAGAAAATCCCACACAGATGGACTGCATTGAACCGCGAGCAATTATTCTGTGCAGCTCTCGTGAGTTAATGAGATCATCAGAAGTCCCCGGTGGTGCTGCCTTCCCCACAGCCCGTGCGTCCTCCTCCGCGGCCCCGGCTACACGTGGAGCCCTTTGCGAGTCCTGCAAGAGGCTCCATCCAGCGGATCCGGGGCTGCAAGTGGGCTCCAGTGCCCACTGGATGCCCAGGAGATGCTGGAGCAAGGGCTCGTCGCCTACCTGTTCCCAAAAATCTTCCTTAAAATAAATAAATAAATGAATAAAAATAAAAAGAAAGGCAAGATTCTCAGGATTTTTCCTCCCCCACCACCAATTTCTTCACCCAGGGGACACTAGGTCTCCAAAGGAAAATGGTACTTCTCGCATGGCGATGCAGGCAGGTTGTGCCTTGTTAGCAGAGCAGGAACGTGGTGCTCTCGGCGCTCTCCTCGGTCGCTCGAGGAGCGGGACCGGGCTCTGATATGTTAGTGCAATCAGTGACTTAAAGGGGTAATCTGATCAGATGCAGCTAGTTATTATAATGGAATCAGTGACTCTAACAAGCTCCTGCGCAGACTGGATTATGGCGTTCACTCATCCATAGTTCATTAGGGCTTCGGGAAGGGAATCCACGAGAAGTCATGAAATATGATCTCCTAATCTCTCCTAAGCAGGAGAAGCCCAGCTATAAAGAAAAAACCTTTTAAAAATCCCCACGAAGTGAATAAATCTCCCTGCTCCTAAAAGGCAACGAAAGCTGGCCTGCTAGACACAGGGCTCTGCTAACTGGATGCATTTTCCGTGCCCCCAGTTAAAGGGGCTTTGCCCAAGGGCCATGCTCTTGGGTGCAGGAACAGAGGGCTTTCTGTTTTCATAGACTCAGAATACCTTCCTAACAGGTTCCTTGGGGGTTCTGGGGAGAGAAGGGAAAGAAAGAGATTTGGGTGATGAAGCAGGGGTGACCCACCACCCATGATGGTGATGTGGCCATCAGAAAGCTTCAAGGAGGAAAGCTCTGCCCGTCCTGAAGAAACATCCCATTTCTAGTGTGCTTCCCAGTCCCAAGCTGCCTCCTGGAATTTGCAGCTGGAAAGATCACCTACTCACAGTGAGCGACTGCAGTGCAAACACAGAGCCACTGTGGATCTGCACAGGACTCAGAGCTAGCCCATGCACTCTGGAGCAGCCTGCAGCAGGGACAAGAGAAAGGGAAACCCTGGCCCAAGCTATGAACACAGCTAAGCCTTGCTGGCCCTTATCAGGAGGGTGCTCAGCTGGCGATTAAGTGAAGCCCTCGTTAATACTGGTGCAGCTGGGCCTGCTTGAGGGTTTAACTTGCTGCACGTGCTCTTGTGGCTGAGGTTCTTACTGCGCTCGGAACATCTGGATAGTGGCTGCCCGCTCCAGACCTCTCCTGTGCACAGGCAGATGGGTTATCTAAAAGGGAGGGAGGATGGAAGCCAACTCTGTCTGTCAGGGCCACTTTCATCCATGGCCTTTCCCAAGGGACTATTTGGCCATGTATGGAGTATCCTGGAAAAAAACCTGTCCCGTGATGGATGTGACTTAATGGGACACCTCGGTGTGCAGGAAGCAGCTCAAAGCCTTCGTTTTGGTCTCCTTTTGCCCCAGAAGAGCCGGGTGGAAGGGGCTGCTCGGGTCCCTGTTGGGCACCGCAGGATGCCGGGAGCCCGGGCGTCTCCGCGGACACCTCCGCGCAGGCACCGGTACCTCTGGAAGCGCCGGCTCTGCAGACTCCAAACGCGGAGAAATGTTTGACAGAGGCGTGCACGTATTCCAAACACCGCTTGATTCATGCTTTAAAGCCTCGCTTGCAAACATACTTGCGCAGCTTGCACATCAATCACGGCAAATATGCTCTTATAAACAGAGCAATACAGACTGACTGTCTCTCGCACCCCGGCCGTGCACGGGGCGCAGGCAGCACCCCGGGAGAGGCGCGTTGCAGCCGTCCCTGGCACGGCCGGCACAGGTACCGCGGCAAAAAGCCCCCACAAACCCACCCTGGCGATGCACAACCTGGGCAGAGCTCTGTGGTGCTCAGGGCCACCCTGTGCCTGCATGGCCAGGCAGAGATCAGGAGATCATTTCATTTCATTTCTTCACCCCGACCATGTGGCTGTTACTGCCCATCAAAGACCCTTCCTGCATGGAGGATGCTGCTTGTGTTATGTGCCCAGAAGGGTGACAAAGGTCCCCAGCATAAGCCAGCACCGTTCTCCATCAGGAATAGTGTATGGATCAACGGGGCCACATGCTTGCATGTCCTTCCCATGCCAGCATGAGCATCCCGGGGTTATATCCCGGCAAACCTCAGCCTAGAGCTGCTCCCCAAACAGCCGTGGGACGGAACAGGCGGCAGAAACGTCTGCTCCAGCCGTGCGGGTTTGGGAGCTGTTCCCACGCGAACCCCGGCGCTGCCGCCACGCGCAGGCGACGCTCGGCCCTCTGTTTAGGAGAAACAAATAGGAAAGAATTCCAGCGGCGGCGCTTCCCTGCTGCCACGCGAGATGGATCGGCGCTCGGGGCGGCAGAGAAACGTCCCGCCGTGATCCAACCCAGCACCTTGTCCTGAAATGCTCCGCTATGGATAAATAAATGACTGTGCCGGAGTGGGGTGACACTTCGCAGCCCCGGACGGTGACACTGACAGATGTAATCAGAGCGGGAGCTTTAATGGGAACGTGGCGCTGACGGAGGCAGCAAAGGGGAATTTAGGAAGGGTTGGAGGGATGGAGAGGAGAGCAGGGAGCTGGTGCGTGGGGTGGAGGAAGGCCCAGCCGCGCACGGCTGCTCTATCTATCGTGGGCGCCTCAGAAGAGCCGGGATTTCTCTTGCTGTCACTCCTGCGCCGGTGCCATCTCTCCTACAGGAGAGCTTTTCTCCCGGCGCTGCTCTGCTCGCCTGTTCTGATGCTTTTTGCCCCTGCTGCAGGCAGAGCAGGGAGCTCCCGCGCAGCTGGGGCTGAGGAGCAGTTACATCCACGTGACGTGGAGGTGTGTGCGTGGCGGGGGACAGACCTGCCTTGTCCCATATGCTAAATAATAACATCCATATGAAGGAAAACAAGGCCCGAGCAGGGGAAATGGGCCTACAAAGGCCTTTATCTGGCCTAATCAGAGCAAGATCAGCTGCAATACGTGAAGAAAATGTGCTTTACACAGGAGACTCAGCCCTGCTAAGGTTTCGGCTCTGGTTAATGACACTGTAAATTAAGGCTGTCATCCTCAGAAATGATCTTTTTTCTCTCAGTGGCAGCTAAAGAAAACAACAGCCTTCCAAAACAGGGGGTTCACAGCAGCCCGTCCGCTCCCCGCCAGCCCCGTCCTGCACCCGGGTCGGGACGGAGCTGCCGAGATCTCGCTGCAGAAACCCCCTGCCCTGGGATTTCCTTCCCACATGGAGCGGATGAGGCCGAGACGGCTTCCTCCGAGCAGATGCAGCGAGGAAGAGCGCCCGGCCGCAAGCATCCCAAATCCCAGGACTCCCTCACAGCCTGCACGTACCCGTCAGCACTAATCGCTGCCGGGCGCAGGGCTCCGCAGGGAGCAGGGTCCCGCCGCGCTGCTTCACGCAGGACGAGACAGAAATTGCAGAAAGTTCCAAAGTTTCCAACCCCAGGACAGAAACACTTGTGGCTAAACCCTTACGGCCTGATGCTGTTGGTATCATTGGCAGCCCCAGGGCCGAAAGCATCCCGGTTCCTTAGGGCTCCTCTGGCTCCTGGCGCTTTGCCCCATGCGGGGATAGTGGCCGGGCAGTGGAGCCTGGCAGGTTGGCCTGGTTTTCCACACGATGGGAAACACACACGCATGCTCTGATTTGTATAGGTATTTATGCATATTTAAAATATCATATCAGGATTGTTGCTGTATTGCTGAATTGGGAATCACCAGGAATTTATTCAGGAATCGTGGGGTAATGCAGAGGCGGTGAGAAAAGGGCTTTTCAAAGAGCTCTGGATGACATTTCCCTGGGAAAGGCGGATGGAAAACGCTCCAGTTCGTGATATTGCAGCAGCTGGGGGAGCTCTCCCAGTCCAGGAACGGGACTGTGGCTGCTGATCCTGGACCGCGGCCGCCTCCCGGGAAAGGTGCTTTCCCGCCTGAGCCAGAGCAGGGCAGCAGAGAGGGAGCCGGGAGCGCGGACGGCTGGAAACCTCCGGCAAGCAGCTCTCGGCAGCCGCTGTCCTCGTGGCGGAGGCTCCCGCGGCAGCTTTGGGATTTGTGGTGCAAAGTGCCTGCCAGCCCAGGGGCTTCCGGGCAAGTGGCTGGGTTTGAGGGCTTTTAAAAATATTTTATTTTATTTTATTTTATTTATTTTTTATTCTATTCTATTTTTATTTTTAAGGGCTTCTCAGAGGGAAGAACAAGTCCGCACGAAGCTGCTTCAGATGTCTCAAGACAAACTTTAACAGCAAACTGGAGTTTCAATTAAGCGCATTTCAGCAGAAAAATCTTGTTATCCCTCCACATTCACTGTTCTTGGTGCAAAGCAGGGAGCCAACAGCAGAATCATCCTCTGCTCTCAGCATTTTGCTTTCTTTGTGAGAATTAGAGGGCAGGAAAAGCTGCTACTTTTATAGGAGAATTCCTCCCAATAAACTCTGTGTTAAACATTTTATTTTTTTCTCCCGAGTGCTTAAGAGGCGTCAGGTACTGATGCCAATAAATAAAGCCGCTCATGGAAAAGCCGTTTCTTGCCCCAAAGCAGCCCACGCTGCTGGATGGAATCAGGGTGGTGGATAAGGGTGTCCCGTGTGCTGGTGGTGCCTTCCCGATATCGGAATGCCAGGCACATTCCAGAGGCCACCTGGGCACTGCCAGCGCTCCTGATGCTCCTGGCTATAAAGGCAGGTTTGGTGCCCGGAGGCTTCGGTGCAGCCAGCGCCTGCACCCAAAAAATGTCCTTCCCGGTGAGGAAAGAGTCATTCACCAGTTATCCCAATTCCCCAGCTGCTGCGTGAACCAAAACCCAAGGAAACAACAAAAAATAACTGCATGTCCTGTCCCGTCCCATCCCCACTCCTTGCCATCTCCTCTCCTAAAACTCTCTCCCTAGGTCCCATGGGGTTCCTCATAGGGAATTTTTGCAGCTCTGATCTGGATGTGGCTGTGCTCTGGCTTCTGCCACTTACTGCCACTTGGCAAATGAGGAAAAAATGTTGGAAAAAAAAAAGGGTAGGAAAAAAGGCACTAGGAATTTAGTATTTATAAATTAATTATTAGACACTTTTGAGTTGTGAAAAAAGCCCTCTTGTTTAACTGATTAGCTTTTAAACCCACGACAGCGTGCAGAAAGCAAACTTCGTTCTGCAAAGTTGCCTTGCTGCAACTTTCCAACTCGTTTCCTTCAGTTTTTTCCTTGCTCTGACCCGTTTCCTGCCACGAGCGCTTGAGGCTCTGTCGCCCATTTAAACAATTTTGTGGCATCTGCCTTTTCTCTACCCTGGAGCATTTTAACCCAACCCAATTCCCTTTTCTTCCCTCTTTTTTCTTTTTATTTTCTTTTTTTTCTTTTTTTTTTCCTTTTTTTTCTCCCCCCTTTTTCTCCCCTCCCTGCGCTGTCACTCAGGGCTCCATTGCTCATTCCGGGATGTGCTCCCTGCACTGGGGAGCAGGAGCGTTTGGGCTACTGAAGGCCCTTCCCATTTGGAGAGGGATGTGGCTCCGGAGGAGCAGGGGAAACAGGCAGAGAGGGAATTGCTTCAGGAGGAATTGACTTATTTGGGGTTCCCGATGCCTCTGGATCTTCAGCAACCCATGTATGTGGGAAGGGCATTGGTGGGAAGAGGCAAGAAATTCCCCTGGGCCGTATGGGCCAGGTCAGGACATGGATTTGGGGGCACCTCACAGCCTCGTGGTGGGTAGAGAGGGAGAAAGAGGCCACCTGCATGGCAGCCCCTCGTCCTTCCTAGCCCATGAGTGGGGGACAACTGCCCAGATGGACCTGTCCAGAGCCAGCGCTTTGTGCCCAGCCCTGGCCAGAACCAGGTGCAGAAGGTGAAGACGCCACCAGCTCCTTAATGGGTGCTTAAGCAACTGCGCTGCTGCGGAGGAAACGTCTTTCCCAATCCCCCGTCATTAGCAGCTGGCTCGTGCCCCGGAGCAGGACATTTCAGAGCCCTTGTAAACTCGCTCCGGGAGCGGAAAGTGCATGGAGGAGCGGCAGGGCGCTGGGTTTGTCAGGGCACTGCACCAGCTGCTCCTGCTTCCCCTGATTGCAGAGATGCCCCCATGCATCGGCACCCGAATCCGTGCCGGGAGACCCGGGAATTGGAGCGGAGGCAGGAGGGGACAGGAGGACAGAGTCAGAGCAAGGCAGCCCTGGGGACACGGCGCTACCTGCAGCGCCAGCACGAGCTCGGGCACCTCGATTCCATCATCATCACGGGCAGCGCAACAGCAAAGCAAAGCCCAAGCAAAGCCCAGCCGGGCTCATGATGTGGGGCTCGTGGCCAGCGGCGAGCGGCCCCTGAGCCCCCTCTCCCTCTGCTGCATCCCGGAGCGGCTGCAAACTGGCGTCGGGGTCCGTGGGGACCGTGGCTCCACCGGCACAATGAGCCGTTGTGGACGCGGCCACAGCAATTGCCCGGGTTAATTTATGGCCACCGCACCCCATTAGCGGCAATAAACGTGGAGCCCGGTTTTGCCGAAATTGTGAGTTACGGTTTTTCAAATAAATACATTTTCCTATAAACCGGCGCTGTGTTTAGGTTGAGTGTTCCTCGCAGACACATCCATCTACATAAAATACACAGGAGAGGAAGCCGAGCTGTGACTTTGCTCTGACGACATAAAAACTTCTGTAAACACGGTGTCATTTACAGCGCGAGCAAGGAGAAAGGAAAAAAATAAACACCAAAAGCCTGGCGCATCCCTGCAGGAGTGCATGGAAAATTTACGCATTTTTTTATTATTATTATTTTTATTTTATTTTTCCATGAAGCTTTGTTTTGTTTTCAGTTTTGTTTGTCCAGGTAGGGTTGTGGCCGCTTGGCCGTACGTGGGTTGTGTCCCTGGCAAGACGGTGGCGGCCGTCGTGCCGCACGGAGGTAATGTGTGTGCGGGAGGACGCTGAGCTTGGGCACCTCTACACCTGCAGCCAGCCCCGGTCCTGCCCCTGTGACAGCCCCGAGCGGCTTGGGGACACAGCAGGGCAGGCAGGTGGCACAAGGCAGGGTTAATCCTGGTTTTAAACGCCCCGATTTCCTGCGTTCCCGCAGGCCTCGCTCTCGCTGCCCCTCGCGGGGTGCCTGTGCTCTCTGCACCCCGCAGCGCCTTGAGGCTCCTGCCTCAGTTTCCCTGGGCGCTGGAAACCGCTCCTGCCGGCCTGGAGAGGCAGCCGCTCAGGAGGTGCTGAGTGATGATTATTGCGTTGCTCCAGGCGAGGGCTATAAATACCCAGGGGCACCTTTAGACACAACCCAGCTGCCCCGGGGAGCCAGCCCAGCCCCGGCTCCGCTCGCGGCCGCAGAGGGGGACACGTGGTGGCCCCACGGGGCACTGGCCGCCCGAGGATCTGGAGGGGGTGCCGGCCTCGGGGCCGCTGCCGGGGGGCAGGAGCAACGGGATGCTGCAGGGGAACGTGAGCGGGGAAGACAAGGGGAATATTTTACGGGGCTGCAATGTAAACAGAGCAGGAGCAGAGCCCCTTTTTATGGAGTCCCTGTCCTGCCAGGGCATCTGCCGCGGCCCTGATTTACGGTCCTATTTAGATAAGGCAGCAGGGGAGGGGGAGCGGGGCCGGCGTCAAAGTCACAGGACACCCCGGGCTGCCGCTGCGCCGGGGGATGATAAGGAGGTGGCCGAGGGCCCCGAGCCAAAAACCGCAGCCCCGGGGCCCCGGCAGGTGGTGGGTGCGGAGCCGGCGGCACCCGCGGGCACCGGGGCTGCAGGGAGCTGCGTGATGCTCCCGCCGGCCCCTCGCCCCCCGGCCGGTCGCACGGGCAGGAAACCTTTCCCCGTCCGGCCTTGAAGGAAAACAGGTGGAGAGAAACGCGGTTCCTCCCGCGCTGCGAGTCGTAAATCGCCTAATCCGCAAGGCCCGGCGTTTCCCCCGGCGCGAGCGGGGGGACGCGGGGCGAGAGCGGCTCAGCGAGGGCTGGAGCAGCGCTAAATTTGGACGCCCTGACAAAGGCCGTCTGGTTTGATTTAGAAGGTGTCGGAGTGAAAAGGGCTCCGGTTTTATTATTTTATTAAAACACGAAAGATTAGAACGATTTTCCGACGGGAAAGCAAGGCGCTGCTCCCACTATTTGCTCAGCTGAGCGGCTCCTCGTTGGGGGGGACAGCGGCCGGACAGAGGCCGGGGGCTCTGCTGCACGTGAGGGGGATTTTGGGGATGGGGCTTGGCTGACATGGCCCCATCCTGGCCATGTGCCTGGATTGGAGCCTTTACGGGGCAGGGGAGAAGCCAGAGGTGGGAAGCGGGACCCCTTGCACCTCTCCCGGGCTCATCCTGATGCGGGGCTCCGTGCAGCCACCCAGACACAGGCGTTTTGGCGGAAACCCTGGGGGGGACCTGCCCAAGGCCCGACCCTAACGGGCAGGTAACCACTAGCAAATGTTTGTGGGCACTCACCCATGTGGAGGCAAACGGGAGGTCTTTGCATCCTCTGAACAAAGTGGAGGGCAGCAACATGGGGCAGATCCGGTCCGGCCTCCCCCTCCTGGCCTCCGCGAGCCCAAGGAACCGGGGAGCCGCTTCCACCGCGTCCCGGCTGGCCGCGGGGCCGCCCCCGCCTCCCGCCCCCGCGACTCGCCTTGGAGCAGCTAACGATGGAAAATCCGAGGCATTTAAGTGGCTCCCGAATCCGCCCGGGAACCGTGATTGAGAGAAGTCAAATAAAATTTGTCATCTTTAAAATGCAGGAGGACGTTAATGGTGTGTTAGCCCGGATGATTAATACAAGCGCCTGCAAACAACCCTCCAACGTTTCCACCCTCCGCTGCAAGATGAATCGCTGCAAAGCGCCGTTAATCGCTAACATACCTCGGCCCGAAGCCCCTTCCTGCCCCGCGCGCTGCGAACGCCGCAGTGCAGTGCCCTGGCCCTCGGCACGGGGAGGACCCGCGGTGCTGGGGGCAGCCCGAGTCACCTGGCCGGGCTAGGGGATGAGCGCAGGGATGGGGAGCGGTGGCCGGGGGTGCCGGGGACAGCGGGATGTCCCTTCCCTGCTGTGGACCCCGTGCTGGGCTTAGCTTGGAGGGGGGCAAGGGAGCCCCAGAGGGACTCCCCAGCCCATCCTGACCGATGTGGGGCAGCACAATGTGGGGCACATCCCCTACATATACTGTCCTAGTGTAAATGGGAGCGTGTATATGTAGTATATGTAATATATGTAGTCTTGCTACATTACCATATGCGCGTGTGCATGTACAGCTTGTATTATATATATTATATATGTGCATGTGTGCACGTATGCAACACACGCGCCCAGTATATATAATATACATGTGTGTATGCAATGCCCGTATATGTGTGCATCTATATGTGGCGGTGGTAAGTGCACGCAACAAGCGCGTTTGTGCAGTGGAGTTTGTGCCTAAGGTATTTGTGGAGTGCGTGTCTGCAACATGGATGTGTGCTCAGCGTACATAGCACACACGTGTTTGCTGTATGTGCATATATGTTTGCTGCATGTGCATGTGCAGTGTGAACATAGCGTGTGTGCAGCGCCTGCTCGTGCAATGCGTGCGCTCACGTCTGGCACCCTCTGCCCCTATGTGCCCTGCCCTGGGGAGGCAGGAGGGCCTGGGGTGCCCGGCCTGGCCTCTCGCCACCGCCTGCAGCTCCTCTCCCAGTGACTCGCCGGCCTTGGCCCCTCCAAGGCAGGGAGGGTGCTCGGGGCCCAGCTCTGGATACAGCTCTGGGTGCAGCACTGGACAGTCCAGCCTGCCCTCTGCCTCGGCCCGTGGGTTCCACATCAGGACAGGGGGATGGAGGTGCCTGTCCCGCGGGGCCGAGGCTTCTTGCTGCGGGGATGGGAGCATCCCGGCGGTTCCAGCACAGGGCAATGAGAAAGCCCTCGGGTCAGTGTGGCTTCCAAGCGCCCACCCATCCTGTCCTATCCTGACACTGGGGTTCTGGGGCACCGCAGCTGCCCTGCACCCACTGTCACCCCTTGCCCCGCTGACAGGACAGGGACTGCGGTCGCCCCTAGGGTCGCTTCTCCCTCCACACGGAGCGAGCGGGCGGCGAGAGTGCCCAGCGAGGTGCGAGCCCAAACTCGGGAGGCACCAGCGCGGCGCACGCCCCCCCGGGGCCCCCGAGCATCCTCCCCTGCCCATTGGCTCCGCGGCGTGGGGGGGGGACCCGGGGGCCCCCCGGCCCTATATAAAGGCAGGGCCGGGAGGCTCCAGAAGGGGTTAAAAAACAAAACAAAAAAAATCCCTCAGCCCACACCCAAGCGCGAAGGCAGCGGCCGGAGCGCGGAGCGGCCCCGCCGCCTGCCGCGCCATGGAGCGCCCCTGAGCGCGGCCCGCGGCCCGGCGCGGCCACCATGAACCTGGTGGGGGGCTACCAGCACCACCACCCCCCGATGCTGCACGAGCCCTTCCTCTTGGGGCGCTGCCACCAGGAGCGCGGCTACTTCCCCGGCTGGGTGCTCGGCCCCGCCGAGGTGGCCCCCGGGCAGGGCCCCGGCTACGGCCCCAGCGAGTTCGGCCCGGCGGGCCCGGCGCGCCTGGAGGCGCTCGGAGGCCGCCTGGGCCGCCGGAGGGGCGTCGGGGGGCCCAAGAAGGAGCGCCGCAGGACGGAGAGCATCAACAGCGCCTTCGCCGAGCTCCGCGAGTGCATCCCCAACGTGCCCGCCGACACCAAGCTCTCCAAGATCAAGACGCTGCGCCTGGCCACCAGCTACATCGCCTACCTGATGGAAGTGCTGGCCAAGGACAGCCAGCCCGGGGACACCGAGGGCTTCAAAGCCGAGCTCAAGAAGGCCGACGGCAGGGAGAACAAGAGGAAACGGGAGACGGTAAGAGGCGCTCCGGGAGCACCGCGGCACGAGGTGGCCGCCGGCGCCGGCACTCGGGGCTGAGCTCGGCCCGGAGCCGCGGTCCGGACGGGAGCGGCGCGGACCCTGCACCGAGCTCCCGGCCGGTGCCTTGCGGCGGCGCCGGCGCTTTCCGAGGGCTGAAACCCGCGGCTGCAGCTGCCGTCGGGCCGGCCCTCCCGGCGCTCTGCGGGCGGCGGGTGCGGGGCCCTTCCCGGGCGGGACGGCGCTTTTCGGGGAAGTTTTTTTCCCGGGGCCGGGCCGACCCGCGAAGCCGCCCGGGGCCGCCGGAGCCGGCGCGGTTCGAGCGGGGCTGCCGCAAGGTGCGAGCGGGAGGCTCCGCTCCGCTCCGTCCCGGCGGGAAGAGGCGGCTGCGGGAGCCGGCGTCCCGGCGGGAAGGGTCGGGGCTGGCGCCGGGTCGGAGGGCTCTGCTCCTCACCGCTCTTTCCCCCCCTCTCCCCGTCTCGTCTCCCGCAGCAGCCCGATGTCTACTCGCAGCCTTTAGGCCACGGCGAGAAGAAGCTGAAGGGCCGCACGGGTTGGCCCCAGCAGGTCTGGGCTCTGGAACTGAACCCCTGAGGGCCGCCCCTCCATGTGCAATGTCGCGGAGAGCCCGTCCCGGCGACCGGGAGCGGCGAGCGCAGGACACGGGCGCGCTGCCCGCCCCGGCGGGGCCCGGCCGCTTCCCGCGGCCGCCCCCGGGCGCAGTTACCTTCGCTCCGTCCCCCTGCAAGCAGTATTCGGCGCTCCTGCCCTCCCTCCCTCGCCGGGCCCGGGCCGGAACGGTTTTATTCTTTTGCTGTTGTAAATACGAGACCCGTCCCCGTCCCGTCCCCGTCCGCTGCCCGAGTGTGGCCGAGAGACGCGTGGCTGCGTTGAAACTACCTAGAGGTGCATTTGGGAACGCTCCTGTGCCGGGTTTTCTACCTCAGATCTGCATGACCACTTCCCGAGGGACCGGGCACACCACACCACATATTTAAAAGGAAATAATTAAAAATAAATAAATAAATAAAATTAAAACTTTATGCAAACAACCTTGGGTTCCCCCCTCCTCCTTCCCCACCGGACAGGGGTTCCTTTTCCCGCGGTCATGCCGGACTCGAATTCCTCCTGCTCATGGAGCTGCTGTTGTTGCCTGGGGCAGGGGGATACAGGGGATGCTGGAGAAGCCAGCGGGGCTGGTGGGGACAGTCCCTGGAGAGGACAGAGATTCCCTGGCCGGGCATGAAGGGCACTGGACTCTGTAGGATTCAGAATGTGCAGGATTAAGTCAGTGCCCAACTGTGGTGTTGATCCACGCTCTGGATTCCCTCCTGCGGGCTTAGGCCAGGCCCTTGGCTCCTCACACAGCTCCTGGGGGTTTCTCTTATGCCATGTTTATGCGTGTGCATTTTATATCAAGGCTAGAAATGTCCGAGACATAAGTTAAAATTAAGTTAAAATGTCCATGAGTGAGCGCACAGAGGGGGCTGGATCCATGGCCACTGCTGCCCCAGATCCTCCTGGCTATTCGGGAGACCCTTCGGAAGCGGATGCAGAGACTGCGGCTCTGCTTTGCCCTTCTGCTTCCCCTGTCCTGCACTCACACACTTGGAGCCTCAACCCTGTCCCTCCCCGACAAGAGCCGTGCAAGAGGCTGGATCCTGACCCGGGAGCCCTCCCCGGCGGATTTGCTGAGGGATGGCAGGATTGAGCCTTTACAGCAGCTGCAGGGCCCGAGCACCCCGGGGTGCTGCAGGGCTCGTTTCATTGCAGCGCCGTCCCCTAGCCCCATGCCGAGACCCACGGCTCTGCTCCGCGGTTGCTGCCCCGCTGGCTCCGGCTCCTGCAGCGCTTCCTTGGAGAGATCCCGCCTAGGAGCTGCCCTGGCTTCGCTTTGGAAGGAGCCAGCGCGGCAGCCGCCTCCATCCGCAGGAACAGCGATTCCCGGGACTCTGCTGCCTCCTCCGCAGCCCTTCCACTGCCCTGGCACACCCTGGATAACGCTTCCTAATTAAAGCCGGACCTCGATATAACCAGCCTCGCTCATTATTTGCGCACACCCAGCTTCTTTGCTCCCAGCGCGCTCACGGCTGCAGGGCCTGATCCTGCATTCCTAGCCCGGCCTCGCTGCCCTTCCCAGGGACGTCAGGACACACCGGAATGCTTGTGAGGCAGAGCAAAGCAGGAGCCGGGCATTACCGCAGGCTTAGCTGGAGGGTTCAGCTGGGAGCATTCAGTTTTCTATTTAAAAATCAGTTTTTGCTTGCAACGAAAGGTGTTGAACTAATGAAGCACCACGTGTAAGTGACGTCTGTGTGAATCAATTTGCGTGTGCGCAACCGGGCACAGCAAAAACACCCCAGACCATCTGCGGGGCAGCAGCTTGAGCTTCATCAGGACTTTGTGTGTGAGTGTGTGTACAAATACACACACACGTGTGCACGAACACACGTAACACATGTGCACAAACACCCGCATCGTGGAGCCGCTGCGGGAAACGGGGATGGCCGGGACTCTGTGCACACGGAGATGCTCCAGGCGCCGGCAAACCCTGGATCAGGCCCGTTTTCCCAGCTCTTTGAAATAGGCCAAGATGAAAACCGACTGCTGGAGCGGAGCAGTCTGCCCGCGCTGGTAATTTTTTGCTTGTGCTATAAAAAGTTTAGCATGGCACCAGCTCTGAGAGTGAAGCAAGACCAGGGCCCTTCTAAAAACAAACAACACATTCGCTGCAAGCAAAAAATAAAAGAGAAGGAGAAAAAAGAAAAATTACAGAAAATCTGCCCCAAATATCATGTTTTATGGCGGAGTTTCACAATCCCTCAGCGGGCTGGGTTTTTACGGGAAAGCTCCCTAGCCATCACCATAACACTGAAATCCAGCGGCCCATAAACGCGTCCAGCCCCGGATCCCGGTGACGTGCGCAGCTCCCGGCCCCGCACGGGCGGCGGGGATCAGGGCTCCCTCGTGGCGCCGGGGAGAGGCTGCGTTGAGCCGCGTGCTTGGACCGGCTCCCCTGCATAATGTGGGGGCTTTGCACCCAGGACGGCCCGTGCAGGGGGCCGGTGTCCCTGCCCGCACGTGGGGCACTCAGAGTTGAGTCTCGTGGTCTCGGATCCACGAAATTTCACCTGGGTGGAAGACGCGCGGCTTGAGCGCCGCCGGCTTCCGAGTTTCCATACGGGCCGCACGCCCACGGCTCGACCCTGCCGTGAACTTGATTCCGCCGGGAAGCGGGAGCCTCCCGGCACGCGGGCGCGCGGCTCGCTGGCCCCGGGCAGCCTCGTACGTGCCAGCAGCCCCGCTGCAACCGGCCCCGGGATGAGCCGGGGCGCCCGGCG
>VWPW01009914.1:0-56497 GCA_013389825.1 Crypturellus undulatus | reverse complement strand
AAAACCTTCACTCTTGTAACAGCTGAGGAAGTTGCGCTACATCTTGGCCAGTCAAGGGCTTGGCCCAAAGCAGCATCACTTTTTTCCTCTTATCCCGTTGCACACACTGGACTGTGTTCACAGCACCGGGATACATTTTGCTGTGTTAATGTTGCAGCTATCCCCAAGGAGCAGCTTGGAAACAGGCAACAGGCCCTTCACTGAGAGGTGAACTGGGATGCAACAACTCCTGTTTTAATTCACAAAATGATTTAGTCACAGGACTGGGCATTACAAGAACTTTTATTTAACATTGTAATACAGCCCGGTATGTGCCAAACTATCCAAAAATAATTGGGAGCGGCAGTGAACTGTGATGTGTCTTGGTTTGCAAACACCGCGGACAGCCTGGCGTTTGCTGAGCTTCCATCCGCCTCAATAAATTCAGTTCAGATTCCTGCTATAGGAATTGACAGCAGATATCTAATCCCCAAAAGTGGATTATTTACATTTTTTGATACGTTACATTGCATTACATCCTGTCACATTGCATCTCATCACGGGCGGATATGATATCGCATAACGTGATGTGACATGATGACAGACATCAGAAATGCTTTTTGTTATTTGAGGTTTAAGATATAGTATCTGGTATCCAAATATTTCTCAACACTCTCCAGCAAGGAGCAGCAGACAGGAGCGCCCGTGCCGTGCTTTGCTCAGCCGCCCTCCCCACACGCTGCTTTAACCCAACCACGCCGCTTGGCAGTTTGTGAAGCCTCAGCAATACAATTTTGCACATATTTTGCAAATATTTTTAAAAGATTCATTAGAAGGTAAATCGCTCGAGCACATGTTCAATAACAACACAAAATGACAACAGCTGCTGCAAATTAGCTTGGCTGAAAGGAACCCCCAGAAATATATTGCAAACTTTAACAGCGCTCTCGAGCTGTTGATTGCTCACCCCGCTGCTGCCTGCTCATTGCAGAGATGCACTCGGTGGAGGAACATTAATTTGTCCTTGTTCTTGAGACTGGCAGGTGTCACTTTGCCCAGTGTGGGACGTGAGTGACAGATATTTTGCGGCTGATGAAATGAGAATGCAGAAATCCAAGATGCCTCTGGGATTTGGCTGGTCATTTGTGGCCGGCGCGAGGGCAGGGCCTGCTGCTTCGCTAATGCGGGGCTGGCGGCCGCGGCCGCTGTCGCTGCAGGCTGCTCTCGGCCTCCCCATTTTAAATAACATTTGTGGTATGAAGCGCTGCCCACACGCAGGTTGTGCAGTTTGCATCTTCCTAGGCTCATAATGGCTGCTAAATTTTTCTAATTGTTTTTGTATTTTTTTCCTTCTATTGTATGGTAAAACCTTTTTCAAAAGGGTTTTATCTGCATCTGCTATCTTTAATTCTTTTGATAACACGAAATTGATCTGAAGAGAACACAACTAACATTAGAGGAGTGATCAAAAAAAGAACAATAAAAATTGCATTAAAATGCAATTAATGGATACTTTACAATACAGGAGTTTAGGAAGAAAGTGGGGAGAATTATATCAATTGAAGCATTTCTTTCATCTGGTTTATAAAAAAAATGCATTCTATGTAGAAATTCATAATGCTCAATTCAAATAAAAAGAGATGGTGGGAAAACAATAACATTGCAATATTACAGCATTAAAAACGAGATTTGTTGAATTTTAACATGATGCTGCAGTTCACCTTATCCTTCCTTTAGGTCTCAGAGCATTTTCTTTGCGGAGGATGTAGTCAATCGGACTTCTAAATTAAGAGAAAAAGAAACATTTCAATAATCAGGACAAGGAAAAGATTGCTTCAATTTCATGCCTCAGATATTTTGCCAAGGTTTAGTTTAAATAAAAGCTTAAATAATAAGCTTTTTTAAAGAAAAAAGAAAAAAAAATGAAAGGAGAGAAGGGGTTAAAATATCCAGCAGCTTTTATAATACTTTTAACAAGCAATGGTGGTTCATATGAAAAGGAAAATGATTCTCTAAACAGTGTTAGCTTTTTATTTAAGCTACATATTATTTTTCAGGTAGTTATTTTCAAGAAAACCCAGACATTTTAGGATAGGGTCTCATTTTGGTAACCGTGCTCAATGGTACATACAGTGCAGCAGAGTCCAGAGCCACTAACAGCATTTTCAATTGTGCTAAAAACTTATTAACATTTTTCTCTTTAATGATTAATTGCCTTTGAATATTAGCAGCTTTTACAACATTTTATTCACACTGAGTCTCTCCAACAGCTGATCTTTTGCTTTGTAACTGGGGCTTCTTTTGATACGCATTCTGATTTTAAAGGAACCATAATATTTTAATCGATCCCTCTGTAAAGATCATGATTATTATAAATGAGATACAATCGTGCACATCAAGCCTGAATGGGAGATAGGAGGTCATGAGTCAGGAATTATAAGAAGAGGGGAAGGAAAAACTAGAAAATTTTCCAATGTGATTGTTTAAAGGGACAATTATGGACACTGGCAAATGAACTCAAGATTTCAGTTACATAAATACAGTTACATTTTCTATCAATTTTCTTCGAACTAGCCTTGAAAAAAATCATTTGCAAAAAAAAAATATTAAGCCCATACATTTATTCTGAAAAACATGTAATTTCATTATGAACTCTTCACGTTCATGAAATAGATGACATTATGAATCACTGCAGAAAAATATATCTGATGAAAATGTTGCTACAAACCCAGCCTGTGAAAACACTGGTTAATGTCATTTGCCCAATGTTATTTTATTGTAGGTAATTACTTATGTTAAATAATTTGAAAGGGACATACAGATAGCATCTGAGAGGATAGAAGCTGTTTTAGTACATCTCCCCTCTCAAACTGCAAGAATTCTTTTGATTGGAATTTTTCTTTCTATTAAAGCTCTTGTCTCCCCAAACCGATACTGCTTTGTTTACACACACACGTGCACACATATAGGTACACAACCGCTACTGATATTTTCCCCCCTACTTAAAAATGCGAAGAGCTACTGTTATCCTTTGGAAATCAAATATTTTCCTGGCGTGCTTCTTTAATTAAACTGTATTCTTTACAGTGATCAAACATAATTAGCAGTAACAAGTATTTAATGAAAACAAACTGCTTTCCTTTGAAATCTTCCCCACATACTGTACTCTAGGCCATAGCTCCTCCGAGAAGATGGTTGTGTCGTAACAACTAAAACAGATCCGTGCTTCAAGGAGTGCCAGCTACACGTCACTGCAGGCAAGTGAAACAGGGAGGGTAAACAGAACCGGTCCTGATGCACGTCATGGACGAATCACCCCGTTTAAGATAATCCTGATGCACATCCTGTACGAACCACCCTGTTTAAGACACTTCCAATGGAGCGGTACCGTTAGTGTCAGTGTGTTATAGTTACGGTTCGGTGTGTCATGGCCCCGTCCTTAGCGCTCCTGTTTGGTACCGCTACGCGCTGCGGTACCGCGTGGACCCGCGGCAGCGCGGTGCTGCCGTGATTACCCGTGCGCGAGCGGGGCCGGTGCGCGCAGCCTCGCGACGCGTCTCCCCCGCGGCTGCACCCTGGTCAGGAGACGTTCGGCAACATTAACCGCCGCGCGTTGCCACGAGGCCCCGCTCGGCGCCGGGGCTCTCGCTCCGCGTGCCCTGGGACGCCAGACATCAGCGTCTGCCTTTCATCCTGGCTGAGATTTGGAGAGGGTTCAGACCACAGAGGCTCCTTAATTCTCACTAATTCATTTGCCTTCCTGATTCGCTTGGCTCGGGATAACCCGCGAATGATAATGAACGTGCGCGGGGAGCGCGCGGTCCCCTGCCTTTGAATGTGCTCGGCATGGATTGAGGGCTCTCCGCGAAGCCGGCGAGAGGAAAGGAATCTTATTAGCACTGATTGCCAGTCAGGAGGTTGCCTCTAAAAATTGCTCCTGTATTTTTAACTCTTGCTTGCTTACAGCAACCCCAGCCAGGGAAAGACGCGATGTTTACACGCTGAACAGAGCGTTGTGCACAACGTTTACCCATTTCTCCGTGCAATTTAAGCTAATCGTAACACATTTTCCTTACGTCTGTCATTACCACAGCACTATGAACACTTCATCGTTTTTCCCATGATTATTCCGCAAGTTCGTAACTAGCCAAGTCCTCGTCCGTTCACCCCCAGCTAAACACCGTCTTTGCATAAGCGTAGGCTCTCTACAATAGAGGGGCTCATTTCCTTTTTTCCCCCCCTTTCTTAAGTCGTTCAGCACAGCACAACTAGGGTGGCTTGTCCTGTTACTGGCAGCCTTAGTGTCCTCTCTGGTTGCCCTATTTTTTTTTTTTAATAAATATATTATGGATGTGGACACGAGCAAGAACTCAAGCCCTGGATAAGATTATCTGAAAATAAAGCTGTGAATAGAAATAATAATAATAAATTTTTCTTCTGTTTGCCAAGGAAACATTCACACTAGGACTGTTGCCCCCAACACCCACGTTGATGTGGGTCCCAGGTAGCTGTACAGAAGTAGGGGACCAAAACCTGGAAATCGGCAGGTGTTGAAGCGGCTCCGTTTCGTTTCCACATTCATCTGAGTTGTGGCCTTCCCAAATCCTGGATCCTAAATGCAGTTGGAGGGGCTGGGGATCCAGAGCCCCATGTCAATGGTCAGAGCCAAACGGCACCACCTGATCAAACACCGTGGGGCCCAGCCCTCTGGAACCTGCCCGACTCAGTTCACGTTAGAAAACGCCGGTTACTTCTCTACCCAATTCTGGCTAGGAAGAACTTCTCAAAGTTTTCAGGCGGACGACCCATCTTCTCTTGGAAAATACAGCGTTTCGCAGTGTTTCAGCCTTCTAAATACAGCAACGTTGTAGTTCTAGGAAACCAGTGCTCCAGATTTGATGTCCCTTAACATAATTAAGGTACAAAGATAAGTGCAAACACGGTGCCAGTCAAGGACACTCTTATAGTGCCCTTCCATTCCAAATTCTGGGCCGTAACTGGAAATGCAGCGAGCTGGGACACAGGTAAAGTTGTTTTATGCGAATTTGTCTTTCCTCGTGTCTAGATGGGGGTATCACAGCATGCGACCAAATAAAAAATTACTTTCAGTTTTAGCTGAAGAAATATTTTACAACATTCCCCTTGAAATATGAATCTTATGCTTTTTCTCGCTGATTTGCTGTTACCTCAGGAGAAAAACATACACAAATCCTCTAACTGACAAAATATTACGCCCACCGTTTCTTAATAGAATCTGCCGCAGGGTTTATTATTAGAAACTACGAGGACTCAACTTTGAATTGGAGATTCTCGCGTAGGAATGTGGATTTCTGTTATGTTGATGAGCCCAAGTGTTCTTCAGAGGGCGTGAATTAGAGCTCATCAGGGAAGGGAATTTATGTTGCATGGGAATTCTAACGGGTTGACATTTGCTTGTCGAATCATTAAACATTTCCAGCGGACAGAGTTACCAAAAAAATTCCAACTTGCTTTGGAAATGTCACACAAAAATATCTACATTTTGTATCAAAATGTCAAAACAAAACATTGATTCAAGCTGCTATGTTTCAAAATGTCAGTTTTGTAGTTTTTTATCAACATTTTGGCTATATATGACATTTAAATTTCATTTAGAAATTTCTGTAGAAAATTTCACTGAATTTTATTTTTTTTTTTTAGTAGTAGTAAAATCTAGGCTCTCTCCCCATCACATTTTTTCAGCAAAAAAAGCTTTTTTTATCCCAATCTTTTGCACAGCTCTAGTGACTGCTGAATGAATGGCAAAATAATCCTTCTTTAGAATTTACAGATACGCTTTTTTCCATTTTAAAAAAAGTATTATGAAGTGCATTTTCCTCCAAGGATTCAGCATCCCCAACACACACACAGTTTAGGCGATTTATGGCCAGCACCATGGGAAAGTGCTTTCCTGTCCTCTGAAAGTCCCAGCTGCTTTACCTCTTGGTTCTGGGTTTCTCCTTGTCCCTTTCCCCTTGGGGGCACCATCACGCGCTCCACATCCCCCTGCTCTGCAGCGCCTCCAGAACCGGAGCGTCCTCCCTCCTTGCTCGCTCCGTTACCCCTTGGCAAGTGGCTTCTCCCGCTGTTTGTCCCTGCAGGGAGCTCCGGCCACCAGCTCCTATCCCAACTCCACAAAACTCCTCACAACTTTTAAGCCAGCCCTTGGGCTGCTCCTCAATCGGCACCTCACACCATCACCCTGGTTTCCTGGTCTTTGCCCATAGCACTTCCAAACTCACCGCACAAGGCCCCGCGTTTTCACAGCAATAAAGTCTCTTTTAGGTAATCTATTATTCCTCTGCATCTGAAAATGTAAATCAAATTGGAAAGCAGAACTCCGCCGCATTTTCCAGCTCAGCTTGCAAATGTGCTAGAGAAGAAATTATTTTCTGTTCTAACACTCTAGTCAAAAAGCATCAATTGGCAAGTTACATTCATTTACATACATTTTCTATTAAACTTTTCTATCATAAAAAATTGCCTTTATGATCCAGACATAATTTATTATGCAATGCACCACCAGCATCATCACACTGAATTGCATTTTACGTGTTTATACTAACAGGGAAGGTGATCAGCTTTAGCCTTCGTTTCATTATATGCATCATTCATCCTCCACCACCAAGATCCCTGGATTCCGTAGCATATCCATCATTATCTAACTGCCAACTGTTTTCAGAGGTTCCACTGCTTTAAGCTCATTATTTCCTCAGATTGGTGAATCTACAGAGAATCTCTCCACAACACCCAGCAGCCAGCATGGTACATGTGTACAGATGAATGGTAGGGGCTTGTCCTTCACAGTCTCTTTGTACCCAGCTTTGCCCCAGAGCTGCAGCATGTAATGAGCAGCAAATGCATACTCATATGTCCAAAAATAACAAAAAGTTTAATGGTATTAAAAATAATAACCAAGTAGTGACCTCTTTGCATGGATAAGCTGTTGTGAATAAATCCAGTTTACAGATTGTTTAGTAGTTTGGAGCAGTAGTTCCTGCCTCCTTATAATGCAGGTTAAAGCAAATAGACAAAGAGCTGTGCTAAGATAAGGAATTTCTTTCCTGTCCCCATTTACCTTGGTGCATTTAATTTAATCAATAGCAGAACAGGGAAGAGGAGAAGAATTGGATGGTTCAAGAGTCTGATAATGGGATATTGAACCTTTCATCTCTATATCATTGATTCAACATAGGAATTGACACACTGGATCAGAGCCGCGGTCCAGCTCCTCTCATATCCCCTTGACGGGGGCCTGTACTGGATGCATCTCAGCAGGAGGGAGCAGAAACTTTGTGGTAAGCATTTATGAAACAATCTGTCCATGCAAGAGGCTTTTTCTTTACTCATTTAGAATTTGCTTATGGCGATGCCCATGGAAGTCTATAACCATCCAAAAATCTTTCGGCTATTATGTAATGCATAATCTGTGCATGATCTGTTTGTTAAATATATGTTGAACCGAAGTTTGTATTCTGCTGAAATCTTGGCCACCAAGTTACATCAGAGGAGAATTACATACTGCAAAAATCAATAGTTTCATTGCAGTCTTTCTTAACTTGTTACTTTTCTAAATAAATACTTCCTATCTGTTTACTCTCTTTACTAGTTATTACTAGTGGCCCTTCTTAGTGATCTTCTTTCTCAAGGAAATAATTTAAAATGTTTCAAGCCCTCTTGAAACAAAAGTCTTTTCATGCATCTAATTATTTTCATAGACCACCTCTATGCTTCGTCATCCTCTTCTGCTCCCCACATGAGAACCAGAAGTGAACATAATACTCCAGGTCAGAACATATCACTAATTTATTTAATGACAGAAATATCAAAAATAATTTTTGGTATTGTCTTTGTCCCTTTTTGGTATTGCCTTTGTCCCAGTCCTTTNTTCTGCTCCCCACATGAGAACCAGAAGTGAACATAATACTCCAGGTCAGAACATATCACTAATTTAATGACAGAAATATCAAAAAAAATTTTTGGTATTGTCTTTGTCTCAGTCCTTTTTCATCCCGCAGTTTGTTTGCTTTGCTGACCCTTGCTCCATGCAGTGCGGAGTTTCATTGGACCATCGGACACAAGACACAGGTATTATCTGGGCTGACGGCAGCAAAATATTTGAGTGGCTCAAATTATTCCATCTTATGTTATATTTGTCAACTCTGAGACATTATCCTGACTATTCAAATAAAAGTGTCAACTTCTTTTACTGAACTTTCCTATTGTTCTTTCCAATCTTGAATATTTTAAAATATTGTATATTAGTATAATTTCTACTTATAAATACCTTACGCATTCTTCTTACTCAAAATCTAGGGGAAAAGACCCAATATCTAGCCCTCTTACGGAATCTGGAAATCCATATACGCACACACATATGTACACACCCAATAGCTATAGGTTCATGACGTCTTTTTGTCTTCAGCATTGTTCTTCACTTAGAGTTCCTAATCCTGTGTTGTGTCCTTTTCCTGGGGGTATCCCAGAAGTTCAGTTAAAACACAGATCCCGATTCTCTCTCACTCACTTTTTGGCTGACACACTCAATTCTAGTAGATTAGAAAATAATGAGCTTCCTTTATATCATTATGTCACCTTGTGCCATTTTGTTATGTCACTGTTATATAACAGTATTATCAGTCTCATATTTCTCCAATCATAATTTTAGTTTAAAAACAACAAAACTTAGTTGGAATTTCTAGGGATGGTTCCAAAGCCTTTAAAATAATAGTAATACACACAGGAACAGTTTAACATTTGCCATTCTATTGATAGTGACCACACGTAATGGGGCATACCAGTCTCTTCCCTCTCCAATAACTTCCCAAGTCTCATATGTCCTGTCTGTGCTGGTACCCTGGAGGGAGAAGAGGAGAGGAAAGGAGGGAAAAAAAATAAAAAATAAAAAAATAAGGCTGAGGCAGTTGTCCTCTTTGCTGGCCTCAGTGAAACCAGCCAATGGGCTCAGTTCGGGTCTCAGCACAAAATTCAAAATGAAAACACAAGCAGATGACCTTGCTGGTCACCTCAGCAGACATTATTGCACATGTAGTATAAACAAAATGAACAATCCCTGCACCGTGGATATAAGAATTAAGGGGCTTTGGCACTGTCCTATACAAAACCTTTCCACTTTTTGGTTCTATTTCATTCCTACATGAACAAGCATAATGCTCAGGCTCTCAAATGTTTTTAATAAGAACTTTTATAGCATGGTACTAAAGTATAATATCTGGGTTGCGAAAAAGGGGTTATTTAATACTACTCTATGGCCAAGACTAGCTCAAACACTTGTTTTTGTGGTGTTTTCACAAAACAAACCCAATAGGACTTCTCGAATTCATCACTGCTATGAGTGTGCAGCTCTGGCTCTGCGGACCTGGAGGCGGATTACAGGCAGCCACGGACGGTGTCCACGTACGTCCCCTCTGGCTCCTTCTAGAGACCCCTCCACGTTACCCCTGCTGTTACGCACAAACTGCAGGACTTCCCCGGCCACAGAGGGCATCACCTCGGCGCGTGGCGGCCACCAGCGTAGGTGGCAGCTAGAAGGATCCCGGCCGACCCGCTTGGAGCACAACAGGCTCCGCTGCGCTCGGTATGGGCCCTGCTCCAGAACCGCTGAGCATCCCGGGGCCACCGCACCGGCGGAAGAGAAACGAGGGGACCAACAGCCATGGACACGGTGTGAGCGCGGCCCCACACTGCCCGTGCTAGCCCAGGGCACAGGCCGAGCCGCAGCAGGAGCTCCATGCTACATGATCACACATACTCAACGCGGTGCTGCTTCGCCCTGTGTTCACACTCCCCACGGGCACAGGCAGGAGGTTTGTGCCACAGGGAGGGAAACGCACACCAGGCTCAGCGTGACTTCGGCCAACAGCGCTTTTGGGTTAATTGCCAAAAAAATATTACATGGAAACCTATGAAGGAGTTTCACAGGAGACAGATATTCTAAGGCTTAGTTTAAATAGCCTAATTTATTATGAGAAATACAAACTATATGGTTGAAATTAATAATTCACGTGCATAACACTGCTAAAATAAAACATGTTTTGTGATCAGCCCAAAGCTGTCACACACGGAGCCTCGACAGCAGCTACTGCGACCGCTTTACTGCAACACGAGGGCAGAGAGGACTGGTTATCTCAGCTGTAAATACCGAGTTGTTGGGCACAACCAGGGCGCTGGGGCTCCCTGCCCGCGCTCAGCCTGTCCCATAGCCGAGCAGCGTGACACCACCGAGCACTAAAGATGAACGAGTCCTGTAACTTGTTACTGCCGCGCTTACAGGAAAGCGCGATCTCATCTCTGCCATTTCTGAGGCTTTTTGGTATCTGTGTCTAAAGCATCCATGTAGCATTCCTGCGTGCTGCCCCCAGGAGATGGTGTTTCAATAAACAGGCTGAAACATCGCAATTACACAGAGCACGCAATACCTGAGCCAAGGACAGGTAAGTTAGTGCACCCTCCAGCTGCTGGGCACCCAGAGGATATTTAATTTCAATAGATTAAAATAAGAGACAGTAGAGGCAAAAAAAAAAAAAAAAAAGAATTCTTTAAGCAAATAGCAGTGAAGTTTTCTCATGCGTTAGGGCATAAAATGACAGTCTGTGGGAGTCAGAAGGTAATTTTTCTCCTTCGCATGAGATGTTGCACAACTGGCCAAACACATTTATGAATGATTTACTTACAGTGCATACCGTACGAGATATTGNGATATTTAATTTCAATAGATTAAAATAAGAGACAGTAGAGGGGGGAAAAAAAAAAAAAAAAGAATTCTTTAAGCAAATAGCAGTGAAGTTTTCTCATGCGTTAGGGCATAAAATGACAGTCTGTGGGAGTCAGAAGGTAATTTTTCTCCTTCGCATGAGATGTTGCACAACTGGCCAAACACATTTATGAATGATTTACTTGATTTACTTACAGTGCATACCATATGAGATATTGCTTTTAAGCTGGAGGCACCAACCAACTCTCTGCTATAGCTTCTATCTCCTACCTGTCTACCTCACACTGCTACTGCTGGCAGAGGGAAGTTGGGCATTTGGAAGCATATTTTAAAAAGCAGCATCAAAAGTATTCTGGAATATAGCCTGATATTGCCTGGGAACAAGGCAGCGAGTGTCAGGGAGGAGGGACAACCTGTAGCCACCCTTGAGCACCCTTTGCTGGGCACAGCCATGCGGGATGGGGAGGGAGAAGAGTCACAAAGGACAGAGGTCGGGAAGGGAAGGCAGAGCAGGGCCGGGTTATGTCTGCACCCCGTCCCCAAGGACGGTAGGGCAACCTTGGAAACCCCCTGTATGGGCATCGGGGGCCTGCAATAGGAAATATGAAACATACAGCAGAAAAGGGCAGGTTTAGGGGTGTCTAGTAAACATCCAAATTCTCCAACATTTTATCGGAGATATTTGTAAATGGAAAGAAGCTAATCACTCCCTGAAAATATTTCAGGAATGTGCCTAGAGCTGAGCATTGTGGTCACCATGCATTGTGGCATCAGCCAAAAAATGTGCTGAAAATCTTGATTTTCCTACAGTTCCTGCAAAACCTTGAATAGCTTCAGATGAGACAAAACACCTTACCTCACCCCGTGCCATGCCAGGAGGGCGTTCACCAGGAAAGCAGGGGAGCGGGCGGCCAGGACCACCCGCCGTTGGGAGCCGCACGCGGCACCCAGAGCAGCGCGGGGCTCCCTCATAGCCAGGTCCAGGTCCACACGGTTCCAAGTTCCAGGTTCACATGGTTCCAGGTCCACCCGGCTGCAGCCTCCTGGAAGCTGCTGCAGGACCGGGTTAACCTGGTTTACTCGGGAAGGTCTGATAAACGAATGAGGAACAAGAGCATGTCGGCTGCCCGCACGCGCTGCTTTAGGGGACTCTTCCCCTTGCTTCAGCAAGACACAACACATCCTGAGGAGCCCAGCAGACAGCAACCAGCTGCTTGTTGCTCGGGTAAGAAATGCCCTGATTGCTGATGTGCTAATGACCTCCATGACAAACACCTGCTGATATTCACACACCTGAAGAAATCAAGAACTCCTAGCAATTTTTCCCCATTTCATTCATAAACTGGGCAATTTCAAGCTTGAGGTGCACAGAAGGAAAAAAAAAGAATTCTCAGCACATTTAGTGTCAGTAAACCTTCTCCTTATCCTTTGGTGTGAAATATTGTGGGGTTTTTTTCATGATTTTACCCAAAATGTAAACCTCAGCTGACAGCCACTCCTCCTCTCATGAGCCTTCTTTGAGAGAGGTATGGCTTAGAGAAGCTATAACTTCTTAATAGCCTTAATCAGGTTATTTTTATTATGTTTTAATTCATTATAATCCTAATAAGTCTTTGAAAGCCTAGAATTATAATTTGTTTCTGTAACGATTTACCTTTAAAACATTAGCTATAGATAACATGAATTTATTATTTATTAAGGAAGAAACATACTTTGATAAGCCAACACATTATCCTTTTGCATCTAGAGGTTTTATTTCGGGGAACAACACAAAATCCACACGGGGCTGCCCTTTCTCCTCAGTCTGTGCCCAGGAGGTGATACTGATTTGTCACTAACTCTTCAACTTACTGCTTTATCGCTGCTCCGACGCCGCTTTCTGGCAGCGTGTGGGCTGCCCCGTGGCGCACGATGCCTCCGCACGGGCGAGGAGGCTGCGCTCGCACTCCCGGTGTGTGCACCGCGGTCTGGGGCTCTGGGTTAAACCACAGGGGCAGCTCTCGCGTGTGCTCTAGTTCAAATATATGCAATACAAACCCATAGGAAGAGCTTCGGAGGGAAAGGAAAGATGAAACGGGAAAAGGAAAGGGAAAGGGAAGGGAAAAGGGAAAGATCCCAAAAGAGAAAGGAAGCCCTAAAGTAAGATTCACTGTTTTTTCCTATTACAGATATCCAAAGTTTGGGCCAGAGTCTGTGTTTCATGTGGTTTTCTACAAAGAAAAGAAAATCTTGATAAAATATGCCATATCTCTAGTGAAATATTCAGGCAAAGTCTGCTACATCTTGTTCCGTAACACAAGGCGCATGTCCTGGAGGGAATGGAGCAGGTTGTCCCAGGATGGCCAAGCATGGGGGTTTTTGGTTCACTTCATGTGGCCCAAGGACGAGGCAAGCAGCGTCTGGGGACAGTTACCTTCTGGCAGGCACCTCCTACCAGCAGATCACGGCCATCAGTCACAACCAGGGATCGGGGCCTGGCTATAGGAAGCACTTGTGTTTGCAGCTGTATTACATTGGCTTTTCTTTCTGCAGTGCTTGAGGTCTGGCTCACGAGGCAGCGTTAGACTGACACATCCAGGAAATGTCGCGTGGTCTCCCATAGCCGGGGTGGACAGCACCCATCTGCTCTGCAGAGCACTGCATTGTTTGTGGGTCATGGTTTACTCTGTAGAACGATTATTGACACGATTCGCAGTGGATGTTCCTGTGAGGTGTTACCCACCGTGCAGACCCACCACGGCAACGCTACGGGTGCGCATCACCCCTTCCAGCCTCAACAGCTCGCCGTGAGCAGAGGAACTCAAAGCCCTCAAAAATCACACTGAGAACTACTGTGGTTTTGCATTCAAGACCCAGTTATTGCCAGACCCATGTAGTTCTGGATATAGTTCAGACACTCAGCAACTTCCTCCGTTGTTAGGCCCAAAATTTAGAAAACGCAACAGCTCAGGAGAGAAAAGGCCAAGAGATATTCAAGACGAAAGTAAACAGGAGAAGGAATTGGGATAAAATCAGGAGAATTTTATAGCTGGATACTTAGAGAAAACCATATATACATTCAGGACTCCATTTCTGTCACCCTGGTCTGAATTGGCTACTGTCAGAGACAGGAAATTGAGCTAGATGGACCCTAATCTAATACGGTTTCCCCTGTAATTCTATTTCCATGGAGATGTGTTATTTTACTAAAGGCAGCAGAACTAACAGATTCTGTTATTTGATAATTGTGGATCTGTTTTTAAGGATCTAACTGCAATAAATTGTCTACTTCCCCTTTCCCAGATAACAGGCCAAATTTTGCCTACAGGTCTTTGGAGTCAACATGAGACATAAACGTACAACCAAAGCAGAGCAATGGGCTCATGGCCACTTATTCCCTACAAGCTATTTAATTTTGTACGTTTGTGTTTTTCCAGCTGCAAATGAGTTAGTATTAGTTTGAGAAAACATAATTTTTAAACTCCTGAAAGTCAATGTTTAAAACAACTCATTTTTAATGTTAATTTGTTGTAATAGTTGTTTTTTTCTGAATTCAAAGCATTTCCAAAGATACAAAACAGACTGAAAGGATAAAACAATAAAAACTCTGTGGTGTTTACTCTGTATATGTTTACTGGTAAAAAGAACAGATAAAATACTGTGAATGGAAAACACAACTTTGCATGGTCAGAACTCCTTTAAACATGCACAGGTCCATAAGGAAGCTCTTACTGCTTCTGCCTGGCCATATAGCCCAGAATGGGCATCCTTGAGGAAACACATTCACGGCCAGGAATGAGCATCCACCGGGGTGGATCCACAGCAAGGAGAGCAACGGGACCGCGCTGATCCGCACTGCTCCATGCACACTGGTTTGCTTATGTTCTCCTGTTGCTATTGCTATTTCTACCCACTATTGCTATTTCTACTTGTCCCTCTCTGGTTGTATCCCCAGTTTTTGGCACTATGTTGATGGGTATTCCATTTTCTTCTTTTACATACCTGCCTGTTCCCAGCCCCTGGCAAGCGGCACTGCAAAACTTTATTCACAGTAGTCTATGAGATTTCCAGTGAATTATGCTTGGATTGCTGATTAAATGAAGATTATTGTTAAATAATAAAATCAAGACTTTATCCACATTTTAACAGTCACAGATGAAAAAACTACACAGATCAGTGTAATCCATTTATTGGTTTATGCCTGAGAAGTCCTACAGGGAGTACCACAATTCCCCCTGCTGTCCCTGAGTGCATTTTGCATGAGGACCTCTGATTTAGCTGAAAGATGTATAAAAATCACACACAGCCAGACGGCTCCCTCCTGGCTGCACATCTGAGAGGGCTCAGGAGCATAAGGTCGACACACAGCAACTTATGCTCACAAAACGAGCCGAGAGCCACCTGTTCCAGGCGTTCGTATGCAGAGACTCCGAGGGCTCCGCGCTCCTGACCAAACCACAGCACCGCGGGGGCCGTTCCCTCCCTCCTTCCCTCCGCTACGAACCCCGCACACAAAAGCAGTGAGAAGCTGCAGGCTCCCTCACTGCTCCCTGAAAGCGCGTTTTAAGCAAAGTAGCTGTTTGTCTCATTCAAGGAGGTTGATGCTAAAAGGGTTCAGGCATGAAAACATCTCCTTTGAGATCAGGGTAATCTCTGGTGTAGCTAAGAATGATCTTGTCACTAATCATTACCTGATTGGAGCTATGTCTTCTTTTTGTTTTTTCTTTTTTTCTTTTTTTGCCTTCCAATCTCTCAGAGTGAAATAGCTTAGTTCAAACTTGAAGACGGTAACACAGGTTTTTTTTACTACACTGACTCCTTTTGCATAAAGAAAAAGCCTACTTCTGGTTGCATTTCATGAAACAGCTCTAGAGCTTATTACTGATTTTTCTATATATCTAAAAATATATCATTTTTCACAAATTGAAAATATTCCTGTAACTTTCTTATTGCTATCCATTTGTAGCTCTGACCTAGGACAATATCAGACTATCTGAAAATAAATAAATTAGTAGTATTAGTTGTGGTTGTGTTTTCTTTCTCCATAACCTCCATCTATTCTGATTTTCAAGTCCTTCCCTTTTTAAACCAACCTCAAGAGAAAATTCACCATAACACTGTAGTTGGCTCAAAACCTAATACAGGGGCCAGAGAGAAGCAGCAATGCCACCCCACAAGATGACAGTTTTTAAGAACATAAATGTAACATAAATGTGAACATAAAAGTATGGGAATGATCTACCATTTCATTTCTCACCTGAGGGCTGAGTATTTGCTAAATATTACAGGTTCATTGAGGAAGGTTGGTTGTTTGGGGGTTTTTTGTTTGTTTTTTTTGACATTTTCGCTCAACTTGGATCACATACTTGGGAGAATTGCTGTTGCAGCAAGAAAGCAGAAGGCATTAGATTAATCTCAGTGTGCTTTGGGTGCTGTATCGACTGGGATCTCTTTTCCTTCCATACGTTCATTAATGAGGCTCTACATTAAGAGAATAAAACAACAAAAAAATCCTTGATATTGACGAAAAAAAGCAAAATGAAGCAGTTTTTAAAGCTATAAAAAACTCTACAAACATCTTCAGTGAAGAGATAAGTGGCAGAACCTTTTGGCTTCCAAGGACAAAAGCCTTAAAGAAGGAAAAATGCTATTTCTTTAGAAGATCAAAGCACTGGGAGCAGGTAGAGATTTCATCTACTGATCCCCTTCACTTTTATTCCTTAGTTCAGACTGATAATGGTTACTAATGAGGAAATTACTGACTTTCACAGCTCCCTCTGTTTGTGTTTCATTAAAAAACTTTAATTTTTAGAAAGATTTTTGTTATTCAAAAAGATTTAACAAATGGTTTAATAAGCAAGTGCTTCTTCACAACCAGTGTTCCTGTCATTAATTACTGCCGTTACAGGTGTAGGAGTCTTGTGACTTTTTCCCCTAATTGGACAGCAGTAATTATAATAAAGAAGCAAAAGATGAGGTCAGGTTACTGGAATCTCATACGAGATCCTTTCAGACGGCAAGAGGAGGGTTAAGCAAGGATAAAGATGTTTTAGGACATTCAGAAAGTCCTGCAGGACACCTTGGCTCAGATATCGCCCAAGGCATTAGGTTGCTGGAGCATCTATTGGCTAAGACCAATTTAAGAGTAAATTTCTCCGATCGTGATGGCAGGACTGGCTGGCAGCGATGGGCCGTGCGGGCTGGGGAGCCCCGTGATGCTGCTCAACGTCCAAACCCTCTGCTGCTCGTGAGCTCCCCTGCCCAGCGCCCGTCACACCAGCACCTCCCCTGCCTCGTTCCTCTCGACACGGACCGCTCCGTCTCGGCCGTGCCTACGAGGCACGAGCAGAGCCAGGACTCTCTTGCGGTAGGTGCTTTTCAGCGCGATGACTCCCCGCTGCCTCCCTGAAAGCAGCTCGCGGCCGGGATGAGCGGGTCCACCTCCTGCTCGCGGCCTCTGTCCCCTCCCCGACCTCGGCGCTGCCTCTCCGTCTTCCCTATTCTGCTCCCGACCTCGTTTCGCGACTGCCCGTCCTCCTCTGCGGATGGTCTCTCTGCAGCTCTCCCTTTCACCTAGTACGGATTTTGATTTGTCACAAAAAAAGACCTAAAGAAATAACGTTGACTGTGAACTCCGCGTTTAGACTTCCTGAGCAGAAACCTTGCCTGCGTGAAAATCAAATAGGGAAGGGAATAAAATGTGCTGATTTTTGAGGCCATTTTTCCCCTGATTCCCAGTCAGGGAAGTCACTGTCAGCTCCATGGTTCTGTGTTTCAGCCTTATTTTGAGCACAGGTTAGAGCTTCATGCCTCCGCTCTTGGCTCTTCCTCTGCCTTTCCGGGAGCGGGAAGCACCTGGGAACGCACGGCAGAGCCGAAGCTGCTGCAGCGCCGAGAGGGGGAACACGGCTACAAACCAGAGCAGCCCTGGACCTGCAGCGTCCGCCTGGGGACGGCCCTGGATCTCCCCACAGCCGGCCCCGCGCTCAGAGCAGCTCGACGGGAGCCCGGCTTTGCCTCGGGAGAGACCCGGGGCGCTAGACACGGGTCGCGTTCGGCTCGGGGTGACCCAGGACTGTCACAAAGGGACACTCTGATGGCAAACGCACCGTGCGCTGAGGCAGAGAGGGCAAACGCACCGTGCACTGTCCCATGGCAAACACCCATGCACGGGAGCAGAGAGCCGCCTGCTCCCCCTTCCGCCGGGAGGGGCTCGTGGATCCCCACAAACGCTCTACCGTGTTTACACAATTACAAACTAATGATACGGTATGAAAATGCATCGTGCCAACCCAGCGTTTCTCAGTTTCCTCCTTTGGTACATTTGTCTCGTAATTAAGGGATAGTTTTTGTCTGTGAATAATAAACACTTTGAGCCTGAATTAATTCTAATATTTTCCCCCTATCTCGCTCGGTAAAATAATAGAGATATTCTAGGCTATCTCCTATTGCCCATTAATGTTGTGTATATAAATAAGCCAGGTTATCTTTTTCTTGTGAGCAATGTTTTATCTAGCAGCCTCTTGTCTGGTGGCTCAGTACTCTACCACTCTAAATTAGGACACTTTATCTTAAGGCTTCATAATCTTACGAGACTATAATTGGAAAGTTTATAAAAAAAAAATCCTGCTTTGTAAGCTTGGCAGCTAAGATAGAAAGAGGGAATGAGAAGGGCTACAGCAGAATTACACCATCACTGCTAGCCTGACTCCGCTTGACAGAGCCGTTTAATATTTTGACAAGACAAAATATAAAGCAGCATTTTATTCTGTAGAGACTTCACTAGACACAAGCATGGAAGTGCTTGTGATCAATAAAGTTTGCGGTGGAGAGTGATTTATTTACAGCAGGGTATTATGTAGAGAAAGAGCTGTGATATTTCCACAGGCTTTGACGGCATAATGGGCCCCTCTCAATCCCTACACGGAAGGGTTAGATTGTCGTGGCTGCTCAGGCAGTATTCAAAACGTTATCTGATCAGCCTTAAAGACTTCAGAACGAGACAGATGATTAGTTACCCTAAACGATCCTCATCATGCAGAAATTGATGATTTAATATAGTCAATGACAGACGATTCCATTTGTACTAGATAAAGTGTCTGCGGTTTGTATCAATCATAATAGAGTTATTATTGAGCATAAAAGAAAAGCATGTTTAATATCATTAATTCCAGATATGTCGCTTTCCACATCTGGCATTCATCCATAGAGCAGAACCACTCCAGGCTATCATTCCTGCCTCTGTGCTGGTGACTCCAGTGTTTTTTGTAATTTCAAAATGTTTTTCAGCACCTCCAGCTAGGTGCAATAACAGTTTACAGATTACCTATGTCATCACATTTTGACAAACTTCTCAATCTGATGTGACCTTCATCTTTAGCCATCTGCTTGCCTTTGTTTCTGCCTTTTTTTTTTTTTTTTTTCTATAAACCTCCACAGCTTAAAGCCGTAGTGGTTTGTTCCATATTCTTCTAGGTCAACATTTCAGCTGTGTAAATCCGGAAACACAGACTGAAATGTACAGACAGCAACCCGGGTTCAGGCCTCAGGACAGCTGACACCGAGCAGACCTCCTCGGTGCACATTTGCACCACTTGCATCAAACTGTTTTAATTGTTAAGGTTAGCGACAACCCCTACATAAAAATGAATATTTGGAAAATACCCTTTGGAAAACAAAACAAAATAAAAAAATCCTCTGCAGGACTTTTTTGAAATCTCTAGAAAATATGGACAGTTTTGTTATATTTCTATAACTAAACCATAAATACTTGTAAATGAATGAGCAGAAAGCATTCTGCAAACACATGTCGTATTCCCACACATGAAATTTGTTTTTTCAGCCATGGAATTGAGCAGTTAGTTACCAGAGAATAAAAACACATTTGATACTATCCACTATGAAAGTGACTAAAACACTAGAACACATTGCATTGATGTACGCATTTTTTTCTCCCTATTTTTCTGAACCCCCACCAAAATTTCATTTGAGGAATGGGCTATCCCTGAGATTTTGTTTCTTCACACATTGTGAAGGAGCAGTTCTAACTGCTCAAAAAAGAAAAGCATTATAAAAGACAGAGAGAGAGTTTGTTTTCAAGGAATCATTTCCAGATTTCCCGTTGTATTGCCCAAACCGGGGCTTGGCGAGGTGCTCTCCTACACGTAGGGGCCTCCTCTCCTGTTCTCTGCCACTCGCCTGGGTGTTTTATACCAGTGGGGAGAGCAGCCCAAATGAGCTGGCTTCCCGCCAGTCCAAACAGCAGGAAGTTTACCGATGCTGGAAGCTTTATTTATTTTGTGGTTTATTTTGGAAGGAGGAGTAAAGGCGGCTAATAACATCTCAGGGGCAGAGAGTGAGTTGTTGTCCTGCACTGCAGGCTCTGCTATCAACCAAGCATTGCAACGTCTCTTATGCTGCAGAGTTCAATTTAAAGATCAAATCCGCTATTACCTCCTCCTCTCCTACCGTCACTCCTCCAACGGGAAGGATGAGGAATCTAAATCATCTGAGTAACTACTCCTGTGCATACAAGTATTGTAGCCAGAGGAGGGAGCAAAACGGTGACGGCTGGGTACATCCCCAGGACGGTTAGGCACAGGCGTAGCCAGCAAGGCACTGATAAAGCAATTACCATGATCATTTAATAATAGCAAAGATCCCGACCTCCATATTTTATTTTTATTCAGCCTTTGGCTAATAATATGTTTCCTGCAGTAGCAGGGCCATTTTCCTGGTGGCCACCCTCGTGTGATGCACCCTCCGGCCTCCAATTCCTACATATGTGCAAAACGGGGACCAGTTTCGTTCATCCACTTTAAAAAAAAGTAACAGATATCAAGGATGGCACAAGGCAAACATTGCACTTGTAATGACCTTTCACATTACAGAGATTTTCCTAGCAGAAAGGAAAAAAAAAAAAAAGATTCAAGGGTAAGTATTCAATACAGGAAGCTATAAATCCAAAATATCAGATGCTGGATACAGCATATGGCTTCAAGCGATAGAGATCAATCATAATAACTCAAGTTCATTAGAGAGACGAAACTGTCAGAATACAGTAGCATGTGACTGCTTCCTCGGGATCATTTAATTGTTTAATTAAATGTTTTAATGCAATTACTTCTTTTTCCATGTGTGTGTATAAATATATGGGTTTGTGTGTATATATATATGGGTAGGTGAGTAGAAACTGCTACCAGTGAGCTAAAATAATGGAAAATATATTTTAAGTTAATTAAGAAGGCTTGAATGGATGAGAGAAAATGATTTTCCTTTAGATGTGCTAACTGGAACTGCCACCAAGGCAGAGGACACCCAGAGACACTGGGAAGATCCCTCTCCGGTTCGATGGGTGTCAGATGATGATCGTGCATTCACAGAGCTGTCTGTTTGCAAATCTATCCAGCATCTTTTGAAAAAAAAAGTAAAACTCTCCAAAACCTCAGAGAAAGAATATTCACATGACTCTTCACGATAATTAAATATTCAGTTAAAGTCAACGACTATGAAGGAAGATCCAGGAATTGATGCAAGAACAAGATCCCTTGGATCAGAGCAGTATCTATACAGGTAGACTCTTAAACAAGAGTGAAGACTATCTGTACTATCTGAAAAGTATTCCTGGTCTCGGAAATTAAAAGGTTCAAAAAAAGTTTTTGAAATTAATAGTAGAGTGTGCTGACTTTACCATATAAAATGCAGAACTCTCTCTATTGCTCGGAGATAAGAAGAAGAGTAATGACTGCTTTAAGTGTGCAGGGTGCAGAGGAGCTATAATCCAGTGAGGGGCAGGCCGAGGGCAGGCACCAGCACTGCTCACGCTGCTCACACTGGGCACACTGGGCACACTGGGCACACTGGTCACACGGCTCACACTGGTCATGCTGGTCATGCTGGTCACACTGGTCACACTGGTCACATTGCTCACACTGCTCACACTGGTCACACTGGTCACGCTGCTCACACCGGGCACGCTGGTCACACTGGTCACACTGCTCACACTGCTCACACTGGTCACACTGGTCACACTGGTCACACTGGTCACACTGGGCACTCTGCTCACCCTGGTCACACTGGTCACACTGCTCACGCTGCTCACGCTGGTCGCACTGGTCATGCTGGTCACACTGCTCACGCTGCTCATGCTGCTCACACTGGTCACACTGGGCCCTCTGCTCACGCTGGTCACACTGGTCACACTGGGCACTCTGCTCACACTGGTCACACTGGTCACGCTGCTCACGCTGCTCGCACTGGTCATGCTGGTCACACTGGGCACGCTGCTCGCACTGGTCACACTGGTCACACTGCTCACACTGCTCACACTGGTCAAGCTGGTCACACTGGTCACGCTGTTCACGCTGGTCACATCGTCTTCTCGGCCATGCTCCGGTGCCCTCCCGCAGCGGGCAGACTGCAGGCCTGGGCACTGTGCCCTGGCAGAGGGCGCATGGATCCAGACTCCAGCATCATCCGTGCACAACCCCAACATCCAACCAACCAGCTGCAGGTCAGTCTCCTGCAGCTCNGCTCGCACTGGTCACACTGGTCACACTGGTCACACTGCTCACGCTGCTCGCACTGGTCATGCTGGTCACACTGCTCACGCTGCTCACACTGGTCACGCTGCTCACGCTGCTCGCACTGGTCACGCTGGTCACACTGCTCATGCTGCTCACACCGCTCACACTGTCTTCTTGGCCATACTCTGGTGTCCTCCCCACAGCTGGCAGGCCTGGGCACTGTGCCCTGGCAGAGGGCGCATGGATCCAGACTCCAGCATCATCCGTGCACATCCCCAACCATCCAACACAGCTCAGTCTCCTGCAGCTTCCTCCTTCTCGAGGTCTAGTCCTAAATCCTCTCCATCTTCCCCGTCCCCACAGGTTTTGTAGCCCACTCCCAAACGCAGGCAGCAGCACCTCCCAGAGCAGCCTCCCAGCTCCCTGAAGCCACGCGAAGCAGCAGCCGGTCTTATTAGAGGCGGATTCATTCCTGCCTGAGAATCCCGGTGGGAATGGTGGTTTCTTCAGCGACTGCAGCTCAGCATCAGTCCTACTAAAAGATATGCAAAGTGGATCCCTTTCTGCAGGCAGGAAAAGTTGTACAGTGGAAACAAAAACTAATTAGAAGCTTAAACTAAGGGATAATAATAATTGCTGTGTGATACTGGCAGAGGCTGATGGAGATGAAGAACACCTTGGACGGGTGTTGGTATGAAGAAAGCACACGGAGCTTTACCCTCTGACTAACACGAGCAGGAGACGTTCCCCTGCAGCAGCTCTGGGTGCCCGTGAAACCAAACGCCCTGGTAGAGCTGAACTCGTTTGTCTGTCAAAACCTGGCTCAGGCGTCTGCCCAATTTTGGAAAAAAAAAATCTGTTTTCTCAATAATTTTGGAAGCCAGCTGTGATTTACATCTCCCTGTCTAGCAGCAGGATTTTCCCATGAGAATCAATCTCTTTTCAGGTTCAGTCCTGCCTCCAAAATCTCAAGATGTTTGGTTAAAGTGACATTTCAGCCACTTCCCTTCAGCAGAAGTGACATTGAACACAATAGCAGAGGAACTGAGCGAGGACCATATGCAGACAGGCAACAGAATCTGACTCAAGAGCCACTGTTGTGTAGAACCACTTAAAGTCAAGACATATATTTTATTTCTCACCTTTCAAGCAAATACATGCCTTTCATGTCCACTCTTTAGGGTCACATGGAAAAGCGAAACCTTGGAGACGGGAAAGAAAGAGAAAATAGATTACAGCAGACCTTGCCGTACTGGCTGCTGTCCTCAGCAATTATTTCTTTCTTCCATATAATGAATTAGCTCCTTGTACAACAATTTAGTTCCGGTCTTAAAACATAGTGCATTCCTATTCTAATTAACCAATGTCAGTTCTATTTCAAACCACTGTTAATCATTTAGGTTTGTATGTTTTATAAAACTGAGATAGAGATTTATAACTGTATTTCAGGGAAAATATGGGTACATCTTGCATATTTACATATATATACATATATACATTTGAACAAATTCATAATAATTGAACTTAATATATTAGAAACTGAGCTTAAGTTCAATACTTCTTTTGATTAACACCACTCTTTTTTTTTTTTTTTATTTATATATATACAGGTCAACCATTCAGTTAGAGCTCGCCAAATCACACAGCTGGTGTAATTCCTGGTAGCAGAAGTACTCACTTTCTGTTCTGGTTTGCCACAGCGATACTGCTGCAGACTCGGTGTACTTTGAGAACAGGGGTTTGTATTGCTCACGAGGAGGCTCTTGCACTGCAGTTCCCGAGGGCACTGATCCAAGCCCACGTGCCCTCTCCAGTCCTTTCCTGCGTGTTCCTGAATCACCACCACTCGGCAGATAAAGCTTTGCATTTGCACCTTGCACTCCAGCACTGTTTTCCCTTTTCTTTCCCCAGTGTTTGGTGTCTCATTGGCCCTCCCTGCCTGGTACCGCGCTCCTGTGCATCCCCATCCCGGGTTCCTGATGCACAGGGCGCCATGTCACTCGGTGTGGAACACTTCTGATGACATTTTCCAGGCACGCTCGTCCCAGCTCCCACGTGAGAGCTCAGATCCCTTCTCCGCACATGTCCTTGATCCAGGGGTCGGATATGGGGTGTTCCTATGCATACGGTCCAAAAGCCTTACAAATACCAGGCAGGCCTTAACTCAGTGTCAGCCATCCGCTCCCTCCCTATGGATAAATCTTTTCCACATAGGAATGCACTGCAATCCATGCTAAATTCAAGGCTGTGAAACACCAAAACACCTTCGATGAAACTTGTTGAAAATGAAACACAAAAAAAGTCTAAATAACCAATTAAACATATTACAGCAGTATCAGATAATGAAGCACAAACGAGTGCGTTCACCGCAACATGCACAGAGCAGCACCTACCTCACAGCCATAAATGTTACTGAATAATATATCACACTTTGATCCAAGTAACCTGAAATATTTTATAAACACTAATTAAAACTTGCAGTTTCTCTCCAAAGTTTTTAAATACCAACGCATTGAATTTGGAGGTGGGAAAAATACCCAGGATCAGAGCGGGATCAGTACAAAATCACGAAGCTACGTGAAGGGTTGCACCCCACTCCTCTATCCAGAATACAGCAATCCCTGAACCTAGAGTATGTGCTCGTATAACAGAAAGGATTTACACCAAATCACGTGTCCTGAGTTACTTGTTTGTGTTAGTTGCTTCTAAACCCCTGCACGGGCTGCTCAGCACCGCTGCTCCCCATCGTCTCCAGACTCCTGACGGAGAAATGAAGTCTCTGCTTGTGGGACGAGCCGGCCGCGGGGCTGGTTCGGGATGACTCGATCCACTGTGTGAGCTCCCAGGTGAGCGCTGAGCGCTCCTCGGCGGCTGCTGCCTCCATGGGCCCACACCGAGCCAGGCAAAACCACAAAAAACAAGGAGAAAAGCTGCTCCGGGGTGAGCGAGGGTGCCCGCGGCAACCACAGCGATCTGACTTGGCGCCGCTGCGCCCGCTCCGGCGAATCATCTGAATTGCAAAATAACCCAAGAACAAGAATTCACCACCCTTATTTTGGGGATTTTTTCCCTCCCATTAACACAGGTCACTCCCCAGCCCCGAGTGCTGAGGCCGCCCGGCCCGAGGGGCCGATCGCACCGTGCGGGGAGGGGACCCCGAACCCGCGCTGCCACCAGGGCTGGTCACCAACCTGGCACGGGCTGGGGCAGCCCGGTGACTTTCCTGGGGTTTTTAACATTATTGATCTTCTTTGACAAATGAGTAATGTAACATGCTCATTACCATTAATCATCCTTTTTGTAATTCAGGTAAACAAGGACTGGTTTGGTTCAGGCTCAGCTAATATATGTTTTTGCAATTATTCTTACAAGGATATTGCTAGATGAAAGTCAAATAAGTATTTATTTAGAAAAAAAAATATTGATGTCCTTTTCTTTTTAATGAAGTATTCCAGAAAGCCTCAGCTTTCCTAGTGGTGCTACTAAAAGGAAAACCCTATATGCTCGTGTGCCTTACACCTGCATTTCCAACGAGCCTGCTGGTCTTGGTCCCATTAACACCGCACACTGGCGCTGCAGAACGGTACTTCTCTCACGGGTGGGATGAGGACCACACCAAGCAGGTTCTGGCAACAGCCAAACCTTCCCTCTCAAAGGGCCGTACGGTGCCGAGGCCACGCACCGAAAACCCATTAAGGCCACATGTAGCTTCGAAGCGGGGACCGAACGCCCCAGCTGTTGTGTCTGCACCAGCGGAGAATGCCGTGTCCCTCCCGCCGGCCCCAGCTGGGCAGCATCCCCTCCCCACATGGTCACCTATCCCCAAGGGGACTGCTCTTTTCCCAACTCATCCTTCCTATTCCGGTATATTTCAACAGCTTTAGAAGTGCCCCTCATAACCTGCTCCAGATCTCTCTGATCAGTGGTGACAGGAGTTGGGAACTGTTCCTCTTCATGCTGCTGGTGGCCGGTTCCTCCAAACCCCTTTGCCTGCTAGCGTGGCCTTGGCTGTCTCCATGTCTCCTGCAGCTGGTTCTTCTGGCTGGCTCCAGTAATTTGCAGGCCAATAGGTTTGCGGTGAAGCTGCTGCTTTCTTTGCAAGTCCAGCGTGAGGCGACAGCCCGTCCCCAGCGCTGTGGCCTGGCTCCGTGCCGTGGGGAGCACGCGGCAGCAGCACCCGCACTGCAGCAGCACCCGCACCGCTCCGCACGCGCCTGCCCCGACAGCGCCTGCACGGACGGCGCTGCACGAGGGGGCAAGGAGCAGTCCTGCTGCTCTGATGCACTGCACGGGAGGCTCACTCAGCACAGCACTATCCAAATAGAGACGTAAAGCACATTTATTTATCCTAATGGACATACCAATAACACTCGTGCGGGTGCTGCGATGCCTCTGTTTCCTGAGACCAACAAACCCTGAAACAATATTGACAGGAGCAATTGCTTGAAACTTTGTAGAAAACGGTGCGTATTGAAGAGAAAAGGAATCCCACTAATAGGAATCCTGTAAGGCAAATGACTCCGTAGAGAATAAATTGTTCCAAAAATGCTCATTTGGGTTTTAAAAACACAGCTTTAAGAACTTAGCATGTCATTTAAAAGAATAAGTCAAATCAGATATTCTGATTTTTAGGAACTAAGAGGGAACTATAACCAAAGTCGGTCATTAGATAACTTGGAACATTCATTTAAATTTTCCTCACCAGCCTTAATTTCATGAGGATACCCATTCCTAAGGAGGTTTTGTGTTAAAGCATTCAAAAACTCTCTCTCACTTTAATGCAAAAAAAAAAAAAGTGAATCTGGCAACTCGGTTTCCCTTAGCCATCGTGAGAACCTGTGAAAAGAGCGGTTTGTGAAAAACAAGATTTAAAATTCACATACTCATTACTGGCATAAAATCTGTTCAGTTATCTGGCTCCAGTATAAAATCCTTACCGCAATGAAAGCCATGCTAAAAGAAAAAAAAAACTACTATTAAACACATATTCAGGTCAGCTAAGGTGTTGTATTAACAAATAGATGCTATAGTCTGACATCATTTTCTAGGAAAAAGAAGAATTCTAGTGAATATGAAGGTCTTCTCACTGCTTATCCCCTCTCTGGTATGTGATTTTTACACCACCCAGATAGGAATATTAGAATAAGAAAAAGCAGCTTCCTGCTACTTCCTGGGCCCCTGAGTATACGGCAGCAGATTCAGAGAGAAAGAAGTTTAAAAGTGAATCATTTCAGAGGAGAACAATGTTACAGACGCTACATCCCAAATGGATCAGCTGGGCAAGAGAGAAAACTGGTGCCGCATCAAGCGGCAGGTGCCTCCGGTGGGATCCGGCCAAGGGAGGGCTGAAAACCCACGTGCCCCTCTTGGTCTTGCTCTTGGGCTCCCTGCAGCCGGGCTGGACTTCCAGGGTGACTCAGGAAAATCCAGGGGTGATGGCCAGTCCTCTGCACATGCAGGGAATGGAATCGTTTCAATTTGCAGGCTATGTGTAAGAGACCCTGTGCTGAAAATAAAACTACAAACAGAACGATGAAGCAGCAGTAAGTCATAACGANGCAGGGAATGGAATCGTTTCAATTTGCAGGCTATGTATAAGAGACCCTGTGCTGAAAATAAAACTATAAAAAACTCATAACGAAGAGGAAACGGAGGCAAGGTATAAACAACCTGGATGTGTCAAGTAGTCGGAGGACTGAAAGAGACTGGAAGGAAAGGACCCAAAGTCACAAAACTGCCCGTAGAAAATGTTTATATAACAAAGTCAATCCCGGGGCATTTTAAACCCACAGCAATAAGAATCAATTCAGTTGTTCTGTGCAGATGTGTGACTTTTCAAGCACAGGATTCATTTAAGATCAGATGCCTTGATAATGCTTTTGCTTGTCCCACTTTTCAGACGTAGCCAACTGAGGAAGACAAGAACGTGCCTTCCTCTATCTATGGTGGAGCCCTCTGCTGATTAACAGGGTCTGGATAATTCTCATCAGCTTTTTTACACCTACGTTGTTGTACTTTCTTCATTGAGCATTACCATTAAGTGCTTTCTCCATTGTCATTAATTTCTGCCTATGTCCAGAGACAGGTAAATTATTACCACACATCATAACCACTTTCTTAGGCAACCTTCCTCTAGAGACCTTAATTTTGTTTACAACAACTTATCTTCTCACACAGCAAGGGAATTTATAGGAAGTATAAAGTTATAGCAGAAATTCAGATATACAGCATCTCCGCTAAAATGTTCCCTGATTGTCTTCGGTTACCGGCTCCATTACTACGCTTCAAAAACAAGAAATCAAAGACCAGGGAATGTTCCCAGCTTTGTGGTGTTCCGAGCGGGCTTCTCCGCAGCTCCAGAGAAGCTGCAGCATTTTAGCAGTTCCCATCACTGACCTTACTTGTATTTTTTGCAGCTTCAGCTTGAAGTTTGCTTGCTTTGATATAATCGTTGCAACGTTGCATCACCATCGAGGAAAACCGTGCTACGTGCAGTAACGGAGGAAGCTGATGACCTGAGTTTTGTCTTATTCTTTACCATGGCAGAGCAGGATACTTTGCAACTTAAAACTCACCAGCACAGGATCATCAAGCCCTGAGTAGGTTATTGAGTTATTATTTAAAAAATATTAATGCACTGGTAACCGTGACAGGATTTCCAGAATACAGGAATGTTCAGCTTGGGAGGAAGGAAAAAAAAAAGAGAGAACTTGGTGTATTGACATATTCCCTTGCTATTTTTCCTATTCTTTCTGTTGTTAATGCAGCTGAGCCAAAGATTTCAGAGTTGTTTAGAAAATGACTTGTAGAGATTTCTGGGGTCATGTATACGCTCTTTAGTGCTTATTTTCCTTATAGAGTGCAGTTCAATAGCACATGGTAACTCCAACAGTTTACAGTCTATTTATTTAATATTTCTGAAGAATGAAACTTGAAAAGAGCAACATTTCTGACATGCTTCTTCCACGGAGTGCAGCTCAGTTTGGTAATTCTGCAGTCACAGGAGCCAGAATCCCAAAGCCAGATCTTGCCTATGTGAATTTGTAATAATGACACGCATCTTAAACCAGCCTCTTTGTCAAATTCACTTTTCTTTCCAAGCAGCCCTACTGAATTAAAATAGCAACCCAGATCAATTTCTGCAGGAAAATTTAAACAAAAAATAATGAATATGGGAGAAATTCTTATATAGAATCATTTAAACTTCTAGAACCCACACTGCTGACTGCTGATGGCTGAAAAGTAGAGAAACTCCCTGTCCCCTGAGCAGGTGCCATAGCCCAGACCTTGTCTATGGTGACTTGGTATTCAAATAACGGATTCTTTCTTATTCCCACACAACAATTCTCAGATGTGCCAGCCAGTGAAGAGAGAAACTGAATGTATTATGTATCTGGAAAAAAAGGCCTGGTGTGGAGGGAAGACGAGAGCATTAAGGTACAACGGTGGTAATAAGATTCCTAACCATTTCTCTGATTTCTCTTTTGCTGGTTTATATTTCTGTACTGAAGGTGACTGCTCTGCTATTTTTTCTGGGGTACTAAAACTCCTCCGCTGTGCAAGGAGGTGCAATCTGAGTGACAGCCATCCAGGGAACACGGATTGCTCCAGCAGGTTGAATGGATTTAAGCTACTTATTCTCAACAAAGACCTAACGGCCAATCTCTGACATCATCAGAAACATCTTTCTTTATAGCAGGATCCCTCTCTAGCAGGACAAGCAGATCTGAGGAATGCTGTCCCCAAAAGGTACATACAGATGCTGATGAAGATAGATGCTTCTGGGCAAAACTTTGTAATTTGAGCATAAGATCACTATCAACATCACAAATAATAATAACCCACCATTCTTGTAAGTGAAAAAACTCTCTCCCAAAGGCTATTGACAAATGATTTTACATAAAGTTGTTGGAACATAATAATGTGATTTCATGGTACCTCCTAAACTAATTTCCTGGAAATCACATGCATCTGATTCCAGCACTGTGGAAACTTTGTGACAACATTGTGTGATTATTATTAGACACATCCCCGTCACACCTAGGAGCGTGAGGTGGATCAGTGGGGATTGTGCTACGCATTGCACAAGGCAAGGAACAAGGCTGGAAGAGCTCAGGTAACCACTGCCTCTGCTCAGCATTTTCAGCAGGAGAGCTATGGTGCCCCAAATGCCCTCGTGACAAAAACAAAGTCAGTTTTTGAGTCAAATTCCACCTTCGAGGATTCTTCTCCCTCTGCACTCTCAGAAAACCTATGATACATGAAAAGAGAATCCTTAAGAGATCAGTATGAGAAACCTCCTTCAGCAGTTGTGTATGATTCATGGGAATACACATTCCAATGAGCAGAGGGTACTCAGTTTTGCTCGGTGTGATTCCTACACCCACAACGAAGGTTGTGAAAACCTTGGAGCTCTGACCAGATACAGCAAGTTTCAAAGCTCGGCTTTATTTGCTTCTGGGGCTGAACTGCAGAGAACACCTACGCATTACAAAATTGTTTTGATTTCCTCGCTCCCCTTTCCCACTCCACAGTAAGGGTATGTTGCTCATTCAGACTTGCTCTGATCCTTTTTTCCCTTATTCTCCATCCTCTTTTGGCTTCTGGGCATCTTTATTATGCATAACAAAGTGTCAGTTTCATTACCAGCAATCTGTATTCAAGGATATCAAATTTGTGTAAATTCCACAGCATTGCACAATGTTTCCATTTAACCTGAATGAAATTCAAGTGCAAATGAGGTGTTAGTCATTCATGAATAGAACCCTTAATGTGTAGACATGTTTTTTTAAGGTGAATTTAGTACTCAGCAAAAGGTGCCAAATTGACAACCCTGAAGACTGAAGTCCTCTATGAATTCCTATAAAAGGCATGACAATCCCAGCTGCTGCACATAAGCCTGCCGATAATCAGGCCTGACTAGCACTAGAGAGAGGAGATAATTCAAATATTGTGTCCCTTCAAGGCTTCGCTCTCTGTAGAGGGAGTACCAGTCCCTACACAAATCTAGTGGGTTTTGCGACACAAGATTTCAGGATATGGAAAACTGAGCAAGACAGAGCTCCAAACCATTTTACTTAGGGCACTCTATAATGAGATCTAATCAAATCTGAACACCTAAGGTTGAAATTCCCCTTCTCTTCCATAGCTGGATTTTTATTATACTCCCAGGGTAGGCCCTAATTTGTTACTGTTGAATAAGTCATGTCATCCCCAGTAAAGTGAAAAGAATGTAAGTGTTAGAAAGAAGTATTAAAGAAAGCATTGAAGCATTACTTACATATGAAAAATACCAAGGATGGCTTCTTAAACAAACACACAATCCTGAAGTGCAAATGAGAGGTAACATCAGGCCACTGGGTAGATATTCCTTGGGTATCCATAGAAAGGAAGATCTTCACACACTTGGGGATGAGCTCCATTCCCCAGGTTCCCACCCGTGAAGCGCAGGATTTCACTTGTCCTGGTCCAAAGTGACTTAACTGTATGGAGAAAAGCATGTACTCAAGAACAACATATTATTCCTAAATATCTTCTATGCTAGCTGCAAAAACAACCAGGCAAAAACAATTCCTGCATTTACAAGATATAGGGTATTGAGGACAAAGAACTGACTGCAAAGAATTGCAGAAGAACCTTACAGGACTGAATGACTGGGAAATGAAATGGCAGATAAAATCCAGTATGAAGAAATAAAAACTGATGCACACAAGGAAAATCACAACTTCAAATACAGATTAATGGGTTCTAAGTTGACAACTGTAACTCAGCAATGAGAATATATGATAGATCTAAGGAAATATTAGGTCAATGCTCCTTATCAGTCAAAGCAGAAAATAAGATGTTAGGATTTTTTAGGAAGGGGTAGAAAGAAAACAGAAGCCAACATTGTGCCTCTGAACCAGAAAAGACCAAGAACAACAAAGTGCATCTGCACAAAGAACAACTGAGTACACTAGGACACCTCAACCTGGGAAAAAATAATGAGGATAAAAAGCCTACAAAATCATGATTAGCCATAAGAGAGTGAAAGGTATCGATTCCCAGGAACGGGTTGTTCACAGCCTCTCCCAATACAAAAGCAAGGGGGGCAACAGACCAACCCAGGAGTCAGAAAAGAGAGGTTCAGACACCGGTGAGCAAACGTGGAGCTCACCAGCAAAACATGCCTAGAGAAGCTGAGGTCTCATGAAGGAATACGGCACAAGTGCGCGGAACAGAATTTATTCCAAGTATTTTTACAAGAAACACACGCAGCTCCAAGTGTCCTGACCTAAAAACCCTTCTAGGCTGGAGGAATATAAGGGGTAACAACATACTACTATTGCCTCTCTGAGCATTCAGGGTGCTGAACTAGACAAGCCTTCACCTGACACAGGAGGACCTTTTCTGTGTTCTTACACTGTTGTCTTCATTTCACGGTAGCAGAGAGCAGGTAACAAGTCATAAACCAGGTGGCTTTGGTGCTGTTGGCTGCCCTGTTTGTCCCTTTGCCCCTCGTGCTCCTCAGGTGAGGGAAATGCGAGCACGTGCGTGTGTAAGGAGGAAGAGCACAGAGCAGCGCTCCACCGCTGTGCCGCCACCACGTGTGGGCTCATCTATTCCCATTTATTTCCATTATCGCTATGGGCAGTGCAAACAGAGGCAGAAAATCGTTTCAGCACAAACTGGAATAGAGCCAAGCCAAACCAGGAGGATAGCACGGAGAAAATAAAGTCTTCAGCAGCCTCAGCTCGCCCAATAGCTGGGTAAAAGACACAGAGTCAACGCGCGCCGGGAAGCACCCACCACCCCGAGCTTTGTACTCAGTACAGAATTTATCCGGACCTGCTGCTGCTGCTTTGAATCAATTCTTAAATTAGTTTCCCCCTCCTGTTCTAAATTTTAGGTGAGGAGGGAGAGGCAATTCCGGCTACTACTCAAGGCAAGAATAAAAACTTTGTACGACCATTTGGAACTCTCACCTGATTATCATAATCATACTTTCTAATTTTTTAATAAAACTAAAAATCCATATCTAAACAAAAGCTTTATTCCTCTATCAGAAATGAAACTTTATTCATAGTTATTAACCATTATGGCAGACATACCCCTTATATAAATATCTATAAAGTAATGAGTCTTTCCTGGAATAAGATGCATATTAATTAGATCCTACAGCACTTGAGAGACTTTGGTTCAATTCCCACCAGTAAGGTCAGGAAATGCATCCACAGTAGTTAGCAGCTAGTTTCAAAATCTCAATGCACCGAGCGCGATGGGGTCAGTCAGCAGAGCAGGTACCCCAGGGGAAGGGTAGAACAAGAGCCAGGGATTATTTCGCAGCACCGCACCGAGCTGGCGCGCGGCGGGAGCGATGGACTTGCTTTTCAGAGCAGAAAGGCTTGCTGGCACGCTCTCCCCGCTGCCCACCCTCATTATGAGCAACATCACATAGGAGGCAATTAATTGGATGATAGGGGCTGGAATGAGCTAAGAAAACTGTGTGTGTGTACACAGAGGGACACGAGACTGAGGCAGCCACACTAAACCATCCTTCACAACCAGATTAGGTCCATCTTCATAGAAACTCCAGCACTAACAGACACAGAAAGTCAAACACTGTGCCTGGGATAATAATGCAAAAAGCCCTCTACCCACTTGAATTTTAAATTCAGATGATGATTCACTCTTACGGAACAATGTCATAAAATCTTTCATCTTTGCCCATGGACTGCAAATGAACCAGGCTCTAAACACTACAAGTCCTTTTGCAGAATGTGGGATTTCCATGGGAACAAGATTCTCTGAACACCTCCATGCTCTTAGGACAGCAGTACTTTTAATACATAACTTTATATTCCATCAGTTGTGAAAAAGTAAACTGAAAGGAATGTGCGCTACTATCTTTGGATTTTGTTGGTTTCCGCTTTTAGTTACAGCACATGCATAGAGGAAAGATAAAGGATTCGTATAATAGATATTATAAAGTTTTAAGCAGCAGTTTTCTTTTTTAACAGAAGATAAAATTCACCTGAGGAACTCACTGTTGTAACGATAGTTAATTCAGAGAAAAACGGCTTACCAGGCTCAAAAGTGAAATTATTAGGTATATTAATAAGAAAGAAGGACTTTTTTTTTTAAGCACATTAGTAGCTGTTAGAAAAAAAAATCCCAGGCCAATGAATACTCTCAATGTTCCACAGTACAAAACAACCCCTGGTAATGGGAGTTAGGGAGATAGCCCTTCTCCTGGGAAAAGCGCTCCATTACCCTCCGTGCGGAGGTGCCGCACTTTCCCGTGCAGCATCTGGCGCGGCTGCGTTTGGGGACGGGATCCCGGCTGCCGTGACCTCCGGTCGGCTCCGGCGTTGCGGGGTCTGTTCTTGGATTGCACTCTACCTAATGTGTCGCTCGAATGAATTCAGTGCTGCATATCAATACAAATCATTTACGGGCATATCGTTTTCTTCATGGTTAATCACAAATTTCAGAAAAAGCAGTGTCTGACCTTGCAGCCATTAGGTGAGCAATTACCTTATGGTCAATGTGGTGACACAATCATGGGTATTTTTTAATATACATCAGAGATAGACACAGTTTCGCAGCCACACTCATTCAGGTCCACGTATGTATTTGTGCACATCTCCTTGGTGTGTCGCATGAAGCACGAGTGAGACCTCTTAGCTGTGCAAACAAGTTATTGCTCTTAAGCAGTTGCGGTATTCCAGCGGGTCGGCTCTGGTTCCAGTGTTCTCCAGGACAAGGTGGCCGTTCTGCTGCGGGTCTATCACACACACAGGGCGCATTATACCGGCTCTGCCACTACATTTACTGAATCTGACTCAAGAGAAACAGGAGTCCGCACATGGAGTGGGAAGAGCATAACTAGCATATGGCACTTGGGGCACATTTTTTCTTAATATGCATCTTAGGTTTCTTGCTGCTGCTATCTTGAATATCTACAGGGCTCTGGGGTGAGGGTTAAGGGCATGGGGGCCCAGACAGTTTTCTCCCCAGTGCTGCCCGTGAGAGGGAAGGCCTAAGAGATGAATAGACTCTGTGGGGCCAACGACGGTTGCACAGCTGGGTCACAGCAGGGACGTGGCTTCTACAACCATGGGGCCCTCTCTGAGGACCAAGGACTAGCTATTAACCATTATGGCAGACATACCCCTTATATAAATATCTATAAAGTAATGAGTCTTTCCTGGAATAAGATGCATATTCATTAGATCCTACAGCACTTGAGAGAGAGACAGGACACCCAGAGACCAAACACGGGAGACACGGACACAGGAGGACACCCGTGACCAAACAGAGTAACGCACCATGGCCTAGAGGGCGGCCAGGCCGGCCAGGAGAGCTGGAAGACAGGAGGGAGGGGGTGACCCACAGCCAAGCGAGGAAGGGGTGAACAGGGCTGACAAGTAAAGGGGGCAGCGCAGCATGGACAACCAACGGAGGTCTTGGAAATGCTGTGCCCAGGGCTAAGCAACCCCATTCAACCTCCTCATTGGTGACATGGATGATGGGACCGAGGACACTCTGCAAGTTTGCAGGAGATACAGAATTGAGAGGAAGGGTTGGCACTCCAGGTGGCCATGCTGCTAGTCAGCAGGACCTCAACAGGCTGAAGAAACTGCAGTCTCATAGCGTATGTGCCATGGGCAGCACAGCAGCACCAGAACCCTCCAAGACCGTCACTCCTGTGCCTGCCACATCTCCTAGGGTGGTATGAACTCACATCCCATTGCACTTGCACAGAGGCAAAGAGAAAAGCCACCACTAGCGGTGCTTGTGTACAGCAGTGTAAGAGCCCTCGATTATGCTGCCAGAGCCCCAGTCCCAGGTTGGGAACCACAGGAAGGTTTTTCCATGTCCAGCAGCTAAATGCATTGGCTATGACAGTTCTGAAGTTCTATTTTTATGTATGTACCAGAAAACAAGGAGAAAAAATTCCCACTAACAACAACAAAAGACCTATGTCTGTCTTTTAGCACAATATTTGTTTAACTTCAGCTTTGATGCCACCACTTTATGCTGTAGAACATTCCTACCATACCAAGTTACAAGCTATACATATTATATTATATCAGAGCTACACTCTTTTATCCAGAATTTTACTTCTAATGAGAAAATAATCTACAAACAGCATTCATATATCTCCTACAACCTCTTTGCAGCTAAAAGGTTTATTTAAAATTTCCTTTGGAGGACACAATGTAATTCATATCTGGTTATTGTCCTAATGAAATCTCTTTCTCCTCCTCTTATCTGAGTTGTTAAAATTTAACTCACTTGAGTTACAAATACTATGCGAATTAATAGTCAGCATTGTTTGGAAGGTTTTTTAATTGGCCTACAGGGAGGCTTTCTGTATATATTAAACAGATCATGTGTCTGAATTGCAGCTAACCTACCTTTAAATTTCCTTTGTGCACATTAAACTCAAAATGTTTAATGTTTCTTAGAAGTATTAGTTTTATTGTTCACATTAGCAAAACGCCTGTTAAACAGCCAGCCCAAGCACAGGTTACCGATTGGTCCTCGGTGACGTCACACCAGGGCTATAACGCCCAATAAATAAATAGCTTTGGCTGTTCTTCTGATTTTTATTTATAAATTCTGTTTCATAGCAGCAGTAAGATGCTCCAGGCCATGCAGTTCTTGGGGATTATTGCACTTGTCAGGTGTTTAAAATCACTCAGTCCTCTGCCTGTGCCTTACAATAGCACTGGAGGCACCTAATCACCCAGAAATGCACTGCCCGCAGTGTCTTAATGCTTTATTATGACACATCTAACTTCCAAAATAAATTATTTATTGGGAAACTTGGAAGTGTCATAATAATATCCAATCAGTAGCTGAGAAATATATATGAAGTCAGGACAACACATTGGAAGGAAAACACAGAGCGCAGTGAAAAACGCCAGCTCATCCGTCACGCCAGGCCAGAGCACAAGGGTGGATGTGGATGTGTTTGCATTTGTGCACAGACCTGCACAACAGTTACACAGTATATGCATCTGCATGCCCATAGCTGTCTTGATATAAACCATGGACCGTCTGTATTGAGGTAAAATTCTAAATTAAAAAATAATAATAAGTGACGTAAATAAATGCAGCATCTTCATCCTGCTATTAAGCAGAAATTTAGGACATTCTGTCCATTCTCAATCATTCTGTCCATACTCAGTCATTCCATATTTAGGAATCAGTTCTATATCTCATGGAAAGAAAGCCCAGCTACATTGGTTGACATTACAGATTGCATTTCACACCATTATCATTACAATCACTAAACTGCACACATTATTCAGGACTGAATTTTAAAAGAAAAACAGAAGAAAACAATACCATTTTCTCTACAAAAAAAAAGACAACACACTAGCATATCAACTGTACAAGGAGCAGAGAAATTCAGTACTCTGGGGTTTAAATTTCTAAATTAAATTCCAATTTGTAAATTATTATGTGAAAATAAGGAACTCTACTTAGGCAATTGTGCTAAATAACAGTGCAAACCCTGCAGGGGACCAAATTATCTTTTAAAGAGGGAATATGAAAAGTTTTTTGGAAAAGGGCCAGTTTTAGGTAGGGGGTGTTTAAAGCCTTGGGAGTTACTGTAGCAATAGAAAAGATTAATAATTTGCACATGTGAGACTCCTGGCAAGCAGGACGCAGCTGTAAGGAATTAACCCCTCCTGAGAGACATAAAAACACGGAGCAGCTGAGAAGAAAAGGGTGAGGGGAGAATGCAGAAGTATGTGGAGTGCAGATGTCCTGGAGGAGGGAAATGTGTAAAGCAGGGCTGAGGTTTTTATTATTGGGTGGGGGTGGGTCTTCCTGGCAAAATTTGGCCATGCAGGAAAGTGAAATATCAGCAGAAGACACAGAACTGCTGCTCCAGCCCTGCTGCTGGGGGTAGCTAGTCTGAAGGAAAACCTGAAAAAGCCCCCGCTCTCCACGGAAAGGAGGCCCTGCAAGAAGGCTGCAGCAATCCAGTTTTTAGGGTGTTTTAGAAACTGGAGACTATTCCCCTTCAAGAAAAGAAGTCAGGCTTTAGAGAAGCGAAATATATAAACCTTCCACTGCTCTTGGGCTGCCTTTTTTTCCTCTTGTAAAAACAAATCAATAAAAAAGGATGTTTAAATGATCATTAATGAAGAGGAAAACATTGAGGTATTTATTCAAATTAAGTCAGACAGAGACAGACTTTCTTATTGAAAGAAAGAAGTGGTCCTGGAAGTAATACATTTTTAAATGTTATGTGGATTAGCTAGAATCCACATGATGGATTTCATTTTTTTGTTCTTGTTCTTAATAAGAAGAAATATGGATTACCTTGTTTAGTTTTATTGTGTTTAGATTTAATAACAAGAACAATCTCCTAAAGAAGCTAAAGCAGATTCTATTATGGAAAACTGAAAAGAATACACTATGAACATAATAACTGATTCCTTGCAGTACTTTTCAAGTAAGTGCTTTCAAAGTGAGCTCAGAACCCAGGAGAACAGGAGAGATGGGTTCAGAGGCTGAATGTGGTTCCTTGCCTTGCATGCCTGTCTCCAACAAGTAAAGCACGTTAAAGCTGTGTTTGGTCCCTCCTCTTTGTCCTCTCCCTTTTCTCCTCCCACAGCTCCGTCCCCTTTGTGCGTCCCCAGCACACCTATTCCTGCTGACACCTACCAGGGTTTGTGCATGTTCCTTCGCTCCTTCCAAAACCTCCTGTGCGCAGAGCAGTCTGCCAGAACACAACCGTGAGCCCGGCCCCTTCGCAGGTGCCGCAGCACGCTGCTCCTGCTGCGACACCGGCACCGCTGACACGGGGAGCGCGGGGAGCCACGGTGCAGCCATCAACACACAGGGAGTCCGAATCTCCCCTGGTGCAGAACCCACACTCCCGGTTGCTGGACAGCGCAGAGAGACGCTGTCACGCACACGAATGAGGACGGCATCCTCTGACCTCACGCCAACGCTTTGGCGTTGAAGCTACAACAAAATCTTGCAGATTCATTTTACATATCAGATCTTAGATACGGCCTTTTACCCCCATATCAGAGCAAATTATATAAAAGTTCATCTTAATCAATGCACCTTGCCTTTCTGCAACTAAAGCAAACGTGACCCTTTCTGCTTCTTTTCATTAGGAAGGACGTTGCAAAGATCCTAACAGTTCACATCCCCATTCCATTCCTCCCGCTAGTAACACTCTAGTAACACACAAAATCACAACCATTTGCTCGAGTCGCCTTCGCTTTTGTTAAGCCCTCAAGTCCAGCTCTACTCTACCAACTTCCGTTCACTACCAGCTGNGCATGCCTGTCTCCAACAAGTAAAGCACGTTAAAGCTGTGTTTGGTCCCTCCTCTTTGTCCTCTCCCTTTTCTCCTCCCACAGCTCCGTCCCCTTTGTGCGTCCCCAGCACACCTATTCCTGCTGACACCTACCAGGGTTTGTGCGTGTTCCTTCACGCCTTCCAAAACCTCCTCTACCAACTTCTGTTCAATACCAGCTGCTGTAAGGAACCTCTCTCTCTCTTTATGTTCTTCCAAGCCATAAGGTACTTCCCACCTTCGCGCAGCCCTGTTGCAGCTAAAAGACTGTGTGTTAGGTACCAAAAAGATGTCTACAAGTTACTCTATCCAAGAACTGTATAAAAATGTGTTGGATGCATTAACCATAAACATCACTGCTACTATCCAGAAACTGCTAATAATTCCCATTCACAGAAGGAATACCATATGCAAATTTTAAAATGGAATCATTTGTTAAGCCATATAAAAGTCAATATCAATGCAACTATAAACTACAAAACAAGGAATAGTCAACAAAAATTAAGTCAATATCTTGGTTTTCCAGTGCATCTAGTTAAACCAAGTTGTGCTATTTTACATCCTTTTGATCGACTAGAAATTTATTGACGCGAGCACATTATATATATTCTAACACACATGCCTACACACAAATATGTCAGCAAAATTGACAGTCACCTTTCCTGCCGGTAACACGGATTTGTCTTCGTAAGACCCTATTTCAGTTTCTTCTAAATTCACTGAACTTCAAATGAACAACCTGAAGTTTCTCAAGTCTGATGACACTTTAGTTCTATATTTTAGAAAGTTCCAGCTAAAATAATTCACTTCCTGAAAATACATATCTTTGCTTAAGCTGAATTCCCCCAAAAGCCAGGTTTCAACCCAGACAAGGTCTCCGGTCCTTCGGATCCCTCACAGACTTGTGTGCAAGCGAGTACCTTGTGAGCGTTCCCACAAAGCAGAGGAGAAGGAACTTCCCGGCACAGACCCCGAAGGAGACCGGTCACACACCAAACTGTAGAGTTTTTCTTTGCAACATTGAAAGGGTTTTTCAGAAATCAGTTGCTAACACTTACCTACACGGGCAATATGTCCAGTTGCACCAACTCATCTCATCATGGGGTCGGATCCAGCTCTACTCAGGTCCTGGGCACCATGGACTCAATTCCAGGTCTCGTGCGCAGAGCAGAAGGGCAGAAGGGTATGTTGGGACCGCAGCTCCCACCGGGCACCGTCTCCTCCACTCCGAGAGAGGGAATCTCATGCACTGACCACTGTCCCCTTTGTCACTAGATCCCAGAGGCTGAGGAAAGGACAACAAGAAGCATCTAGGTAGGAGCTACTAGCTGAAATAAAGTACATAAATATTGCACCAATTCTTCACATAACAGCTGGGATCCAGCGGCGGGTTAACCCACCGCACCTCCCTTGTCTCCAACAAGCCTCCCCAAGGCTTCCCAGACTAAAACTACCTGGAGATTTCTGGTAACTTTTGAGGAACTTTTTCCTATTGTGAATTTGCCTATCATCACCTTTGTCTTTGTGGCCTCAATAACATCGCATGTACTATTGTGTCATTTAATAAAAAAAGCAAATCTCTTTTTCCTTCTCTTAATACTGTGCACTGGCAATTTCTCGGGGTGAACCCTGATTCTTTTATTGTGAGCAAACCACAGCTCCTGCCTCTCCTGCAACCATTCATTCACATGAATTCTGAACATTATTTCAGAATTCTCTTAATTTTTCAGCATCATCTTCAAATCACCAGAATTACAGCCCAGCACACTAACCTGTGGGGTTTTGTTTTTTTGATTGTTTGTTTTAAGGTTTTATCTACATCTTCATTTCTTGGTGTTTTCAGGAAGAGAGGAAAAAAAAAAAAAAGACAGGCCAACACTGCAGGAGGAACTGCTGCCACGCAGGAGCTAACGCTCGTAATAATCCACAGAAGTCTTCTATCACCACTTTATCTCTAAAAGCAAATGCAGTGAACTGTATCTCATATCACTAAATCTACATCCAGAGTACTGCTGCACCTATCCTGCTGCACTGGATTCTGTAAAGATCATTATGTAAATATGCATGCATATTGCTGAGTTATGGGAGACAGAAGTGATTTAGGTATCACAAATTTTAAGCAGTCAGAGCTGTCAGCATCAACCTGGACTGCAGAAAAACAAAAAGTGATTTCTGTCTGCTTGGCATTCACCCAACAACTCAGATTTTGCAAAGATGTTACATGAAAACCTTGCATAAAAATATACATATGGATATTTTCCTCTAGATGTTGACCAGAAGTACATGGGCAAAGTGGTTGATTTGCTTTTTACAATGAGCTTCACTCTGTCCATGTACAGATTGGAACCCCAAAGTCTCTATTTCATTATCAGACTGTCCAAAAGAAAACTGCAAAATAAGTGTCTTTAAAACTGCTCAGTCAGGTAGGGAAAAGGTGCTATGCTTGCAAAGGCTTCCAGATAGACATTTTAATTGCATTAAGTTGCGACTAAGAAATGAGGCTGGTCCTGTGGTGAATATATTATGTAAATACTAAGCATTTAAACAGAAAATTATAGAAAGTTAATAGGAATAAAGGAATCTTTTAATATGCACCTAAGAACAGTCCCTTTCTCAACTATGTAATTAAAAGATTAATTTAAAAATGTAAAAATAACAAAAGCACATGGGAAAACAGTATAAAAAAAGTGTAAGGAACAATTTAACACTCTCTAGAAGCTGAAACCAGGCCATGCACTAAAGATAAGTGGAGAGACCCTGCTTAACAAAGGGTAATATGAGCATAGGCTGAAATATCTCCTGGAACAGGGTCCAGAGGCCCTAGCCCTTTTCTACTTGAAATTTAAGTAATTTGTGAATAAAATCTGACAGAATGTTTCAAGCAAATATAAAAAGAAAAAAAGAAAAGGAAAAAAAAAGTAAATTCCTGGGAAAGCGCAAAAAAAAAAAGAGGAATTCCTACTCAAGACCAAAGTCCTACTTAATGGAGAGTAATCAGTTTCTATTGATATGCATTTTTAAAATAAAAGCTATAATACTTGTTTGTTGAGAGAGATTTTATGTTTCACATCTGAAAATCATTTCCTGACAACACATTTTCTTTTTATAACATTGTGAGAAATGTTTATGAAACATTCTCTCTCTTTAAACCCTGATAAAATTCCTAAGTATGACAAATGCAATAAGTTTTAGACAAATTACTGTCATCTCCTTGAGCTGGAACATTTTTAAAAATAGCAGCAGAGCAAGTACGTTTATTTACATTAAACACAGGCATCAGCATGGTCTGCGGCAGCCAGAGGAACACAACTATGGCTGTTTCATAGCCTCTGTACAGAAATGTCTTTCTGTCATGTTAAAGGCTCTAAACCTTGGAGATGTCTTCTACAATTTAACTAGTTATAATTGTATCACAAAGAGTTTTTAAGACTTCGTAACTTTTTCAAGTCACTCTTTTTCAAAAGACATATGGAAAAATCTCTCTCATGACTATTAATAATGTAGCTGGTATGGAGAAAGTTACAGAGCAAGTAGGAAGATTCTCTTTTAGCCCATAGAGATGGCACTTATTTTTACAGTGGTTAGTCATACTTAGTTTCATTTTCTTAAATGTTCAAGCCACTGAATAAAGAAATAATTTGAAAAGGAAATGGCATCTACAGTATTTGAACTTGCCTTTAGCATAAAATGTTTTAATGTTTTTAGTCTATCTTTAACAACTGAAACAGACTTTACTGAATACTGGTAAGAGTTCACTTTGTAATAGAAAAGTAGTGACTCGCTGTGATCACAGTGTCTTTTTAGTATGCAGCCCAGAGGATTCAGAAAAAGATTACATTTACAATAATTAACATATATGTAAATGGAGATCATGGCTATGAATGATAAATTTTCATAGCAATTTAAACCTTGTTCAAATTAATCAACCATACAGACACTTGATTAATGAAAGGCAGCGTCACTTTAAAATGCAACATGTTAATATATATTACTGTTATCGCTGATCAAAGAATCTTTAAACATAAACCAATTAAAACAAAGTTCAATCTACATTTTTTACTGGTTTAATTCCTGCAGAATTAAAGGAGTATTATAAAAAATTTATGTATTTTATTCTCCTCCTATTTACTAAATTGACTATAATACAGAATCACACAAGTAGTTCTGCTACTTCATTAGTATGATTGGCTCTGAAAACTACCACGTTAGTTTTGCGGTCTAAACACACACATAAGGGCTGACCGCAAAGTGGGCAGAACACATCCTGTTTCACCCTGCGCTCGTAACCTGGCCCCTGCGTCGCCCCTCTCCGTTCCGCTCGCGCACCGGGCTCCAGTGACCAAGGAGCTGCCTGGGAAACGCTCCTGCGGCATCTCCAGCAAACCGGCTCCAAGAACGGCAAGGATGGAGATTTCCATGGAAATGCCAGATCCCTATAGAGGGCAGCTGAAGTGTCTACATAGGATATCTATATTTACATTTTTCTTTTTTAAAACAGTAGCATGTTCTAAAACATGCTTTTTTAAAACATGTACTGCCACGCAACTTCGTTTCAATTCAGTGGTAAATTTTACATATTTCCTCATAAAGTTATCTGCATGTACAGAAAGGTAGCTATTGTTTATTGAAGAGTCACTTATATTTCTCAGCTGTGCAATAATGTTCACTTTACCTCATCATTAGGAAAGCTGGTAAAAGAATATAGCATGTTTCTGAATTGCAGTCTTAATAAAGACTTGGATGCTATGGTCATGAGCAGGGAATATATGCTAGGAGGAGAGTTAAAATGGTCACTGCTTTTTTATTCAAAAGCTATTTAAAATATCTTTAACACATATTACATCTCAGCAATTTGTATGTCCAACATTGAGCTTTCAGAAAACGGTAATATTGCTCCAAGAATAAAAGAAGGTGAAATCAAGGTGCAGCCATTAGCTTGTAGAAAAGAGAGAAATGTTGAATATGGATCCAGTCAGATATGTGTATAAAGTACCCTTGTCTTCACGGGAGCAAGGACACACATGACCTCTACTTTGATTTTAATATTAGGACCCAAACATGTACTAAAATCAGTTTAGAGACTATATTTAATAATCATAGAGACTAAAATCATGGAGATTATATTTAACTAAGTGACCTGCTCCCTTGCTCTGTGACAAAACGAATGTCCGGTTCTAGATAAGCTCCATGAGAGAAGGAGCTTATCTGTTAATGTTTTCCAGATACAACAAGAAGCGCCAGTGCCTTCCTACAGATGGGCATGTGAAAACACCCATTGCATTTGGGATGTTGGAAGAATCCACCGTACAGATGTCATTTAACTTACATAACGACACCTTGCCTGAAACCAGCTCACTACCTGCTAGCCCATCCCAGTACCTCAGAGCACTGGATTGCTTCAGCAACCGGAGTGCCCCTTCGAAAGGAGCTCGGATTAAGAGTCAGCCTGCCCCAGCTGGGGAAACCTGCATGAAGTAAAGCAGCTCAACAGCCTCAGCAAACTGACCCCAAGGCCGGTTTTGCCGCTTTTACATTTTCTGAAGCGCCTTCTGCACTGAGGCAGCCCCGCAGGTATTCTCCAAGGAAAACCTGTGTGTGCCCCACATCCAGCTCTGCCTGCACACACTGTACAGCTGGACTCAGATACCATTCCCAACCCTGGCGTCTCCGTCCACCCTCTCTGCTGTCACATATTCCAGGCCCTTGGGCATCCTTCCAGAAGAGCCCTGTCCACGCCTGCTATGACTAAGGTTGGCATTCGTACACAAGCTGCCCACAAGGACAATGACAACACAAACAGGAGACCAGAGCCTGGATGTCCTGGGTAAATGCAGACCTGAGGCAGGCGCAAGCGTTTAGGTTACAACTACAGCAGAAGCTCCGTTGTCTCCTGGTTCTCTAGGACTGGGGAAAAGAGGCTGGTACCTTAAGAAGTGCCCTGCATGAACACATCATGTTGTTAATCTGTATGTTGACTTCTTTATACAGCTCATTTCTAAGCATCAAGATGCTCAGCGGAGGGGAGGATGGTTTGGAGATGCTTTGGCCTGTTGAACTATGGAGTTTGGGGAGACTGCGAGTGGATGCACAACTGTTTCATCTGACTTCTCCTGGCAAAAGCATCCTCTGAAACAGATAGGGAAGGTATAGTGAAGGACAGCTTTTGGGCTTTGGAAAAGCTCCAGACGCTGTTCCTGCTCACTTCCTATCAAAGAGTGGAAAGTAAAGCTGTTCGTGTTTCAGCTAGACACCTGTTCTAGAATTCTCTTAAATAAATATTTCAAGAAAGTTGACGATAGCCTAGACATTTTATAATCACCTTTCATTTCCACGCTCCAAGTTATATATTGACCTCCTATTCTCTCAAACACTCTTTATCCCTGGTGTAGCTACATGCCCAATAAGCCCTCTCACTAATATCTTACTTAGCTATTGCATTCGGAAAGGCAAGGTGCGCTCAGCTGGTGGCTGAATTGGGTTATCCTGGATTTGGTTTTAGGTTGGCTATTTGTATTCTTGCAACCTAGGAGTGATCTTGTACAAACATTGTTTTCTCCCCAAGTGCGGATACAGGTTGCTGAAGAGGGAAGAGAAACCTGTCTGTTTGGGGGTACTGGGGCAAGAACTAGAATTTTTCTGTTTTCCTCTTGACAGCAAAAAATGCACTCAACTTTTAAGGTGGTTAGCTTGGTTTTTTAAAGCATGCATTTCAGCAGGAAGCACAAGAAAAGAGGGACATGACAATAATTTAACAAAGATACATGAGCTCTACATTGTTTTTCATTGTCTTTTGTATTAGCTAGCAACCTGTTTATTAATTGGGGAGCAGCCGTTTCTGGTAGCTGGAAAAATACATCTACAGTCCTATATCAATCATCTTTTGATGGAAGCCAATAGTGTCTATGGACTATTTTGACACTTGGCTCCCTGTCACCTAACATTACTGTATTAGTATCCAGTCTTACTAACTCCTGCCATAGTTGCACCACTTTTAATGAGGGAGATTGTGAAACAGAAATATTGACAACTCACCCAGGACGAGCCTAAACCATGGAATGATGGCATTGACAACATCCAGCCTGAGCGCTACAAAAGTGCGAGACACATACATTTTTAATGTCTCCTTAAGAGGAAAATGTGGGCTCCAAAAATTGTAGCCGACAAAACAGGGAACGTGTGTTGGTTTCTCCGGATCAACTTTTGGTAGATAGGGAAAGAGAAGGTCATTGGTCAAGCAGATAGTTTTCCCCTATGCACCTACATTTGAAAGTCAGAAGATTTCTCAAGCTGTTTTTCATTCCTTTTCTTAAGCTAAGAAATATTTGAAACTCAGTTCTTGTCATTGCATTTCTCTATTCAAATGCCAGGAGTTGGACAGATATTTCCTCTACTGGTTTTTTACTGCACTAGACAACACTGTGCTACTTTATCCAACTGAATATTGAAAGATTTTATTGAACTTAGATTTCCCAATTTGGGGAAGAAGTGATGATGCTAACCTGCTGGTGTGAAGATGCAGCGTCTTTGTATTATAATCCTTACAACAAGCATCAAAGGACATTTTCATTTAATTATGGGGACAAACACATATGTTAAAAGAAGTACAGTAGTTAAACTTTGCTTCTTACAAGTTGAAGCTCTAAACCAGTTACTGGATAGATTCAGACAGGAAAAAAAATCTGTTTTCAACTAGCTCTGTAAGGGAAAATAAGGTGCTATAGACGCTCCCTAGGCTCCAGGCACCACAGGCTCCATGAACCAGTGTTCTCCCACTCAGGTTCCTTCAGCTCTGTTTACATCAATTATGTTCTAAGTGCATAAAAATGAATCTACCTATTCCCTGAGAAAAATGGTAGTAGCTATTAAAGAAATCAATGAATTTTAAGCACTGCCCTGGGTAGCCTGGATGTCCTGGGTGTCCTGGATGTCCTGGCTGTCCTGGAGAGCTGCGGAGAGCAGAAGCACTCGGAGCTGCGGCTCTTCAGCTAGACTTCATGGTGGGCTCTCCATTTGTCTTGTGTCATCAGGAAATGCTCTCCTCACCGCCTGCAAAGCTGAATCTGAACGGTATTTACATGAAGGAGTATTCCATGGTTAATCTGGAATCTCCCTTGTAGAAATTTCTGAGTCAAATATCACTATAAAACCAGTACTGTTTTGCCTAGAGCAGAAATAAAACTCGGAGTTCAAACAGATTTGTTGAAATGTATTTAAGCATTTTGGTAAGATATTTTAGAACATACTAACGCACACGAGCTAGCACAAGACCAAGCAACTAAAGGAAAACAATCTGGACATCTTATTGCTAGGAACACAATGAAATACCATTTACAGCTCTCCTTAAGATTTCTCTTAATATGTCAGTGTTCAAAGGTTTCCATCTCACAGACTGAAGTAAAAAGCTGTTACCTAAACATTTAGGTTACAGCACAGTCCAAGCAAAATAATTTACAACTAGATATTTTTACATTGAGAATATTTTAAGATTTTTTTATATATATAGTATGTTAGACTCTAGGCATGCAGAAGTCTCTAAGGAATGCATGTAAATACATCCTTTTTTTCCTGATTTTTCTGAAAAGTAACAGTGTTCTACCTCCTCTTCTGAAGTACTAGTCTTCATGTTTCTCATTCTTTACAAATCAAAACAAAAAAGTAGAAAATTACTCCTTTATCACCAAGACCTGTAAACAAACAGAGTGCAGCCTTACTCTCTTCCTATCTTGGCAAAGGAAAATAAAATCTCCCCCATCTTCCTATAGCAGACAGGTAATCCCATGGAAATAGTTTTAAGCTGTGGTTTTGGGTCATCTGTGCTTGGTAATTCCCTCGTCTCCCTCTTTCCCATCAGCCCCAGTTTTGTTTCATGTCAGCAGGAGAATAAGTCATCCTACCCATCAAATATAAACCACAGTCCCACCCAACAGTTACCAGTTCTTAGCTGTAGTCACAGAATAAATTCAAAAAAACAAACAATACCATCAGGATGGGTAAAAACCCACAGTTCCCATGTGAGCAGCCTGTGTAGATCCCTCCCCCTGGTTACAATGACCCCGCTGAATTCGGGTATCGCGGACCCAGCCTGTCGTGGGCGGCTCTCACTACCAAGGTGTTCTCGTGATTACTGCGCTTACTGGAACTGCTCCGTGTCACAAACTACGACGAAGTTTTTGGGTTGGTTGGAGTTTTTTTTCTTTTTTTTTTTTTGAGGAAGAAAAGGAAAAAAAGAAAAACTTAGTCCAGACAAACCTTTAGTCATTCCTGCAGTGTATAATGGGGCCCGGTCTGAACTCATATCTCAATAGATTACAATCCACATCATCTTGCGTTTGGCAGAAGTGCCAGTTCTTCAGAGCTACAAAGAACAATATATACTTAAGTCCATTCTCACCTCAATCAGTGCGTGTCTGTGCATTCTGTGGGGGATTTGGAGGATGCACAGGTCATTGTATCAGAGAACCAAAGAGACACATTACAGTGCATTATGCTGGGCTTCACCTGGTCTGGACACACATGAAAGAGAACTCAGCTGCCACAGCTCCCTTTGTATCTCCGTTTTCAAATTCTGAAAACAAGCTAAAAAGGAGAAAAAGGACTCAACTTTTCTAAACCCACAGGAAGTACAGGATAAAGATATAATCACAGTTTAAATCAAAGTAAACAACATTATCATAAAATTATTGTATATATGAACACTTTAAAACTAAATCTATATTCATCGAAAATTTGTTTCCATCTACATTAATTGCATTACAGTGATTTAATGAAATGTCTTGTTAAATTCTTGGAAGAATAGGTAATATCCATATAAAAAGAAGAGAACAAAATATGGCACCTGGCAAGGTTTTAAGTAAAAAGATTGCTGCTAGGTATTTTGTATTGAATTTGTATAAATGACTCGAGTGTATGTAAAATACAAATGAAAAAAATCATATAACAAAGAAAAAGTACAGAGTAGGATTTATCAGCCTTCAGGTTTGCATTTCAACATAACTGCCTGTCTTGGGTTTGTGTGGAACTGGATTTGAATTTGGAAGGAATATCTCCGTGCAATGTACACTGTAGCACACCTTATTTTTCCAAGGATCTAAGCAGGTGTGTTCCCTGTACACCAGGACATTGCGTGGGCCCTCCTCAGCCAGAGCTCGCCCATGTCCATAGGAGCTTTGCTCGACCTCCGGATAAGGTCCAGTGTGGAGGCTGGTTGTGAGAGATGCTGAAAACCATCAGCCCCGATAGCGTCACCAGGAGCCGAGCACACAGAGCTCCCCACGCCCTCGGGAAGCACGAGATAATGCTGTTCACAGCGAGTCCCAGCTTATTAAAACTATGAGGGTGTCTCAAGATAAATTTCCAAAAGCACTTGTGTGCCTTCAGCACTTCGCTGCATTTCACTAGTTCAAGAGAAATAATATCACTTGAATATATGTGATATGTCACACAGTTAACATTCTTCCATTAATTATAGCAGAGAGCTATTTACATCCCTTACTTTCTGTGTGACTCCATCAGCCTTTAAATGCTTACTCTTATAGCATCCCATGGCACATATTGGATTTTCTCTAAACTTTACCTGATACCTCGATGGTTTTATCCAACCAGTTGAGCTTGTCTTTTTTATCGTACAGCTCTTTAAGGCAAGAATTACGTTTTGACATGTCATACAATGCTCCCCACCAACCCAGAGGAAAATGGAAGATGCTCTTCCATGGTCCAGCGGTGGTTGGGACTGGGAAGCTCCTTGTGTTTGATTGAAGACTTCTGGAGAACGGGCGGAACCTCTGGCCTTACCTAAAATAGCACATTTGCATCTTAAACTCCCCACACCGATATCGCTGGGGAGTCCGTCCAGGGCCTCGTCCTGCCCTCCTGGTGAGGCCGTGGGCCGTGAGGCGCTGCCGGCTCGAGTCCACGAGGAGGGCGCGGGGAACGCGGCTAGCACCATCCGAGCCGGAGGGCTTCCTCTCCACATTCATCCATGCACAACGATTAGCTCCTTCCTCTCAAATGCCAGGGATGTATTGCTCACTAGAGGAACTCCAGTACCCAGCAGTCTTTAATGTAAAAGGCAAACCTTTCCACTAATGAGCAGTTTGTCTAGTGTTCTTAACCTTATCAGCAGCTCCTGAAGTGATAAAGGCTTAACTATTATGCACTGAAAGGTGTTGATAATTCTCAATCTTCATGCAGAAAAGGGCTCTTTTTTTGTCACTTCGTGGGGTCTGCCGTTGAACTCCCAGCCTGCTCACACGCTGCGTGGCCTGTGCGGCGCCGCAGCCAGCAGAGCCGCCTCGCGCCGGGACAAGATGGACCCTGCTGCTCCGCAGCGGAGGAGCCATTTGTGCTTTATGACGTGGACACGTCCTGGGGAACGCGCGGGGCCTTGGGCAGCCGCACAAAGGGCGGAAAGAAAGAATAACGCCGCCGAGAGAAACAACGAGGGAGCAGCGTGGGTGCCTGAGCGGGGGCACCAGAGCCGCGCGGCACCCTGGGCCCGGGGCAGGAGCAGGGAAGGAGCAGCGCGAGCCCGGGCCCCGCTGCGCCGGGTTACGAGCGGCAAGCGCCGCGCGTCCGCGTGCCCGTGTAGCTGCAAGAGAAACAATAAAAGCTTGATCAGCTGAATGCTTAAATATGGCTGAATGTTTGATGAGATGAAGATGTAATTTTGTCTCTGCTCCCCAAGGGTCTGGATTAAATATGACTACAGGGCCTAATCAAATAGCTAGTCACTGAACAACAGTCCCAACTGCATTTTTCATTCCAGGCATGCCGGGCCGCCCCCCTCGCCGGCCGCGCACATTACTTATTCACTGGTTTGTCAGCACTGCGCATTATTAGCGCTTGAGAGATAAAACTTTAAGTGTTGCTCCCAATTAGCACAACAGTGACCACGCACCACGCTCTGTGCTTAATGCCTGCTCTCCGAGAGGAGCTGGTTTTGAAGGTCTGAGGTGGAGGAGAAAAAAAAATGAAACAGCTTAAGCATTCATTTTGAGTGGAGAGACAGCTCCTATTAACATTTAACAGCATTTGTGCAACTTGGTGCGGAGGTTATGATGCAAATGAGGAGGAATTAAAAGTGGCCAGGGGTTTGTCATTGATGGATTGCAGTCTGGCGGTGTTCACACTTCTGCCGTGTCCATCAGAAGCGATTACTGTGTAATTAAACCTTATTTCTCGACTCTTCAGTGCATAATTACTTTGTGAATGTAACCATCATCTAAAAAAGCTACCAAAATGCTTTAGCATTTAGTCTAGCAGTCATTTCCCTAGCTTGTGTCAGATATAACCATCAGACAGTGCAAAAGAACTGTCACTTTTAATAAGAGGCAAAAAATTAAATGAAACAGTATGCTTATTACAGGAAAATTAGGCGTTCAAGTGGTAGAGTCCTTTTCTGCTATTTGCATAATTTATTCTTTTTTGTCCCTCACACCAGAAGCTTCAGGCAATTTTCTTCACATTTAAATAGATCGCACATTTAAGGCTACTTAAGGAAAATTATCACTTTGCATATTTTAATTGTTGTGAAGAAAGTGAATAGAAGAGGTCTGCAGCTTGGGCTCTTGAGTCGGTCAGATGCTCAACTCTCTGATTCTGGAGCTCCCCACTGCTCCACTAGAGATAACCCTGCAGTTCACAGCCATCCACTTGCATTTCATCAGCATGCAAATGCAGCTCCGAGCACTACAATAAGTGGGTCTTTGATATTTACAAACTAGCCACTAATAACTAAAATGTAATTTGTTTGACATAACTTTAGATTCTCTTATCTGGCTGCCTTTAAAAAAAAGGGGGGTGGGTGGGAGAAAAACCCCTGATAAGTCCTTTAGCTTCGCGAACCCACGAGCGCGCTGAGCCGAGCCTGCGGCTGAGCGCGTCCCTCGCCGCGGAGGCGCCGGGGTCTCTCGCCAGCGCGTGCAGCAGCACCGCGCTCTAATTTCATTGTCGGTTCTTTTGTTTAATTTCTGCTCCTCCCTGCCTTCATCAAAGGAAATGAAAATTCAAATAAGACCTAGGCGGAGCAGCCCTTTTCCCTTTACCTATGGAAATATATCTACTAGCCTGATGCTCTGTGGAGATGGCCGCTCCAGGCTCCAAGCGGAATGAAGCGTTGCCTTGTGCTACTCCGTGCTATAATCCGGAAAGGAAAATATGAAGCTGAGAGAGAGGAAGGGTTACAGCACAGCACTTTACAAAGCAAAAAGCTGTAAACAGACCAATCACTGCACAAATGCAGTTAATTATGAAGCTAATGAAAAAGTAAAAGGGAGTTCTAATGAAAAATTTGATCAAATGTTATTCAGATTATCTGTTCAAGTAATTCTTTGGTCTGGGGGGAAAAAAAAAAAAAAAAAGTTTCCCCAAGGTACCTTTTAGCTTGTGATCTTTTTCACTCTGGAAAAAATAAAGTTAGGACAGAGCAAAAATCAGTTTTCTTTCTGACAAGCCCGTCTCTAAACACGTTAATATATGGATTAGATTAGATTAGATCGGTACCACTTCTGTGTAATTAGCAGTGATTGTTCCCTTCGGTTCCTGGTCATTTTGATACACAGCTGGTTTTAAATACCTACTGGAAACATTCTCCAACATCCACATCACTTCTGCTAGCCCATGTCTGCCGACACGAAGGCAGTGCTCTGCTGGGGAAGGAAGTGGACCAATTTACTGAATGGATCAGGAAAGAATCCTATGATTTGGGAGAAAAAAGAANACTTCTGTGTAATTAGCAGTGATTGTTCCCTTTGGTTCCTGGTCATTTTGATACACAGCTGGTTTTAAATACCTACTGGAAACATTCTCCAACATCCACATCACTTCTGCTAGTCCATGTCTGCCGACACGAAGGCAGTGCTCTGCTGGGGAAGGAAGTGGACCAATTTACTGAATGGATCAGGAACTTTACAGCAAAAAGAATCCTATGATTTGGGAGAAAAAAGAAAAATTAAAAATCCACCCTAGGTATGCTCCTTTTTTTTTTTTTTTTCTTAACCATTTACAGGCTAAAATATGTATTTTGAACATTGAAAAGTGCATGTACAAACAGGTTCATCATTTTCACACTCTGGAAAGATGTCAAAGAAGTGATGATATTTTCAGAACAATCTCATCACTTAGAAGAGCTAGATAAAAACAGAATCCACAAGAGTGTGACACAAGGTCAACCGTGAAGCATTCAAATGTGTTTTTACTACATTTACTTGGAAAAAGTAAGTTAATTTCAATATTAGCATTTAAAGCTCATATGAATGAACCCTCTACTGATCACCTTTCCCCAGTATTTCAAAAATGCTAACAAAAAGACAGAAGTAACCATGAAAAAATAACACACTAAATGGACCTAAAACTAATCCAGATTATATACAGAATAAGTTCATTTTCCAGTTCTGCCCGTGACTGCACAAAATAAGATCGGAGGTATTTTTATTTTATTATTCTGCATTATAGCAATNACCGGCAGCCCGGCGGGCTCCGACGCACGGCACCAGCCCAGCATCACGGGCACCCCAGGCATGGCAATAAGGCCCCTAATCGGCGCCGTGACAGCAGCTGGAGTGTTTGGAGGCAGGAAGGAGCATCTTCGGGTTTTACTTTCCTGCTCTCTGCGGTAATAAACCCTTTCTGTTAGAGCTTTCATATACAGGTGCAATAATAACATTTAAAGTATTAGGCTTCAAAAGAGAAATGGTAACTGCAGAATATTCTTAGGCCCTTATTATTGCTTGGCAGTTGAAAAATACAGCATTAAAATGTGGCTGGAGCACATTAGGGACATGCTAATCCTGTGATTTGGGCTTGGCGAGACAACCTGACTTTGCTAAAAGCTTGGAGGACTTGCATCCACCCCAGCACGTGTTTGCAATCCTGGCTCCGGCCAGCGCAGCCAGGTCACTCCGGCAAGTGGTGGCTGCGGACGCGGCTAATCCAGGAGCAGCTACAACTGTTGAGCACTGCATCGGCAGAGCCCCCTTCGCCAGGGACGCTCGCTCTGCGCTGTAACAGCGGTGCGAAGGCTGCCGACAGAGCGGCACCCGCTCCCCGCGCTCCTGCCCGCACAGCGAGGTGCTCTGCCCTTCCAGGCCAACCTTCACGGGGATACGGCCTCAGCGCGGCGTTTCCGTCATTCCCTAGGCAGGTTCCTTCTGAGTGCTGCCGCACTCTGAATCATGCCTCATTTCTTGATGAAGCAGTTCACTTTTATGCCCATAAAATTCCGCTAAGACTGTTTGGTTTGTGTATTTTACTGCTGTGTTGAGAAAGGCCCAGGCGCAGAGCAGGAAATGGCAGGGCTTCCCCCATGCCCTGGACAAAGGTGCCGAAAGCAGGTATTCCAAGAGGGGTTATGAAGGACCCGCTCCGCGTTTAGACCAAACTGGTTTCTAATAGTGCCAGCAATGCTGCCTTCCCACAGATGGGTGTGAAAAGGTGAGGGTGGTGGCAGGAAAATAAAAGAAAGAGAAGAAAAAGAAAAAGAAAATAAAACCCAAAAAGCTCTTACTCTATTAGGGAACGTTTGACCATTGGAACAACTCGGTAGTTCCAAAAAGTCCACGTCTGAACAGCAACCGGTTCCACCTGCTGAACCTCAGCCATCTCCCGACCACGGCACCCGCCACAGAGAGAGGCCGGCGGCACCGACGACAATGCAGAGGCCGGCGAGCGGCGAGGGACGGGGCCGGCAGCTCCGAGGGGCAGCGGGAGGGCTGGAAGACGGGCGGAGAAGGCAACAGCGAGGGGAAGTTGTCGTGTTACCCTCGCACCTGTGCGCGCTGGAGACCCTGCGCTCTTATTGACTGCTTAACCCACCAAACATCTGTACACTGGAGAGGAAGATGAAGAGGGAAAAGGGGCATGACTTCTCCAAAGCCATACAAGCGCATTGGTAGCAAAGCCCAGATTAAACAACAAACTGCCTTTTTCTTCCCCCTCTGGAGCTTGCTGTTCCAGCTATCAAAGCAAAATACATCAATTGCTTCCCAAACATTAGACATCCCTTTTTTAGTGACCGCTAACGACAGTCCCACCGCCCGCAGTCACTCAGCCAGGCTAAACAGTGCACGGAAAAGGCAGTTCCTGCAATCTGGGCACGGGGCCACGCACTCCCCTGCTCGGGGCCGCCTCCCTTGCACGCCAGCCCCACTCTCGCCCCTAAGTTGAAGGCAAGGCACAACATCTTCGTCTTGCATTTGGAACTGTGCATAGTAATGAAACCCCATGTGTGTTACATTAGGAATGATAATGCACCATCTAGTGCAGTCGTCTTGAAGAGACTTTGAATTTTATTTCTCTTTGGTCCTGTGGATACTTTAAACAGAGGGAAATGCTTGAGCAGCACTTTTCAAGGAGCGGCGTAAAGCAGCCTCCAACTTACCACAGTGAATGTCACTCGAAATGGGAGATATATTGATGGAATCAGAGAATCTGCTTAAACAAACAGTATGTGAGGCCACATTTTCCTTTGCTGTTGTATTAAGGAAAAATAATGTTATCAGACTCAACCAAATCAGGGCCAAGATACCATCAGGAAGCAGTTAAAGTCCATTTCCTTGCCCAGTGACTATTTAAAAGCAATATCACTGTGCAACTAATTTTATGTAAAGACTCGTTGCCGCTGGGCTCCCCATAAAGCCCTGCTGGGTTTTATGAGCGTTCCTGAGTGCCAAGCAGGGCTGCGCGCCCTGTGGCCCCGTCTCGCCTGCAGCACCCGAGTCGGGGAGGCACCCGGAGGCACCGCAAAGGGAGCGAGAAACGCAGGGCTGCACCAACGGGGCCTGTGAGCAACACACCTAAACAAGCAACCAAAACCCTTCAACCCCCTGCTCCGAAACCCTCCAACCCCTGCTCCACAACCCTCTTCCCCCTGCTCCACAGCCCTCCAACCCCTGCTCCAGAGCCCTCCAATCCCTGCTCCAGAGCCCTGCAACCCCTGCTCCACAACCC
>VWPW01009913.1:209930-291722 GCA_013389825.1 Crypturellus undulatus | reverse complement strand
CAGCGCGGGCGCCGCCGCCGCCGCGCCCCTCCATTTTGCGGGGGCTGCCGCGGAGCCGCGGCGAGGTGAGTGCGGGGCCGCCTCGGGGGCGGCGGGGAGGGGGAGCCACGCGGTGGAGGGCGGCGGTTGTGAGGGGCTAACGGACCCCGCTCCTCCGTCCGCTGGGGCGGCTGCAGGACAAGCGTTTAGGCGTCGGTGGCCGGTGGAGCTTTGAGGGCTTTTTTTTTTTTTTTTTTTTTTTTTTTTTTTTTTTNNTTTTTTTTTTTTTTTTTTTTTTTTTTTTGTTCATTTTCCCCCTTTTCCCTGTGGCTTCTCCCCGCCAGGCTGGGGCAGGAGCCGGGGATGTACGCGAGGGATGTGGTCGGTGGCATCCACACAATGTCAGCCTGGCTGAGTCTCCACCCTGTGGAGCTGCAGCCGCCCAGTCCCCTGCGCGGGCATCGCCGAGCGGCCACCCGGGGGACAGAAGGCGCAAATCCCCCCTTTTCCTGCCGCAAAACGGGCAGAACGGTTCGGATGATCAAGCACCGTCACCCCCGATCCACACAAGTCCAAAATCGTTTTAGCCCTCCTTCACACAGGCTGCTGTGTGAAGAGCCTCCCAGGCAGGGCTGATGCCTGCGCTGGTTGCGGAGATGAGGACAGTGGTATATTGTCATTTTTTTCATGCCATATCACTGGTGGTGGGAGGGGGAAGGAGGGCTGCCTGTATACATGGCTATCACATGACCTGTGTAAAACTGAAGCAGGTACAGTATAATCCTTTTTATGGTACATTAATGCTATTTGCTTTAAAAAGCAAGCAACTTGCCTATTCATTTCAGAAGACTCCTATTTTTGGGTTTGTTGTCCCATGTGGCGGAAAAATCACATCTGTATTTAGTTCCTGTCTATCAATTTTATTATTTATTTAAGCCAGTATTTCAAGGCATTTTATGTGTTTTCTCATTGTAAGTATTCAGAAGTGGATAAGCGGAAAGCAATATGCATGAAGTCACTACTCTTGTATTGGAGAAATACAGGTGTGCTCAGCTTCGTACAAGCCCAGTGTCTCATGCAGAGATACTTTTAGACTGTGATTACATGTTGGAGGAATGGGAAGCTACTGTTATGGCACTGTAGAATCATTCCCTCACACAGATCCATTTCACACATAGTCTCTACCTCCTGTTCTCCTAGCGCCTTCATTCGCTTGTCCCCTAGACAGGGACGCATCAGCTTGTAAAACACCATTGAGCAGAAATATGAATTCAAGTGTTTTCTGATAACACCTAATATTTCTAGAACAACAAATCTTCCTATTACACTTCCTGTTTAGTCAGCTTTTCTCCACTGAAGAGTTTCTTATAAAAATAGATAGAGGAACAACAAAATCACTTGCTAAGCCTTCCTTAAGAAGAGAACTGTAACTCAAAAATGTGAGTTTTAGAGTGTTTTAAACTCGTTATGTAAAAGCAGAGCCACTGTCCATATGTAATATGCTGATATCTGTCTCTGGTGGGTGTGGTGGATAATGGAATATAGAACTCTGTTTTCAGTGTGTGTTTTCTTTTTTTTTCATCACACATAAATTAGTCTGTGGTATTTCATATCAGTGGGTGACAACCTTACAGAAATCCACATATCTGAGGACTTTTATTATTATTATTATTGAAAAAAGTGCTAAGGGAGTACATTATTTTTTTTGTTGCCTTTCCGAAAATTTCAATTTCGGATAGATGGCTTCCTAAAATGGCTTGGGTTTTGGAATAGTATGACATGCAGTGTAGAATTCTGTAATCGTTGCTTCTCTGAATCAAGAAAGGGTGACTTAAAGAAAAGTATTGCCAAGACAAGCCACAGTCCAGGAAAGGAATGTGGTTTACCAGCTCTTAATCTCTTAAAAATAATGAAAAAATGATGCAGAAAGGGATGTTGACACATTTTACATAATATTACATCTGAAGCCCTTTCATATCTCGAAACTATTGCCTTCAGGTTTGAATTTAAAATATATATTTTTTTTTCTTCCCAAAGGCATAAAATTGTCTTGAGCTTCCTGTATACTGCAGCTTGGGTGTTTTTAAGAAGGTAAACCTCCAAGCAGTTAACACCTGTTGGCTGAGAGAAAGAGGTGCATTATAATGCTGTAATAACTTTTATAAGTAGTAGTTGAATCTAATTGCTTTTAAGATTTCCCTCTCATTTCAAGCAGGTGTCTCTGATAGTCTTTTGAGTACCAGAATGTGTGGCAGGTCTTCTTTCTTGTCTTCCCCATCTTCTCTGAAACACTTCTTCCCTGTGCCCAACATGCCACCTCCAAACATAAAGCTTTTGTGCTGCTGAGTTTGTCTTTCTTCTGAATTTTGGTGGAATATGAACATGAGTTCCTTTAATTTTTCCTTCAGCACCAAGATTTTAAATAATAATCAGTTAGCTTTTCTTGCTCATAAGTTATTTGTTTGTGCTTTTAACTGAACATCTTTATGTGGTATTAATCTTTTTTTTTTTATCTGGTGGTAAATTTTCCTTCCTTAATAAGATGTCTTTCAGTCTTTTGGAGGAGGAAAAAATGTATCGAAGCGGGACAGAGTTAAATCTGAGTTACTAATCCATTTAGGTGAATACTAAGAAGAATAGTGATGAAAATCCCAGTTGTTACATAATTTAGCCAACACTCTTAATAGCACAAAATCCAGTCTTTTTATGTGATATATGAAGTCAAAGGTTGCAAAATAATCATACTGTTTTCTGATGTAATCGTACTGTTTTACTAATGCATGCTTACTTCATGGTATTTCATGCTCTTTCTCTGCAATTGCTTGAAGGAAATATGCTTTGTTTTTACAGATGAATCAGGCAATGTCACATGAACAGATCTTTTTAAAAAAAGAGAATGGTGAGGGGAATCCTCTCGTTTATTGCTGATTATGTAGTAGTAACTGTAGATCAATATATAGCCATATTTGATGTACTTCTACATAATGAAAAAATGTTCATTTTATTTAATTAAAGAAATATAACTTGCAGTAGTAATATAGTACTGAGTAAAATATTTTTAAACTTTGAAAATATACTTCGATTGTAAGCATTTTGAATGTGTATACATTTGGAATACCTTTCACCTTTAGGAATATCTCCAAGGTTAGGAAATGCAAGTGGAGAAACTGTGCTGTAATTGCCTGAACTATAATTGTTCTCCAGATTAGCAAGGGATTTATGTTTCTACTCATTAATCTACAAGCCTTATAGTCACCTAAAATCTCTCTCCATTGAAAAAATTATATCACTAGGAAGTAGTGATAAATACGAAATTAAGTCTATCAGTCCCTATGAGAAAGACATGTAAGGTTCTTTAATGATTCGAGTGGCTAATAATTTTCATTGTTGAAAAGCTTGTGAAGAGAGAGAGAAGTCTTTAAAGTGTGCTTTATGTGACTGACATGCATACATTAGTTGATATTTTTCACTTCTTAAGGGGTTGTTTCTGCATGTTGCCCATTTCACTAATGTTATCTTGTTTAAAGTCTTGTCTTTGACATCTGCTGAAATGCAGATGTGTGAGAACCAGTAGTCTGCCAACATAAGTATTTAGAAAAGCGGTTTGTATTCTTATATTAATATTTTGTCTTTAGTGCTGAGTTAAACAAAAGTGTCCAAGATAACAAGAGTACTGCTTTTGGCAGTGTGGGTTTCTTTGTTTGTTTGTGTGTTTGTTGTCTTTTTTTTTTTCTGTAGCTGTACCTTTGTGGCTTTTCCATGTAGGAAGGAAAAGTTTTGTTCATTTCCTTCCTAAAGATAAGCTCCAAGTAGAACTTGTCCCTTTCCAGGGGTGTGTGGATAGACTTAAATCTTGATGTTAGTTCTCTCATGCAAGAACTGGAGTCTGTTCTTTCAAATATGGTATTTCTAAGGTTCTGGAGCTAATTTGTTGCCACTAATCTATTCTAAGAACAGCCATCCTCAGCCTGGAAAAAGCAGTTCTTTCTATGGGATCACAGCCTGAATGTGTGTGAACTGGGTTCCAGAGTGCTGGTGAAAGTGCTTCCCCAACCTAGAATCTCTGTGGTCAAGCAATTAGTTTCTGCTTTTAACATTCTAGCAACATGTACTGTACATCTACTGTGACCACTGAAAAACATCAGATTCTTGTAGGGAATACTGCGAACACTTAAGTGATTACTCTCATCAAGATTATTCTTTTTTTCCTCCCCAATTTTCTTATCATAAGAACAAAAAATGTTTTCAGAAGTTTCCGAAAGACTTAATTATTAGGCTTGCTGAAGCTGTAATTGGTAGTAAATTTGTGTACTTTGCTTGTAAAATTGGATTTTGAAGGCTATTTTGTTAAATAGTGTTAGAAGTGCAATGGTATGCATCAAGTGTTGATAGAATAATCCTGTTTCAAACAGTTGAATTCTTAAAATGATAAGACCTTTGCACTTGCATTTTTTTCAGTATATGTTATGAAATTACCTGCTGAGTTTAAGTGCAACATTAAAACTTGAGTGGGTTGCTGCATACTGTGCAAATGCCACCTTTTACAAAGTATAAATCAAAAAGACCTCCTTTTTGACTAGAGCATTGTGCTTTTGGAGCATACAGGTAGTGGTGAAATTGTTTTGCCTCAATGCTGCTGTTCTAATCAGTGATTGAAAAAGGTGCTTCTGTTATTAGTTGTTTTTAATGTCGCTGGATTTCTGTGTTTTCACTGACTACTTCGACAAGATATCTTTTATTCACAATGCATGTTGGATTTGTTTAATCACTGAGGACATATACTGAAAATGTGCTTTACAGACTTTTCTCTATGGCAGAAGGTTAGTATTCTTGGGCTTAACTCTGAAAGCTTGCTCGCTGAATTGATCTTTACAATATACCATCAGAAAAAAAAGAAGCAGACAACTTGAATACTTGCTTGTTAGTGTTCCAACTCTTATCTTTCTATCTCCTTACAATGAGGTGTCACTGATAGGCTTGGCTGTAGGTGCTGTAAAAAGTAGCGTGGCCAAAACAAATCCACACTGCTTTGGATGAAGTGAAGTTGTTCCCTGCATTGTAAAAAAAAATTTCTTGCAGTGATTAATCTGCACAGAGATTTTTGCTGTGCCGGGGTAAGCTGTGGATCAGCTGTTCAACCTGCTTGCCTCCCTCATGGTGCTGGCCCAGTCTTGAGAACTACGTTTCACTTGTTGTCTTCCTAGTAGGTCCCTTAATGAAGCAACATAAGAGCAAAAGAGAAGCAGTCAATTCTTTCAGGTTGAAATATCTTCAACTCTTATTTGACTTTAATGATCCCTGAAGTGTTTGGCTAGGAATATCCTCCAAAAAAGAGATGGGGAGTTTTAATCTGCACAAATTCTGTGATCCATGTCATGCCCAATTGTTAAAATTGAAGGTATTGGTAGTTACAATGAAAGGCAGAAATTAACTGGGGAGCTGTTGAGAGGGAAAGAGAAATTACACCCTTATGTGTCTCCTAGATCCTCGGGAAAATAAAAATGCTCTTACATCCCAGAGATAACCATTATTTTTCAAAAAATCCAGACAAACCCGTTTTCAAGATTTTATTGTTTGCATCCAGATAAGTGTTATCCATACATATTTTATGCAAGCTGATTTGCAATACAGAGGTGTATTTTAGCTGGATATAGAAAACTGGTGTGTTCAAGATGTTTCTGACTACTTTGTGAATTATGCTCTCTCTTGCAGATTAGTATTGATCTTCCAAAAGTGGTATTGATATCCAAAGCTAATGAGTTTTGCAGAAATACTGTACTTTCAGATTAATTGCCTTAATCTAAATTCTGTGGTTTTCCTCTTTGGTGTCTGACTTTATTGCTTGTTACTCCAAGTTTTTATGGTTTAGAACCAGAATTACTGAATTGGAAAACAGCTCATTTTCTCAAATATCTAATATTTGTCCACTTTCATCAAGTTTAAAGTAAGTCAGGAATATTTCTCTTCTTATTTAGTAAATGTGCAAGTGTTTAGTCATGACTATGGCAGCGTTCTCTCTTGTTTTCCTTTTTTATTGGCTTAGAATACAGTGCATTCGCAAATGATAATTTAACGAAAGTTTAAGAACTTCAGATTTTTATCTCTAAAACATTTGCTGTAAAACTGTGAGCTCTGCTATGTGTTAAACAGAGACAAAATATGCTTTCTAAAGTGATGTTCCTCAGGACACTTGTGAAATGTATCTGTCCTTGACTAGTTTTAGGATTATACCCGATTTGTGTCCAGATGTTGAAGAGTGGCTGTGCGAGTGGTTCTAGTAAATCTCCTCTCGTGATTAGTTCTCAATGAAAAACTAATTGTTAATGATAAAGAATGTAGGCAGGAATTCAAATACAGATTCATCTTTGTGTGGTATCCGTAATGTAGACTAGGCTATCCTTTAGTACAGTTTCAGAAATGTGCAGTAAAAACTTACTTGAAGTGGCTATTATCTCAGTTATTTGGAATGGTGCTGAGTACTGGGTGGTTCTGAACTATGGTTGCAAGTGCCTCAAGTCATTTTTTCTGTGCAGTGCTGGTGTCGGTATAGGTTTGTCCACCTGTCATTCATAATGATTATATTTTGTTCTTGGATATATTTGAAACAAATGAAGGTACATTAACAAATGGCATTAAGATGCTTCTATTAGTGTGTTGATAATGGTAAATATGCAATTTTTCTTCATCCAGTGTTAATACATGTGTGCATTCAGTTTCTTCCTGAACTCTGAAGCCTCTTGAGTCATTTATGGTGTTGGCAGCAGGAAGAGTCCCTCTGTGCAGAAGAGCCGGTGGTAATGGGAATAGACTTGAATTTCCCCTGTTAAGGAGATAGCTGACCCAAATTCCTTGAAGCCTGTGTAAAAGACCTATCTAGGTAACTGCATAAAGGGTCATCTCTCTTCTCTTAGCTCTGCCTTAAAGCACAATGCAGCCTATGTGAAATGAAGGCTACATCTACTCTTAAGTGCTTTCAGAAGTGAGGACAGGCTTCACATGCCATGGATGTTCTTCCTGGTACACTTTATGAAAAGTAGATGCTGGCAGAATGAAGCGGGATTTAGATTAAAGCTTCAGTCTTTGGTATTACACTGACTGTTCCTAGGCAGTTTCTCATTTGTGCATGGTTGTTTCAGATTTCATCCTGACTTGCCTAGATTGTGCCTGTATAGTGATGAGGCATCCTACATAGGATTTTTGATTCCATGCCAGAAGCCAAGCATTCCTTTTCTTATTTATCCTTTAGCCATTTTGCTTCCTGCTGTTCTCCTTGCTAGCAGAAGGATTGCCGTGATCTGGTTGCGCCATTTAATGTCCGGTTAAATATTGCTGGAATCTGTTTTTGTTTAATGCAGTAATAAAAATATCCTACCTGGACCTCCCAGGCGTCTGCAGCCATTTTTATTTACAGGTGACTAAGGACCTTTTATGCAAAAGAGCATGTGATAGTGCATTGTTTAGGGACTAAATTCCCAGGGTGGAAAAATTCCTTCCTAAGGAATTCCTCCTAAGCAATTCTGAGTCTTTAAGACAAATGAATTGCAGACCCCTTTTTTTCCTCAAAGGAATTTTTCACTCTGTCTCCTTAATGCAAGACTTAACTTTCAGCTGGGTGTGTGATTCTGAGCGCTTTGCTACGAACATGAATGAGGGCATGCTATTCCCCAAAAAGGTTTTGTGAGATTTGCTGTATCACCAGTGCTTTTATGGGTTTGGGTTTTAGTTAATGGTAGTTTTGTGTGAGAGCTTAGGAAAAAGCACTTCCAACTACTAAATAGTCGGAATTATTTCTCTGAAGAAATGTTGGATTGTTCTGGGATGGGAACCTCATAGATTCTTTGTATAATGCATAGGAGATGTGATAACTCTCATTTTCAGCGTTTGCATGGAGTGCTCCCTTCAAGGAGAAGGAAGGGTGCACAGAAAAGCATGGGTGTTGTCTTCCCTTCTGACAGAGTGGGCAGAGTGGAAAGCTGAAGCAACAGGAAAATGAGTGAAGTTCTTAGGAGGAACCGAATATTCATATCACAATGCTAAAATTGAAACATACTGTATCTTTACAAAGATTTCCCTGTTACCTAGTTTCCAGTTGAGTGTATGTACAGTGAGCAGCTTGAGCTTTTGTGCTTGTTATCCTTCTTAGTGAAAATCAGACACTTTGTTAAGAATGAAAGGCAAAAGAAAACAGTGCTTCTGATTAGTTTAAATAAAACTTTCTGGTACCACTTACTCCTGTTGCTTTACAAACTTTGCAAGAACCTAAAAAAGCTCCTCAGACTTGGAATGGCTTATTACTAGTTTGTATTGACAGGTCCTAAATTTCTTGTTATGAAGTGGCATGGAATATTGCTGGAGGGACTAGAGTGCATTGTAGGGTTGAAAGTCCATTGTAGAGCAAACAAAGTATTTTCAGACAGTGCACTTTAAACCTCAGTGCTGTTTCACTTCTGAAATGTAATCACTTGGATTTCTTTCCTTTTGAAAAGCTGAGTCACTTAACGTTTATGTTTTCTACAATACCAGATAATTAATATATTTACAGGTGTCATGTAGGAAGTCGAAGTGGATAAGCTGTTACCCTTAAATGTGGGGATGATTTGACTCAAGTCTTTTTATATGATTTTTTGGATATCAGTCCTTCAAAAATATATTAATTGGTGCATCCTTTACATTTAAAATATACCTAATGTAGGCAAAAAGCATCATAATTTCAAAATAATGTACAGGCAGTTTGCTATAATTGTATTAGAAGGAATTTAAATTTAAACTTCTGTTGCTCACTTTCCAGCTTAAAGACAGATCTGAGTACAATGCATACCCGTAATTTTGGAATGTATGCAGGTTTATTGCAGTATTGTCTTTTCAAACTATTCCTCATATTTCTAGTACCTTTTGATGGTAAGTTTTATGTTCATTTTTGCAAATGTCTACTTTCTCTTTTTGAAGATAGCAGTATGAATTGTCATGTCCTTATGTTGTCTGACCATGAGCAAATTTCATACTTTTATATGCTGTAAAGAAAAAGATGCATTTTTTGGCTTTGTCTTCAGTGATGTACTAGATTGTAGAATCATCCAATACAAAAATACACTGTCAATCTCAGTTATGGAATATGAATTGTAGTTTAGAATGCCATTACACCATCTGCATTTAGAAATGTTGAACTTATGTAATAACAACTGAAATAGGGATTTCCTGGTAACAGATAATTTTGCTACAAATTTTTACCATAAGACAGGTTATATATTGCTGTAAAGCTTCAATATTTTAAAGGTAAGTTGCACTGCAAAGTTTTGGATATTTGTTTTCTCATTGTTATACAAATAACAACTAAACTTCTATGACAAATTGAGATCTACTGAGGTTGGGAACAACAGTTCCTGATTATATTCCTCTTGGCTGTCAAATTGCTAATGAAGTGCTATTTGACATAGATGGTGCATATTTTTGTTCCTGTACAGAATTGGAATAAGTTTATTTTATTTTTTTCCCATTATGCAACCTAGTATTTTAAGTTAGTGCTTCTGTGAGCAGAGCCAACAAAAAGATTCATGAGACTGATACATACATACATACATATATATAAATATATATATGTATGTGCTGTATGCTATTTTGGGGCCTCATAATGTGGATATTTAAAAAAAATTGATCAAAATTTGCAGTTTTGTTGAGTGATTTTTCTTATTACTAGGTCTTCTAATATAGGTGTGTCTCCTTAGCTGAATATTATCTGCAGTTGTTTATAGATAGCTGAAATGTCAACATGGAAAAGACCTATTTTGCTGTACAAGTAAGGGGTGGGTAGAGATACTTTGTGGAGACTTTGTTTCTGTGTATAAAGTTGTATAGGCAGCACATGAAACAAAAAGCGTGCTTGAAATTTCTCACAGGTGCTTTGCCAATTGAGAAAGAAGAAGTGAAACTCAACCAATAATTGCAGAAGGTCTAAAGTGTTTGTAAAACAGGGAGAAAATATTTGAAACAGCATCTTCCCCAGATTTTCTTCAACGTTTAAATTTTTGCAGAGCATAAAATGTCCCTATCTTTTGAGCTTGGAGTCCATTGAGTAGTGTTTTCATTTGTTTAATCCTTGAAGGTGTGTTGAAGAGTCTTCTTATTGAATAAAACCTGTTTCATCTGAACAAGAAGGCTGAAACTTTTCTTTTTAATCAGATTTGCTACATCTGTGCTCATTATTAACTGTTTAAGATGGGCTTAGTTTGCAGTCCTCTTCAGTGCAGCTGTGGACAAACTCGGAACATTTGATAACAGTATTTATGTATTTATGATTTGGTTAAATACGATTAGGGTTATAACAGATCTTGATATGTATCTTCAGTAGTTCATAATTCCAATTAACATGGCCTAAATCTTTGTATCTGTTACTTTGGAGTAAATTGGAAAAGCAGAGTAAAAGACCCCTTGTTCTCTTATAGAAATGTTAAATGCTGCAGCTGACCCTATGTTATCTACATTCTTTTTTTTTACCTTCCAGTACAGATTTAAGTATTTGGTTTTGCAACTGAGCATACTTTCAGTGTGTTATGGCATGCCACAGAAGCTGAGAAGGCCTGGGCTACTGACAAATTCAGCAGCTGCTTATTCATTCCTAAAATGACTTTTGCTGTTTAGATTTTGTGGCTTTGATTTTTTTTTTTTTTTTTTTTTTTTCCCTCAAGTTGTTGATATTTTAGCATGGCTCAAGTTTTTTTTAGGAGTTTTATTCCATCACTAGTAAATGTTGGTGGTGATCTCATGAGATGCAGATGTAGTTGTCTGATTAAAGAAGAGTTTGAGAGATAGGTAGCTCTTATATTTTTATTGCTGCTGTGTTCAATATTTTGTGCGGGGTATGTTTAGAAAACTTTTTGACTATTCTTTTTTTCTTTCTAAAGATGAGCAAAATATACACTTAAATGATGCCCATGACTCTGCATTCTGTAAGTTAATGATTTATGTCCTGTGTGTATTGCTGATGCTTTTAAAGTATCTTGAGGAAAAGGGCATTATTTAAAATGAGGAAGCTAGGTCTGCCACAGAGGAAGCAGTATCTTATGGATTAAATGCTGTCCTTGTCATCTTTGGACCACATTTTTCTGGGCTTGCTGTCTTGCTCTATCTCATTACAAATGCCATCCTTTATAGAGTTTTCCAATTTTCCGCTTGAACTGCAGACAACATATAGTTTTGAATGTTATGTGTATATCTCTTGGTCCTTTTTATGAGTATTGGTCTGGGAATATTTGTTCCTCAAATACTGTTTGAATTGAAACTGTAAAAGTGAGAAAATGCTTTCTTCTGCATGCTATTTCTTCCTGTACTCTAGTTTATGTTTGAATGCATGCCATGAAGTTTTGTTGGCTAAAGCCATGTCTTAGGCAGTATTATGTCCCCCAGGAACTGGACAGAATATTATTGTTGGGGTTCCCCATCTCAAAGTGAATGGGGAGGAGGTTGAACAGTGTATCTAGCTGTGCTAGTTCTGGGTTGCATGCAAATTCTCTTCAGATGGAGAAATTCTTCTGATGATGCATAAATCTTGAAAGTGGGCCTGAGAACTTGCTTTTGGTGACTTGTGTTTTTTCCAAAATATCAACTTGTCAAGAATGTCGGACTTAATATTGGAATCTGTGGTTCACAGCTGCAGCTGCCGTGCCCTGCATCTTTGCTTTCCCCGCCTGATATTCCCCTTCTTAGACCCGGTACGCTGTAGATAGTGTTGTGGGAGTGGTACTAACGGCTAGGAGTACACAAGTCTGGTGGTTGTTCTCAGCAGGATTGCCATGAGACCACAGCCTGAAGCTTGCCAGTTAATCCGTGAGAAAGCCCACTGGCACCTTTGGAACGGCTGTAACTGATATTATAGCATGTATTGTAGTAGTTGAGTCATTCACTGCTTGATAGTTCTAGCTATTTTCCAGTAAGTCATGAATTTTACCCAGCCTCTTGACTATGATTTCGTGTACGCCTTGATGGCCATTCATTCAAAGGGCGTTTATTACACTGACTCTGCAGTGATTACAGTTTTGTAGAACTTCTGCGAGCTTTCATTATACTGCTGTAAGCTCAAGCATTAGCAGAGGGTGAGGTTAGGATTTACAATCCCACTGAATAATGAAAAGAGAGCAAAGTAACATGACCTGTAGCCTTAGCTCTCTGTAATTTGAGTAAAACTGAAATTATTGTAAGATTCCCTTTAATGGGGGGGTGGGAGGCAGGAGGGAAATGTCTAGGTAATTGCTTCCTTTTTTATTTATATGTCTCTTCCTTCTAAAGATTGTTACAGGATTTCTGTCAGATGCAAGGGGATGCTTTCAGCAGAATTCAACTGTATGAGAACAAAAGTTTCTTCATTTATTTTTCTTGCCACCAGCACAATGAAAATCTTTCATGTGTATGAGCAATCAGTTTAATTAAAATGTTTTAAAAGTTGTAAAAACTTACTTATTCAGACTAAAGTATTTGAGGTCTCCTAATAATGGTTTATGTTGACAATAACACATACCTTTTGTCTAATGCTTTTTATGTGCAGATGTGCAAAAGATATACTACTGTAAATAAAGCCCTCTAATTCGTAGTGAAGCAATGGTTATCCCCTGTTCTACTTTCTAATTAACTTCTAGATTCTCTAACGCAGATGCAGCTAAAAACTAATAGTACTAAATACTAGGAATCCATCCTTGACCCATGTGATTGGCTTTGTCTACTGTTGCAACAACAGCAATCTGTGGAAATCTTTCTAAACTTTCTACCACTGCCTTTTGGGCTTAATTTTCCTTTTCTCTGTAGAGGTGGAGTTTTCTTGTTCTTGTTATTTTATTTTTTATTTATTTTTTTATTTGAACGAAGGGGTCCCGTGTAAATCAAACTTTGAATTTTTCTACCTAATCTTTGACGTGTGAAATTAATTTTAAATGATGTGCTGTTCTTTGTGTGTAGCATTATCAAATCCAGAATATGCTATTTTAAGTCTAATATTTCCTGACTTTTCAGCACTTTTTTTCTTCTCCGGACTTCTCTTGGTAGAAGGTGGCCTAATTTGCATCAGCTGAATTGGGAGAGTTTTATACAGAGAGATTTCGATTTCTGACTATGCATACACAAATGGTTTGGGTCATCTGTAGATAGTCCAGTTCTAATCCTTTTCTTATTAGGAGTCAACTTTTGACTCCTTTGAGTGATTATGGGAGGGAACTGATAATGCATTTATACTTACGTGGCAACTTTGCATCAGAAATGGCTGGTGCTATAATGAAGGGGTTGGAATTAGTCACTTCAATTTTTAAAGGCTTTTGCAGAACTAGAAAGTGGGAAAAGCCTGGTTTTTGGAGATAAATCTTTTATGAATAAGAAAAAATGAAAGAAATTGTAAACTGTATTTTTGTACATATCTTTTACCTCATTCTTACAGAACATTACCTATGAATTGCACTTGCAGATAGTTTCTGTATTTAGGCATGAAATTGTTCATGAGAATATTTTATTTCGTGAGGTTATTTTGGATTTGGCATCTGAAATATTTTATGTAGTTCACTAAGTATCACTAAGTTTAGGGGACTTTTTTTAAAAAAAAAAAAAACTTTTTATTTACACTTTACTAAAACTTTGGATTGTTGACCTGACCATAGCAGTCAGATTTCTGTTACACCCCAGACTGCAAAATCAATTCGACAATGAACTGCTCAATGTTTCGCTTCATATGAAAGTATGGGGAGCATGGAAATCCTTAGGATTTGTAAACCTAGATATGTAGCTTAGAGGTAGTATATTTTAATTCTTTTTATAATGGTAGTTTGTTATTTGACGTGATAGATTATTTGATGTGTTTAAAACCTCATTATTAAAAAAAAAAAAAAAAGTTCAGAGTTGCTTCCTTAATTGTGCTTGGGACCAACCAGAATGTCTTTGTCAGGCTGCAATGTGAAAACCCATTTCCCACAGGGAACATTTTCTTACTAAGCCTAGCAGTGTTTGTGCTAAACTGAAAATCTGCCTGAAAAAAATGAATGAAAATGTTCTTAGATATTAGGCTTACAAAAGCATTGGTCATGTTCTGAAAATATCTTACTGAAATTATGGTATTCCATTTTAACATTAGACTCCATCATGTTTGTTAGTTATGTGCTGTACTAGTTGGAAAGTTGGAGTTATATCTTGTCCTAATTTTCCTACTTTTGGGAAGTTCCTTGTTTGTTCAAAGATTAGGAACGAAAAGGTCTCTTGACAGGTCTTTAATCTGATTTTTTTTCTTTGAGTCAGGAAAGAGGGGAGGCTGATTAATGCAAAGGGTTAGATGAAGAAGAGCTCCTTCGTAAGGAGTTGATTTGTGTATCTTAGTAATTTTATGTTGGCTTTACTGCAGAGATGTTTTGGGATGCAGGAAAAACGTACAGACAACTCCCTGTAGAATGGAATTCATAACTGCCCCAAAATAATTTGGCTTGTAAACCTGTTCAGATTTGCCAGGGAGGAGTCGCAAGCTGGCCTTTAAAGGTATGCTGGGCTCCTATCAGCAAAGCTTCCTAAATTCTGTGGAAAGATATTTGGGAGACCTTGCCAACAAGTTCTTGAATGGGAGTTTAGAGATGGAAAGGCAGATGGAAAAACGACAACTAGTGGAATAGTTCCTTGGTTTCTGTTCAAACTTCATTATCTATCCTTTAATAGTGGTGCTTTTTTTTTTTGGTTAGTTCTGCTTGACATAGACAGCTAACATGCAAGTTTATGAACTTGCTTTACAAGAAATGCTGAAAATTAGAACTATTTTGGCTAATTTCTATTTTGTTGTTAGCAATCCGAGGAAGTAAGACTATACGTATTGGAAAGTTCCACAGATTTCTGCCATGGCATAATCACTTTCATTAACACAGATGCAGTGTGAGAGGCAAACGCGGTTTGGAAATAATTTTGCTTTTGGATATTAAGTTGCTAATGAGTAAGATTCATATTTTAATGCTACTTTTAAACTGTCCCCTCACCTACATTTTAAATAGCTGCTTCTGTTGCTTTCTATCTTACTTCAGCTATAGCAGATTATTGCAGATCAGTTTGCTCTTGCCAACCCTTGTCCTTAACAAGAAGTGAATGTGTGCCAAGTAATTACCATTTCTGGTGTCACAAATGACATTCTTGTACAGTGTGGTCAACTTAGTACAGCTGCTTTCAGTAGTAGAAAAAAAACCAACTGTGGTACACATTCTGCATCTAGTGTGCTCTTCTGTAGTTTATTCATCTGGCTCAATCCTTAGAGAGGTCTTTATACCAAAGAAGATATTTTTGAGGAAACAAAAATAATTGTTCTTTTGGGATGTTCAGGAAAAAAAACTCCCCAGTCTGAGGCCTGCCAAATTGTTACACAGCTGTTAAGATGATATAATGGTTTTTTGTTTGACTAGGGATATAAATGCAAGCTTCCTTCCTCATGCATTTATATTTATTCTAGAATGAAGAATTTGGGATAAATCTCTTTGAATTTTCCCTTGAGGGAGAGTCTCTAGCAAAATCTTACAAACTTGTTTGCCTACGAAATGGATGACCCAATTTCTGTGAACTGCATATAACCTCTTGAAAGTTCTCTCCCCCCCCCGCCCGCCACACACACACACAAAATTGTCCTGGTTTTATATTGCAGATAAATACTTAACTTAGAAATATTGACTGGGACTCCCTTAATGTCAGGAGACATTCACCATAGCTAAGTTAAAATGAACTTTTTTAGCTGGATTTCTAAAAAGGGCTTGTAGTGGCTAGTAGGTGTGTCTTGGGATCGTAGAATCATTATGGTTGGAAAAGACCTTTGAGATCATGGGAGTCCAAACGTAAGCCCTTCGATACCATGCCTGCCAAACATGTCCCTAACAAATGTGTAGAGCAGACACGTACGTGTTTGCTCTACACGTTTGTTGTTTCTTCAGGCCTGATCCCCTGTTTGTCAGACACGTGCTGTGTGATTGCGCTCAGGATGATCTGCTCCAGAACTTTCCCTGATACGAGGGTCAGGCTGACAGGCCTATAGTTCCCTCTCATCTGGGACCTCCCTTGTTGATCAGGACTACTGATGATGGAGAGCAGCGGATTTGACTTAGTTTGCAAAAAGGCAAACTACAGAATCCTTGGGCTTCGCGTTTAACTGCCAGATAGCAGCACTGCAGTGTAATCTGTGCCTGTATTAGACTTTTTAAACTGCTAAAGAAATGAAAGAAAAAGCAGAAACTGTGGTTTCTGGAGATATGTGATGCAGAATATAACTTGTCTCTGATTTCTGTCTGTGGGTTTGGCACCTTCAGACATCATCCCAAATGGGAAGAATTGGTAGCAATGGCTCTCCCCTGGCGTGCTGTTTCCAAAAAAAATACTTGCTGTTAGGTTGAGCACTCAGCTCTGTTATCCGTGACTGTAACAGCACATCAGGTGATAGGACAGAATTATTTCCAGACTATGACCTACAGTAGGCACAGCTGGCATGTGGGGTACCTCACTGCCCTGGGTTGCTGTTCTAGCCAGGATTGTAGTGCTGGTAGAACAAGCAGATGTGGTAGTCTCAGATCACAGTATCTAAATCAATGTCTTAAAATACTAGAGCGAGAGATTAGAGAATTTTTGGTTTACAGTAAGACAGGTAGTCTAAGCAGAAAGAAATAATCCCTTCAAAATGAGTAAGAGTTGTGGGATTTTCCTGTAGAGTTATTCTAACCTAGAAAATGGGAAGTGAATGTTTGTGACATGGAAGAAAGGAGACCAAAGAGCTGAAAGAGCTAGTCTTTTGCAAAAGATAAACATGCATATATCTGTAAATATGACAACTAGTCAGTATGTGTGGATACTTAGAACATTTTGCTTAAGATAAATCAGTCTCCAAAAGATTCTACTTCTCAAAGACAATTTAGACAACTAGCTCAATTTCAGAGGAGGGATGATCTGTTTTTCTGATTCATGATCTAATTGAAAAATTTGGAAAATACATTAAAGAGTATTGCTATTCTCATCCTAGAGCACAAGGTTTAGAATATTAATAGCTAGAACATGAACATGAAATCGGATCAGATAATCTATGAATTTTGAGGTTTTTCTATCTCAAAGATACTAACAGTATTTAAGCTGCTTCTGCGTTTTGTGACTGTAGAATCTGCTCAGTCTTGAAAGATTTCTTAGAATGAGATCTATAAGGTGGCAAAACTACTCGTTTAGTAACAAGTGATTTGGATTGGATGACAAATTTAGAGTGTATCAATTTTTGCTTTCAGTTTAAAACAAAATGGTTGTTTTATCAATAACCATTTAATAGCTTACCCTGGAATGCAATAATAAATTGTCTAATAAAGTACAAATCCACTAGTTAAGCATCTCTCCACTTTCAGCTTCTCTGCTGCTCCTAATAAAAAAATTCTCTCAGGGCGTAAAAACAGAAATAACCAAATGGGAATTCTTCCTGGAACAGACCACAAGAATGAAGTCCTAACAACTAAGACCGGAAATGAATTATCAGAAAATCAAAGGCACCACCTACATAAGAAGTGTTGTCACACATCATCTCTGCTTTCCATTTTGGTAGTCTCTACTGTTTTCCAGCAAAGGCATAACATTTTCAAAGAGATTAGATTTTCTAACTGATGAGGGAATTTCTCTTTTCAGAACTTTGTGTCATCTTTGTATTCCAAGTACATAGCATTTATGAAGTTGTGAAATTAGTTTTGTATTTATGAAAACAGAAGCTCAAAAGGAAAGGCTTGTGCATGTGAGATATTCCTGCATTGACTGAGAAGCATGTTTCCTGTGGCTGTCCAAGCTACTGAAGGAAATGACTGCACTGCTGATCAGCTCCATGGACACAGGCTTAAGTATTTTAGAAAGGAACTGAGATTGGCTGTAGTGATACTCTAAACACAGATAATATTTTGCTTTAGGAGGAGCGTGGTTCTTTGAGCAAGATGTAAATTCAGTGACTGTTATACTATAATCCTGTCCTAAGCCCTGTTCTTTTTATAACTAATTTTTAGTGATTAGAAGTTGCCTATAAGCCTTCTTGTAGGAAGAAGTAGAATTTTATGTTCTTTGTGAAAAATGGAGGTAGCTTGTGTTAATATACCTTTAATGTTTTAATCTGAAGGAATTTTTATATATATATATATATATATATATATATATATATGTATATAAACACTAATTAAGGAGTCGTATATGGAGTGAATCTGCTTGCACTGTTTTCCATTTTCAGATGAATTCAGGTGAAAATGAGGCTTGACGGTTTCTGGCATTATCGTGTGATGGCAAAAAGTGAATTGCTTCACAGCAATTCACAAAAAGTGAATTGTTGCTTCACTGAAGTTTTCTAAAGCTTGTAGTTTTGGTTCTCAGTCACGTAAAATCATAAATAGTTCATGTGTACATACTTTTTATGAGATCACTTTAGAGCCAGATGTGGAAATGTTCTATTTCTAAAAACAGTGTTGAAGAGGTTCTTACCCCCGGTAAAACACTGAGCTCTCTACATCTACTTTGAGCTTGTCAGAAATGACAACTTCTGTGTGGTTTTTTTGAGTTGGTGAAGCCTCAAGAGTGATAGTGAGACCTTCTGTCTTATCTGGGCTTTGAAGGAGCCAGCAAGGAAAAGGGAAATAGGGTTTTGTCCTTCTCCAGGAAGAGGAACTTGGGGTGCCCCAAGTTTTCATGAGGGACCTACCTTAAAATATTTTGCGGGAAGAAAAAGGTCACTGCAGATGCTTGGGGGGAAAAATTCTTTAGTGGTGATTAGAGTTAAGAATCTTACAGAGTTAGGTCAGGGATCTATAGATCAGGGATCAGGGTCCTTCTTGTAAGTGCTCTTTAAGTAAAGGCCTTGCAGAAGGTGATTTGGAAGCCTTGTTCTAAAGGAAATTTGCAGTCTTGGCTCTGACAATCTGGGGAAAAAGTTAAAAGTTCATTCTTGTCTGAACTATTCCAGACTTAGCTTGGCACTGTTAATATCTGTTCATTATATACAATGAATGCTTTAGATAAGGAAAATTTGTCATTACTTCTAACGTTATGGAATTGGTAGTAAAATGCTCCAAGAATGTCTCATTTGGGAACAGCTGTAACTGTATGAAGGAGCATCTACACATGAGGACAGAATGTCCTGTCTCTTTCTTGTAATTTGGGCAAACTGTGCTACATATACAGGCCAAAAAGTACTTTTCCTGTTAACCTCAAGTGTGAGCCATTCAAACTACTTTTTTTTTTTTTTTTTTTTTTTCTCTTCTGGAAATTGTGTTGCAGCAAGTATTCATTCACACCCTCTATGTCATGACTTCAGTGAGGCATTTTAACAGACCTATGACTTTGCTCAGGCACAGGATGTCTCAGTGTTATAAATACTGCAAACTAATCTAGTGAATAAATAACTTATTTTGGCAAGAAAGCTGACTAGTTGCACTTGCTTCATTCAGGAAACCAAGTTAAACTTACAGTAGTCAGGAGATTCGCTGCTGCAGTTTTGACTACACAATCATTTCATATGAAGGCTTTTCGGATTTCTGCCCTTACCTAATGTCATGAAACTTAGCATAGTTACACGGGCAAGAGTTTGTATTAAGGTGTAGGTTCCTGTCAGGTCAGCTCCTATGCTTTACTCTTGGGCACGTGCTTTCCTTATCTCTTCGTCATATGCGTGCCATTTGCTTGCTTCTCCTGAATGTTGTGAGGCAAGCAAGCAGCCAAGCAAAGATGTTGGCGTGTGTTGCCTTTGGGCTCCTTCTGATGCAAGTGATTGCACACATACCTGCAAGGTGCTGTGCTTGTGAAATAAGTTTCCAGTTCCCAGAAATGCACAACCATTTAATGCTTGGAATGCTGGTAAGCATTAAATAAAACAGCGCAATAGGGAAACCACATTTTCATATATTCAACATATAGTTTGAAAGCTTTATGTAATTATTGGCATGGGACATGCCAGGTATGGTGTGTCCTCATATTTTGTGCCTCTATGCTAAAAAGTGTGCACAGGAAGTTTTCTGAAATAAAATTTACTAATGTGGTTAGGGATTGTACCAATATCATGCTCTAGATTTGTTGCAAGATGTTCAACTTCTATTTAAAAGTAGTCTTTTCCAGGGGTTATCTTGATATCTGAAAAGTACTAAAACCTTACGTGTTTGTTACTGAGCAAAGTTGCTACTGGAATGGGGAGAAAGACGAGTCCTTCATTTTCCTGACAGTAGTGAGGCATAAGCCCGGCTCAAGCTGTAATGTGTAAATTGTTGCTTTTAGCTTTAGTGGGAGTTGGTTGAAGGTTTTCTTATTTTTTTTTTTATTATTATTTTTTGTTAAAGGCTTTGAGGAGAGTGTGTGGAGATATTTCTTCCAAAAATTCATTTGAAAAGGACTGTAGGCAGTCCTTTGGAAGATAGAAGAATAATTTTACAACATTGTGCCATCTGAGCTAGCTGGTAATGTGTTCTTTGTATTTGAAAAAGGATATATCTGGATTATGTTGTTTTTTTAAAAAATATCCTACAACTCCTAAATATTGAGAGTAGTATCCCTGCATTTCTCACATGCTTTGCTAAAAATAAGCATTTGTAGATTTCCCTGGCTGATACAGCTGACATTTCATTTGATGAGTGAATTGATTTTGCAGAGTAATTTAGACTAGCAGTTGACTGTCACTTCCACAGTGATACATGCCCCCAAGTACAGCTTAAACTGAAAGATCTGGGTTTAAAAATAACTTGGTGCTCAACCTGTTCCTCTGAACAACCTGTCTATCCTAGAAGCAGGGGAAGGAAGCATACACTGCGTGACTGCAGCTGTTGGTAGGTACTGCACTAACAACGTATGCTTGTAGACAGATTCCCCTTAGGCAGGGCAAGTACAAGTGGTCTCATGGCTCTGACCAATTCCACAGCCTGCTCCAGCTTTGTTTTTCCTGGGCAACTTGAATGCAGGCTATGTGAGTTGTTTTGGAAGTAATTCCCATGTCTGTCTTGAGAAATGGACAGCTTGGACTCATGGTGACTTTCCCTTAGTTAGCATGTTCCCCACAAATGCTGTTAAAAGAATTACTGCAGCCTGCAGATCACTGCCCTTTTGGTAAGGGCTGCTCAGTGAAGCCTCTGGGCTGTCCTGTGCAGTACAACTCTCTTCTAACTTATTGGAAGCTACAAAGGTGCTTGATGATCCAATTCTGTTGCAATAGTATCTGTATCACCTAAAATTGATAAATACTATAAACAATCTCATTCTTATTCCTATTAACTTGTGTCTCTTGGCATGGAAATGAGACTGCTCTACAATATTTTTCCATCAGGGTGACCCTTGCTAAGAGGCTACAGTGCTTGAAAAGCCTCATTCATTTTTTTATATTAAATAAAGAATTCTGCATGGAAAACACCTTGATACCTTGTTATTTTGACTGCTTCAGAAGTAGCCATAAATTGCATCAGTCTGTGGTTAAAATAGAGTTTTTGTTTTATTTGAGGGTATTTTTAGTAAACTTTTAGTCTGCCTTTGGAATTAATTTTCTCATTGACATTGGTTTATTGCTTTAATACTGCATCCAATTCAGTGAGAGACAAGAATAATTGAATATGGAGTGATAACATTTGTAAGCAAGCTTATATGCAAAATAAAGTAAGAAACAGCATATATATATATATATGTATAGTAGTTTCAGTTAGCCATTTTCTTAGGGTTACTGTTACTCTCCATGTTCCTTCACTGAGTACAAAAACTCAGTAGTTTGTGTTTTGTTTACTGGCTTTAACCAAGAAACTTTTTGCTAATAATCTCAACACTTTTTGCACTCATGAATGGCAGTCCTGAGTCTGTCAGCTCAATGTTTTTTCCTGGGTGCAGTAGCTCTACAATCTTAGGTACTCTACAATCTTAGTTTTTATGTGCTAGAAAAGTTCCATGCACAAAACCAAGTGTGATGGCAGCAGACTGGACAGGCAGGAATTCTTAATGTGGCTCCGGTGCTGAGCTCTGTGGACAAGGTATTGGCAGTTTAGGATCTGAATGTTGTTTCTTAGGAGTGTTGACCTAATCCTGCAAATTTAAAGTCTCTTGTTTAAATTCCCTTTTTAACAAGACCCAGCTGCCAGTCTCTCCTTTGACGGATAGGAAAGGGTAGGCTGTGCTACTGCATAGAAATTTCTTGTTCCCTTCCTTAGTGGCATAACTTCTACTTATTTCCCCTTTTTGGGGAATGGAAGATGATTTTCTTACGAAGTGAGGAGTGTGTTCTAAAACACTGATTCTATGTTAAATACTTGCATAATCTCTGCAGTTAAATTCTATATTAAATCTTTTTGACAAGCATCAGTTGGTACTTAACTGGCTTTTAGACTGCTCTAACCTTTGGCATTAAAAACACGTTTATGCTGAAGCTACTTTCTTGCTTTAAGGGTTTTTTTTTTTTTTTTTTTCCTTCCTTCAGGAAGTAGAGTCCCAGATGTGCTTTTCCCATATCTCTCACTCCATTCTGCCAAGATTTATTTAGAAACAGAATGCAGCTTTTCAGTACAAATATATATCTTTGAGCCTGTCTTAAGTGTACAAGATTTCCATAAATACTTCAAATGATTTTTTGAGTGTCACAGGGCTTATTTAATTGGAGATTAAGGGCACTGTTCAGTAGGCAGCACTTCCAGCTTCCTGCTGGCTGCTTGTGACAGGTTTCATAGCTTTAAACCTCGGAATGCTAATGCTGGTTTGAGTTATCGTGTGGCCTTTTTAGGTTAAGCTAATTAATCTGTCCTTGCAGAGGAAGGATGTGTAATTGATAATATGAACAAAATCCCATGTGGAAAATGTCAAAATTGTTATTTTATACAGACAGAAATATTTTGTCAGCTATGTCCATTTTGAGAAACTTCAGAGAGGGCTTTCTCACTGATACTCTGCCAGAATGGTAAATAAGAATTAAGTTGCATTTGCTGTCTTTAACAGTGGTAAACATGGCATTTCCTGCATGTGCTGAGATTTCTTCCTCTCATTTGTGCAGGCTGTCCTGCGTAGTGGTGGGGTGGAATCATTACAGGTTCTGGCATCCTGCTTGTCCAGATGCCCCTCCGCAGTTGTCTTGTGGATTGAGATCACTCTGGAATGGCTTCCTCCTTGCTTCTTGAGGAGGAAAAGAGCAAGTGCTGAGGGGAGACATGCAAGTGTAGGACACTCTTCAAGGGAAGAATCTTTCTTGCTTGGTGGGGTTGTGAGAAAGCAGAGTGGATCCTTCCCATATGGGCAAGGAGAAAGGTGAGTTGCAGTAAATGCAGAAGAAAGTTGGCCTCCTCCCCCATACTGCTTGAGAGGTTTGTGATGACACTGAAATTGTGCCTGCTCCCCTGCAAGACCCAAGAGAAAGTGCTGATAAAGTACGCTCTTGGAGAAGTGCATCTTTTGCTGCTGTGAGGTTGAGGAATGTGTTCTGCCCTGCCCACAGATCCTGCATACTTGTTTTGCAGCCCTTCCTTTTCATGGCATAGAGTTGCTCCCAAATTTCACTGTGACAAAGTCCCTGCAATCCACGTCTTCACCTGAAGAGCAGCCAGACTATCCCCTGACTCTTCAGATTCTATAGCACTGCCTCATTGTGACTAACTCTCATCGGTTTTCTCTCTCCCCAGGACTCATCACTGCATCAGGGCTTTCCTCTAGACTCCCAGGGCTCCTTCCTTGCAGTCCTTTAGGCCTGCCGTAGGACGAAACTTTTCCACAGAAACACTTCCCCTGCGTTGCCTTGTCTGTCTTGCCCCTCCATAGGCATGGCTTGTTCTGCATAGACACAGGTGATGGGGGAAAATAGTGCTGCGGACAGAGAGCAGTTTTATCTCCCCACTGGCATTTCAAAATGAAATGGAAGAATGAAGGTTGACTGCTAGCTTAAACTTTCACTTAATTGAGGTCTTATTAGTGATTTAAAATACAGAAATAATTGGTGTAGCTTGTGTGAATCGGTTTACTTTTGTTTTGAGATGTTTGTCTTTTTTTTTTTTGGGGGGGAGGTTCGGGTTTTTGGGAACAGGTTTAAACTAAATCAGGAGTTTTCTGAATTAAATTTCTTTCTCTTTGAAATGTTTTCAGCCTGAAGCCAATTTCTCCATTCCTCTGAACCCACTTTATTCATATGATACTTCAGTAATGTTTGTAGTGGCTAACTATTAAAACTATCATCAAAATGTGCTGACTCAAGAATGCTGAGAATGAAGCACAAATGTACTTCAAGTATATCAAACTTTTTCTAAGCGTGCTGGTGTTTTCTGGAGGTGATGGCTCCAGCTGTAATGAAGGGCAGCTGTTCCTCATGTTATTTTAGTTCTTACCAGAAATCCCAAATCAACTTCCAGCACATTGTGGTTGAGGTTACTGTAAAGCATACATACCCTGATATAAAACTCTCCATAAAGCGACCTGTAAAGCATGTTGATTATTTGTCATAGCCAAAACTCTACTCTTACATTTTTTAGCTGTAGGTTGTGGGCTGTCACTCTGTTTTTGTTGAAAGGAATTTGGCAACTTCTCCCGAGTCTTATTAGATAGTATTTCCACAGTACAAATAGATGGTGTCTGGCATGGTATCTTAAGTGGGCATTGGCATAGTGATTATTTTTAACCTTTGAGAAGATTTCTTGGAGAGAGAGAGAAAAAAAAAAAAAAAAAAAACTATATGTCTGAGTATATGTCTGCAAATTACCTTCTTTGAGCTTTTCTTCTTGGTGGGAGATGATTGTGCGTTGGTATAAGACTGGCCTGTAGAGGAGATGGAATTTTGCAGTGACTGGTTGCCATTGCTTCTTTTCAAGTGCAGGGTGAGCTAAATGCTGCCCTTAGCATGGTGATTGTTAGTGGGCTGAGCTACAGTATTTCACTACAAGAAGGTGCCTGAATTTTCCTGGTATCTGCAGGGTAAGTCAAATACTCTTAACAAAGCTCATTGCCACTCTTAATTTGCTAATAGGGGAGGGAGGTGTCTTTTGTTGTTTTATTTTTTTTTAATTCCTCTGGAATAGGTGAAGCTGCAGGTGGCAAGTAGGTTCATGATTTGAATTGTGCCTCCCAGTGCTAACTGCTAATTAGCTGCTAATTCTGTGGATCAAAGAGAAGATGAACAATGTGCTGCAGTAGCCAGGGTAGCTATGGGGTTGGGCTGGGCATAAAGGCCTCAAGGTGTAGCACTTGTGCACAGGCTCTTCATACCTGCATCTCTTGCATGGCTAAACTGGTGCCTAGTTTAGTGTTGCGAGTGAAGTGATTTCCTTTAGATGCAGCTGGCAGTTGTTTTTCAGCGTCCATTAAGTTTGCAGATGTATGCAAAGTCATTTTTACATGTTGTGTGTCTTTAACATGTATTCTTTGAGATGTCCCCTTCAGAATGCACATCCCTTCATGCAATTTGATGCAGCCTCCTATGGTTTTACAGGGCTCCTGAACTAAAAAAATTTCTCTTCCCCTAGCATTAGGTTTCCCAAGTAGCTCTTTTTTGAGTTGCTTGCAGATAGAATAGGCAATACAAGCTGTATTCTGAACAGCAAGGACAGAAGTGAGCCTCTTGCATCGTGTTTATGAATGGGAAAGAGCAAAGAAGAAAGCAGGTCTCCATCATATTAAAAAAAAAAAAAAAAAGTGAAAAGTGTTTTGTTCCCATCTTAGTTTTTTTTTTTTTTTTTTCTTTTTTCTTTTGAAGGCTTCTGTGGCCCATATACAGAATAAGATAGCCTTCGTTTTGTTGTGTTTTATTGCTTGTTATTTTAGCTTCTGTTGTAACTTGCTCAAAACATCAACTACAGGGAAGGGAGAAAGCAGCAGAATTAGCTGCAGCTTTCTCAGAAAAAATTTGTGGGATGTCTCATTATCATTTGGACTGGTGCAAGCAATATGTCTGTAAACACTGTTCTTACTACAGAGTGGTAACAGCTTAACTGTATAAACTGATATATTCATTTCTTTTTAGTCAGATTTTGTTATTTACCTGCAAAATGTTGTGCAAGATGCAGTTATAAATGTAGCCAGCTTTCCTTGTTCTGTCTTGCTCAACCTTGAGCAAATTGCTTTGTTTTCCTTGCCTTGACCTTCATCTGCAGAATGTAAGGGGTAGTTCTCATAGGTTCTTTTAAGTGAAGCTTTGCCCTTAAAGTGTGCAGAGTTTGAATACCATAAAGCATAAAGACCATAAAGCAAAATTTCTCTTTAAAGCATAGAGAAATTCATGTGTAACCTAATCTGTTGAGCAAAATAGCAGTACCTGTGCTCTAGATTGGCAAAGCAAGCAACCTTGTGAAGAAATGGAGGAGATGCTGATACTCAGTATAGGTAGAAAGGAGGCGTTGTTCAAAAGCATGTTGGAAATCTTTCTCCTTCTTCTCAAGGTCTCCTGCACATATGCTGATAAATGTATACCATGATGTTAAAAATGGCTAGGATCTTTAATTGAATCATGAAGCCTTTGGGAAGCTTTGAGAGATGTTCTTTGCCTTTTTCCCCCAAGGGTATAATTTCAGCTTTAGTGGTAGTGGACCTGCAGGCTAGCTGCTCTTGAAGAGGTTTTCCTCTTCTTCCTCCCCACCCTTGCTCTCTCCAAGCTTTAGGGTATGTGCACTTGGGACTTTCCCCCCTCCTGCCCTTCTTCAGGGTACCTTGGGGACAGTGAATTTGCTCACATTGCCCCGGGTGTTCTCATGTCATTGCAGCTGTGCATTAGGGTAATAACTGTAAGTGAATATAATGCTTGAGGACTTAGGTGAACTGCCTACTGGGACCAGGAAGAGTTGTCTTCTCCCTGCGCTGCTGCTCAACCTTCCCTTCCCTCATAATTCTCAATTAATGAGATACCGGAGGAGGTTTATGTTCTGTCTGAAACGTTTGGCCACAGCTAGAGCTTCAAGTGCTTGTAGGTCGAGTAGTATCTTGCTGTGCAGCCAAGTTAGTGGCAAGGGTAGGCTTAGGTCTCTTCCACCTCTGACAGGTCTGACTGCCAAGAACTGTCTTGAGATCTTTCTCCTTCTGTACCAATGAAGACCAAAGATCACTTCTTAGGAGCACCTGGAATTTATTTTGCTAAGTATTTTTTCTTTAATCGATTGTAGAAGCTTCTGGAAGAAAAACTAAGGGCTGGAATAGAAGGGTTTGTTGCAATCACTTATGCTTTTGCATTGGATAAGAAAGATCATTTTTAATGATGACTTAATCAAGGAAACCTTGACATCTGTCTAGAAATCTGTAAAAGACATGGCTGTATATTTATGTTTATGAGTATGTGCCAAGTATGTTGACTGCAATCAAGGATAACTAACCCACTTTAATAAGACTTGAGTTTGTTGATTCTCAAATTATGTAATAAAGCTTAGGTTGAGGAGGAAAGCTCTTTTGGATTTCTGTCTTTTGCCAAGGATGCAGCTGCTCTAAGGTGGTTTTATTTCAGTTATAATACAATAGGTACCCTCTGTCTGCTTCCTACTAGTATTTTTAAAAGACTACCATTATTTAAAAAGTTAAAGACTGCAGCCACATATCATTCTTGAAATCATTTCTAAGATTGTATTTTCTTTTTGAATTAAACTCTGAAAAATATAAACTAATATATGTTTTTAAATACCTATTTTTACCTATTGAAGGTAAGATGTACTGTATTTAAAAACATATTTTCCATTCACAACTTTGCTCTTCATACTGAAAATTCGGAGAAATTGGTGGCACTAAGATGTTGGCTACAGCACCTACATGGGGCATTCTTTTAGAAAGCATCTGTATTTCTGCCCTTTTCTTAACTAGAATTTTATTTAAAAGGGTTTTTAAAGATGGCTTCTGTTTTTATGATCTCTTAAGCAGTATTTCAAAACTGTCTTCAGGTTGTCTTCATAAAGGTCTTACTGTGAGACTTAATGCAGTCTAAGATGCTCTTTTTATGGGAATTAATTTAATATCCATTTCGTTTCTCTGGCTGGGATCTTGGTTCAGGAAATTGAAGGCAGAGATTGATAAAGCTCTTTCTTTTCAAGGGAGCATCTGTTTGGCTAGATGAGAGACGGGTACTGAAATATACTGGATGGAATAAGGGTTTTACTGTGTGCCTCCTCTGTAGAGCAAATTTCGGATGCCATTAGACAGTTAGATCCTTCAGTAAAATTTTTAGTATTTTGGTGTCCTCTCTCTTGTACAAAGAAAGATCTTTTAAATATGTTTTTGAAGTACAAGGGGTCACCTTATGGGGGCTAATTTAAAATTTCAAGTTGAAACTACTGGGAATTTTAGTCAGTCTAAGAAAATGGTCTGAGTGAGAATAAGAAAGCAGCTCAGTGGGATGTAAGATTGGCTTTGGCTTGGTCCACCTTGCATTTTAGCTTTCTCTTCAAGCTTTTGAACCAAGGAGGAGGGAGTTTTGTGGAGTGTGGTGGTGTGGTTTTTTTTTTTTTTTTTTTCTGTGGCATATCTCTGGCATTTCCTGCTGCTGGTTGGAAATCAAGATGATGAAGTAATGAAGTACACATTCTAGCATCTTTGGTTTGTTTGTCTCAGGAAATTGGCTGGGGCTTGTGTAAATTAAAGTTCAAGGGAGAAGACAAGTTTTCATGAAATATAAAGGGAATCAGGAGCTGTGGTGGATGTGAATCTGCATTTTTTTTTTTCTCAGTCACTAGTCAAAAGGAGAATTTTGTTCTTTCATGTTTGTATCATCTATGACAGGGCTGTGTTACCCTGCCCCTTCTAACATAGTCTGCTTCAGCTTAAAGTCTTGGTGCCATGTCTGTGAAAACCAGGGTGCAATGTGGTGTTTTCCTGGGTACTCTCTCTGGAGTAGTTGTTGAACAGGTTTATAATCTGAAAGACATAATTATGCACACAGGTCTTAGAAAAGCTGTATTTACAGTATACAGGCTGATGTATTTTGGGGGGATTCCAGGAATAGTGAGACAGTCTGCTTTGATGTTTTACTCTGTTTTTTGAATAAGTCTTTTTTTCTTCCATTGTTTTTTTCAAACCATTATTTCATTAATGATTGCTTAAATTCCAATAAGATGTGTGTTGCTACAGAATTTTACTCTAAACTGATAAATAATCTAAAGAAAATATTTCTTAAAAGGCTTAGTGCAAATGTTGTTGTTTGACTGGGCGTAAACACAAACAGCTAGAGGCAATGGCAGGTTCTTCTGTTTTTAAACTCTTGTACAGGCATGTATTTAGTTTCAAGAGTTGTGTTAAAATATGCTGTATATATTTCACTGAATAATTGTTACTTTCAACAGCTTTTAATTGATTTTTTTTGAAATATAAGTCTGCCTTCCCAGATAAAAGAATTTCTTACCATAGTTTCCAAGTTATGTTCTTGCTAGTCGCACAGATAAGAGTGAGGGATAAGGGAAGGAAGATTCTAGGGTATCCACTTTGCATCTCCCAACCAAACCAGAAAATAAAGCCCTACAGCAAGGATGCCTGGTTCTCATACTTGAAGGTTTTCTGCAGCCCAGAGCAGCTGCTTGATGAGGTGAAAGACTTGAAAATGAAATATGTTCCAAGTGCACATGGCTTTTAAAACTTTTTTAAAAGCTTTTTGTAATGTGTTTGTCTTTCCTTTCCCAGCTGCTTTGAATAATTGTCTTGTATATTTTATGTTCTGCTCATGACTTCCTGTCAAGAACAGGACCTATTGCTGAAGTCCAATGCCCTTTTTTAACTTTGAATAAGACCTTAAAAATTTTACCCATGTACTAATTGAAAAGTCAGTATGAACTTTTCCATTTGTTCTGTTTTTGCCAGATGCATTTCCAGATTACTACTATTTATCTAAGTAATGAATGAAATACAGTCATGTTTCCAAAGTAATGCTGACATGCTCCTTTGATAGTTGGGTTGCTACTAGGTTTGACAAAGAAGATCAGCTGAACAGAGAAAGATAGGATGGGTTGTAAACAAAGCATCTTTAATGAGATGAGTAAAAAAAAAAAAAAAAAAGTAAAAAAAAGAGGAGGAGGAAATGTATAGATTTGGATCAAATGTTTATAGAAGCTACATTCCTTAAAAATAAATGTTTACAAGATGGCTATGTTCTGAAATATATGTGCAAGACTGCACCATGGATATATAGGGTTGCGTGTTTAATTGGTGCAAGTAAGTTCACAGGCATTCTTTAATTGTCTTTTTAAATGTGGTGACAGATACTGTCTTTGTATGATATGTAAATGCAGATTTTTAACTACTGGAAAATTACTGCCTGAATAATTGCAGAAACATATGAGGATTATGGTTGTAAGAGGTCGTCTTGCTTTTGCTGGAGTGCCAAAGATTTTTCTTTTATCAGACTTATTGTGTCTCTTCACCATGTTGTGTGAGGACAAACTTGAAAAACTTCTGCCTGCAGCATGATTTTAAAAGAAGAAAAACAAAAGTCAGCGTTCGCTCAAAATAACAGATTAAAGGAACATTTTGCTTGGCATAAGATATTTATTGGGGTGTTTTGAATTTGAATTCTCTGGCTGATGGATCTTGTGCCTTGGTGTTTGTCTTGGTGAGAGGCGGTGGAATGTATGTGTGCTATTGGAGCCTCAGGTTGTGTTCAGCAGTACCTGTGGCATTTGAAGCTAAAAATAGCAAGTGCTCTTTTGTTTTTATTTAGATTGCATTTAACACAAATTGGGTTATAGGACACTGGCTGATACAGAATTTTCCACAACTTTCTAGTCTTCCTCCATGTATTTTTTTTTCAAGAGAAGTTAATTTCTGAATGTTTTGTGTTTATTGAGAAGCAACTTGGAACTACTAAAACAAATGATCCCTAATGTATTGCTGGCATTGTGTGTTGTAATATTAAATTCTAGGTAGTGGGATTAGTGTCAGTTACAGAGTAAGAACTGTTTAAAAGGTGGGATGGATTCATTTAGTTTCTATTATGTGAGCAGGGTATTAGTATGGAAAGAAATTACCTGTGCACTCAAATTGCCTTTCATGCCATCAAACTGCATAGCTTTAACACTCATTTAAGCAGTGCAGTAAGTGTGTAGAACAGGTGAATATTCCTTCTAGAATTTGGCTTTGGTGTGTGTGCAGCATGCCTGTGTGCTCGTACTATGCATTACAGTGTTATTCTGTGGTGTACAGAAATGGATGGTGACTTCTTCACAAATGGATGATCCCAAATGAATGGAAGCAGAGCTCTGATTTCCAGAAATGGTAAGCGCTCTGCTTAAGCTCACAAGGCTATTTTTTATTATTATTACTTTTAATGTTTTTTAATGCAGAAATACAGTTACTTGTTGAGAGGATGTTTTGATTCATGCATGATCTGCTGCATCCCTGTAACAGAATGCATAGTTGTTTTGGGAGGAAGATCCATCATTCTATAACAAGCATGAACTTGTACAAGGATGTGTTTAAGAAAGAGTAGAGGTGAAAAAAAATCAGTTACCTGAGAGATGATCTCTTTTAATTCTTGGTTTTTATGCTCGCAGTCTTTGAACATACTTAAACATCTCTAGCTTAAAATGTTTAATGCAGTTTCTCAGAAGTTATAGTGAAACGTGTTTGTTGCTGACCCCGTGAGCATGAGTTGAACTTATATTTTTGCTTCCCATCATTTGATAAGTGCAGTATAAACAAATCCTGTAGTCTGATTCTTTTATAGCTACCTTATTTCAGTGCAAAGTTTTTTCGTTATGAATTAATATTTTATTATAATGAATTTTACTGTTGCCTTCAGTGGGGCTATTTTAAGGTACCAATTACTATCTGAAAGTAAAAATGTGCAGGATTGAATCTCAGTGAAAGCTGCTTTATATTTGCTCTTGATTAAAACTTATCTCTACCAAAAATCAACTGTTTTTTTCACCCTTTACTGCAGTTTGTTAGCTTCACAATTTCGAAATTTGTTCTCTTCAAAAATATCAAAGTGGTTAGTTTGTTCTTGGTCTTTTCATTTTCCCTCTTGTTCTGTGATACCGTATCATTTCTTGCTAAACTTGATGCATCGAAAGCTGCAATCATTAAAAAGGTAGGTAATCATGAGTGATGAAAGAGTACATAGACAGTAATTGAATGCAGGAAGACTTACTTTTGTATAAAAGACTGTACCATGTTGAGACCTTGATACATATTTCACTTTATCTAGGTATCCTATAATGATAGCTTTAAGGATTTAATTATGGGAAAATGAAAGGGTGACATTCACATATTTTAATAGATTAAGTTCTTGATGCGTTACTTTGATTTTTCTGGAAAACTGAGAGCTGCAATGTTGCCACTCATTGAAAGGGAGTTTGATGTTAGCAGTTTAACATCATCTCAGCGGCTCATCTGTTCTAATTTATGTTGACTCTATTTACTATGAGGGCAAGAGAAAAGATGGATGGAATGTTAATTAAAAAAGAAATCAAATCATATTTACTATAGCTGACTTTGAATCTTACTGAGATACAAATTTTAGAATGCTTAAGATTAGAATTACTATAGTTTTAAGAAAGTGATCTTTTATTCGTTGTTTTTTGTTGGACATAGGCTCTTGGAGAAGCGATATTCATGTCTTCAAAGGTGCTCCTCCGATAAGATGTCAGTGTTGTTTTACTCTGGAAGTGGATTTGAACTGGAATCATCATTTCCACTTAGTGTCTGAATTAAAGGATTGAGATTTTTGAAAAATTTGTGCAGTGGTAGTTGTGCAGGTATCTTCAGTGCAACACTTGAGTCACTAAAGGTGTTTGGGACAGGGAATGGCCTGTGCTTTTGACCAACAAGACCTCTTCAAAGTGCCTTGTTTTATCCCCTGTGTGGCATGCAACAAGAACAGGCACATTCTTGGAAGAAAGGTAACTTGCTGCATAGTAGGAGACGTTAGAGTTTCCCTGTGCTCTATGAGACCAACTGATAGCAAGGCTACACTGTGATTTTTTTTCCCATTTGATTGCTTTACCTGTGCCGAGTCTGTTCAGTTTGCTTTATCTCTAAACTCTACTGGACAAATCAAAACTCAGGTGAGTGTCTTCAACTGGCAGTTTCAGTGGTTATGTTTGAAGCAAAATTCTGAAGTGTAGGTGACTTGAAATCTGCATGCTGCTTTTTTCATTAAGTTCTGTTCTGACATTTGGTTGAACAAAATAGGAGGAAAAGTGTTGAAAAGGACTTACTTGAATTTTGAATTTGGTTTGGCAACTCATGTGATACGAGAGAAATAGAATTTTCAGTAGCTGCTGCTTCTGATAACCCACAAATGCTTATGATATGTGAGTTGTTCTGTAGTGTCAGGCTTAAAGAGTTACTAATTTTTCCTTCTCCCAAATTGAGCATGGTTCTAAATGACTTTCCTTTGGAGGAAAAAAAGGAAGAGGATGAGGTCATGATTTTGTTGAAGTATGGCACATGTCTGCTACATTCACAATGGTGAGGGAAAAAGGTTTTAAAAATGAAAATTTATCTTTTTAATAGGAAGGTACAGTCTTTTTGAGCAGCTACTGTTTTGAGTTCTGTGGCAAAAGGGTCAGATTTTCTTATCTGAATAATTTGTCTCTACAGTGATTCACTGAATTCATCCTGCCTGCCTGCTGGGACATCTCCCTCCAGTATTGGAGCTTGTGCTAAGCAATCCTTTATACAGGACTAGCAAGTTAATATTAGCTCTTTCCTAAGAGAAACACTATGCTCTCAGTGTGCCTTTTGCGCACAAACGTTGACTGCTTATAGGAAATGCAGCTGACGTTAGGAAGCTTGGGTGGGGACCGCAGGGAGCTGGCAAGTGCTTGGGGCTTTACTGCCAGGCTTGCTGACACAACAGTACTTTACTTGTAAAAGTTTTCTTTAGGCTGCTAATTCTGTCTTCAAAGTGACTGGAACTAATGTAGTGTCTCTGACGCCAAGCTGAAATAACTAAAACAACAGTTTATGGGAAATTTAGAACACTGGTTTCTTTCCACAGTCGAGATTTTCAGAAATGTTTAGTAATAAGAATGAGGTTATCCCTTCCTGAAAGGATGGATTCTGAGCAGTGCCAAAGAATGAACGCGCTGTAAAATCAAATTCCATCTAAATGTGGAGGTGGTGGCAAAGGCAACTCAAGGAGGGAGGGAAGGTAGCTGCATAAAACCTCTGTTAATATCAAGCACTGTGTTATATCATATATACGTTTATTTGACTCACCAGTTTACAATGTTATTTCCTAATGTGAATTTTTAATAGCTTCCCTTAGTCTTCAAATAAAAATTATTAGCTTCAAGTGTACCTAGACATTGAGAAATGCTGTTGTCAAATAAGAACAGACTGAAAAAAAAGATATACAACATGTATATTCAGTTACTGTAGTTTAGGTGTAGTGTGCTTGTCCTGAATTTACAGTACTTCTGATCCACATAAAAGTGTATGGAGTAGTAAATCAAAGCTTTTGAAGGAACTTTGAAGTGGAAGCCAACTTGTATTTATATTGCAGAAGTCTAGGTAGAGTATGTGTTGGTGTTATTCTCTGTTTCCACTTCTGGATGTGAGGGGGCTCTCAAGTGACATCACGGGCAGAGGAATCTAGGAAAAAATAAGTATGTTTAACTTCCAGAGTAAAAAAATAGAACATGGATAGATTTTGGATTTCAACATCATTCTTAAATTTTAGGAAAAGGGCTTCCTTCCAAGCCTGGATGCTAGAATTGTTTGAAGGAACTCCAAATAAGTTGGAAGGATTGAGATTCAGGAGGTGAACTAAATCGTCTCAAGTGTGCAGTATGCCATAGTTGGTTAGTTTTGATGTCATTGACCCTTTAATCATGTGTTCTGCTCTTGCCCGTCTCTGTGGGTACTGCTTTGCCTGCAGCGACTGAATGGCTTTCAGCCATTCTTGGGTTTACTCTTCTCTAGGGCCTTATTGCTCTTATTACTTAAGTTGTTCTCCCCATCGTATTTTTAAAGCCCTTTGTAAACTTTCACTCTGCGCAGATCCTGGATGTACCCAGAAAGGGCTGTGTGTTGTAGGCCCCTAGAAGGTGCTTGAAGGGCGTGCAGTAGGCAAAAGAGAAGTAGAGAAGCAGAAATATAGCAAGTGGATTTCAATTTCACAGCAGCTCATTGCATTGCTTGTGACTAAGTAATGTGTTAAGTAGAGATTTCTTAAGTTTCCTGGGCCTTATCTCCTCTTCCATTTAAAACACACTGTTCTTGACAGCCACTGTAAATGACTGCAGAAGAGCCCAACTAGAGGAATATTGCCCAAATTTCCGTTATCCAGGTTTATATCACATTTATAGGTCAGTGAACTCTACTTGTATACTGAACTGAAGTAACCAAAGAACATTTTGAAATGTAAAGTGTTTATTTAGAAAAAGATACTTTTGTTACTGCTTTGGATGTGGAACATGGTAGCAGGTAACCACTGGAGAGTGTTAAGTCTCTGAATCAGACTTTTTTAATGAAGGAGGGTCTGATATCTGTGATGGTGTCTCTTTGTTTCCAAGGGAGGATTTCTTTAGGGGGCGGGAGGGGGAAAATGTGCAGTGCTGCTGAAGTGATCTGGAGAGCATCCAAAGGCCTAAACTATGTGACAGGATGTATTGCTGGTGTTCTCTGTGGCCTGGTTAAGCATTTTTGTTTACAAATGTGCAGAGTCAGCTCTGCGATGCAGTGAAACTGCACTTCCTGTGAGTTGAATGGTGATGCTTAACTGGGGTCAGCCGAATTCCTCAGACAACAGTGTGGTGTTTTCCTTTTTGCAGTGCAGAGCCTGTTGTTGACAGTGAATGCATATGTATAGACTAGCATGAAATGGTTTAAGGTGGTATATAAATATTGTGGGCCCTGTGGTTCAGCTGCTTCTGCACAGTTCTGACCAAAGCAGTTGCACAAATGGCAGCATTTGCATTTGCTCTTTACACATAAGCATTCTAACAAACTTCCTATGAACATAATGCAATTTTTCTGAAGTCCTTCGGCTCGCACTTTGCAGACCAGTTCCAGTGTTTCCTAACTTAACTGGATTACAATAGATATTTTGTATATTAACATTACAGATGTACTTGCTTTCTGTTGGCAGTCAGAGATGTATAACAATATAGGGTATTTTCTATAGAGGTTGATTTTTATGCATTTAAGATTTATCATTGTATGGCATGTCACTACCAGTAATATTTTTGAACTTGCACATGCTGTGAAGCACCTCCTGCCTTTAGCTCATTTACTTCTTCCCTGTAGGCTTTCTGCTTTAGGTCTTAAGGCCACAGCTCTTCTCTCTCCTTCCAAGTTATTCTTGGATACTATTTTTTTTTGAGATAACTGTTATTTTTATTGTTTCAGAATGAATTGTGTTCTGTGTGAATTCTTAGTGCTTCTGCCAAAATCTAAACTTGAGTACACATATTTCAATGTCAGCTACCTCAGTTTAAAAAAAAAAAAAAAAAATAGAACCTCATTGTAACACAGGGTTGATAAGAGCTGCAGTATTTTTCTCACACCTGAAATCCATTCTTGTGTGAATGCTGATTGGCAGGGGCCTGAGGAGGACAAAATTGGTTATAAATCCATCTCAGCAGGTTAGAGTGTAAACATGTTGATTTTTTGTTACTAAACAAATGTAATAAGATATAAAAAGATAAGATTTGAATGACTTTTTAGTAATATTTTGGTAGTAATATTTCAGATCTAAGCTACTTTGCAATAGGTTGTTCCTATACCCGATAGCATTAGCATTTTTCTCTGAAAAATGTCAATTTATAGACAACCATGTCGTTTAGCTTGGAACCCTTTTTCAGGAATGTAGTAGCTGGCACCACTTTTTTTTTTTATTTTTTTTTTAACCACTAGTATAATCTGACTTGACTACTACTTTTTCTTTTTTCAGATGGAGCAATTATCAGATGAAGAGCTTGACCATGGTGCAGAAGAAGACAGTGATAAGGAAGATCAGGATCTGGACAAGATGTTTGGGGCCTGGCTGGGGGAGCTGGACAAACTCACACAGGTTAGGAAGGCTTTGAACATCTCGATAAATAATTCTGTTTAAATATTACATATTTGGAGTTTGGCTGGGTATTAACTGTGTTAGTCTCAAGGATTCCACTGGAAGATAAAACACTTCAGAGATGAAGAATAGGCTTTTAACTACGATGCTTGTCAGGACCAAGCATGTATCCCCCAGGTGCCCTATGCTCTTCTGTGAAAGCTTCTAAATGGGTTACTTTTCCCCGTGTTACATTTGTTTTTCACCAACCTGCTTATTTGAACTTTCTGAAAAGATACGTTCCCTTTTGATAGCTGCAGAGCTGGGACTTTGTCCTTGTTGCATGTAAAGCAATACTGACTTTAGCTAAAGCTAAGCTGTATCTCCAAACACACATTTGGACGTTGTCCAAATACCAAAGCATTGAATTTCTTTGTTGCACCTGAAACAGCAGTGAGGAGCAAGAAATCTTGAATGTTGCAGTGATTATATTGTCCTCCATTATGTTCTGAAGGATTCGATTGTTAGAGGAGTTTTCCTGCATTAGAAAAGCAGCTGATATGACATGTTTTCATGTCACTTCCTTTTTCCTAATGCTTTTCCTTTTCTTCACAAACATGTTATGCCAGATGCTTGGAGCTGCCGTCCAGTTCAGTGTTACTGCCTGCTGTGGTTGTATTGGCAGAAGGAACTGGCCCTCCTGAATAGCTTCCTTCATCATCATCATCTCCTTTGTTTCACATGCTTTAACAAAAGTGTGATGTCCCAAGTTTTAATAAAGCTAGAGAGGAAGAGGCTTTTTTTCATCATGTCTTTATCTTGTAAGTCTGGGGAAAGGAGAGGGATCTTTGTCTTAAAGGAAAAATGGAGGAAAATTGAGCTAATCATAAAACAGCACTTTAATTTGGCCATATCTATATTATTTGTATCTTCTGGTTAAAGTCTCTGCCTGCAAATTTTATACAGTAACATATTAAAATAATATAAATTTAAAATAATATTTTTTTCAAACCTGCTATGGAATTTTTTTTCTAAGATCCATTGGGACTTCACGACAGAGCAGTGGGGAATTGGTTTTAAATTTTTGATCTCTGTTCCATTTTAGACAGATCTGCTAGTAATACAAGGAGACTTTACGGAAGCTTACAGCTATCTTGTAACAGACAAGGCTTTGATATATGAATTTTTGAATTATACAAAGTATAGAAAGCCTGCTAACAGGTAGGCGAGTGGGTAGGTTGTGGATGCACATGCTTTCTCCCTTTCATGCTGCTGTACAAGTCTGCAACACAGCTCCACATTTGTGTTTTTCTATTCTGCAACTACTGGAAGTGGCGTTTACCTCAAAACTTTCAGTGATCTCATAAAATAGTCTTATATGAACAGCTTAACCCAGCTGCATCTTGGTTGCTGTTTTTTTTTTGTGTTTGGAAAGTGATCTTGCCATGGTGCAACTGGAGTCTCAATTAAGGAGCATGATTAGATCTAATGAGATCCAAAGTGCACACTCTTATGTGTAGTCTCAATGTTTGTTGCTATTTATCAGTTGAAATAGTGAGAGCAATTGGAGGAGGAGGCTTTTTTTCCCTTGAATTCCTTGAACTTTGACTTTGTGGATTTTCTATATGTTTCTTTGGAGGGAATTGAAAGTGAGTAGTAGATTGCATTTCATATGAAAATGATTTGGAGGATTTAATTGTTTAATTGTTATGATGCCCACAAGATCATTTGAATTCATGTTACCTTATGTAACCTCAGCGCTAATAAAAGCACTATAAAATGTAGTCACAAAACTTGCCGTATACGTGGACAGTGTTTGGCACTAATGCGGATTGCATTAGTGATTAGTGTCACATTATCCTCTGTCACACTATTACTCTGCAGTGCAGGATAAAGGAAGGAAGTTTTACCTCGCTTCATGATCATTCATTGGTGCTGATGAAGTTCATAGTGATATTCATAGTGTAAATTGTTTGGCAGTTTCTTTTTTTTTTTTTTTGCTTTGGCAGCCAGTGAGTTCTGCATAATCTCCTGTGTCTTGAGCTTCACTGCTACCTGTAGGGCTTTAAGTAGGTGTTTTTCAGCTTTTATTTGTGAGAAATTTGTAAGCATCATCAGAGATACCAGAGGGTTTTTCTTACCTGATGAAAAACAAGACCACAAAATTGTGGTTGTTAGTGATGACTGACTTACTAGTAAAGTATTTTTCTCGAGGTTCAAGCTGAACTGAGAAGAGAAGAAGGAGAATTCAGAAAAAAAAGTAAAAAGTATTTAGGGAAAAACCATTGTAACAAATGCCTGAAAAAAGATCTGTAAAATAAGAAAAGAGGAGAAAAGAAAGAGAGAGAAATTTGATTCTCTCTGAGCTAGATGATGTTTTCTCTTGTTCTTCCTGCCCCTTTTTTCTCCCTGCAACTCTTAAAATTAAATTCAAATCCCAGAATACAAATGGAATAAAATATTTTGAGACACCTGCATTTTTATTCTTCCTATTAAATATGGCTTTTATGAGATTTGGGCTGAAGCCTAGGAGATCTTTTTTCTCTGATTTCAGTGATATGATTTATTGCTAATACTATAACTATGTAGGTTCCTGTGAGGCCATGTCCTGCAGTAAGAGCTGGAATTTTTTTTTTTTTTTTTTAACCTCTACTAGGTGAGCAACAGTTTTGAACTCAGACAAGCAGAACTTCAGGGAGCTTTATCAGTACAGGCATAGGTTAAATTTGCATCCTTTGTAGGACTCTTGAGCTTCAGCGACTGCAAGAATATTCCCCTCAAACACTGGTTGCTGCAGGGACAGGGCCCTCACTGGTATCTTTGACTACCCCTTGCCCCCTGGCTGCAGCGTCATTGGGCTGTGATGAGGAAACTTTTGGCTGTTCACAGGGCTTCTGTTGCTCAAACAGTCACAGTGTGCTGGCATTTGTTTTTATATTTGAATGTTTTTTTTTTTTATAAAGTATTCTTATCCAGAAAAAAATCAACTACAAATTCCTTTTCAGAAAACAGAATTGTCCACTGAATACCGTTTTTTTCTGCACAACTTCTGTGGGTATGCCCATAGACTACAGGTGCATTTCTTGGAAGGGGTGTTCAAATATGTAAATATTTGGGCAGTCCACTTCAGAAAAATTGGAAGTTGGTATGTAACACTACTGAATGCATGTATGTAACACTACTGAAAAAAAACATTGAGAAGATGGTACTTTTGATTCTGTAACAACAGAATGTCTTTAAAATCTTCCTGTTCACAGCTGAGTTTAAATCACTCTGGTACGGTGGCATACGTTTCCAATCTAAAGACTGAAAAGAAAAATGAGATGCTGAAATTTTTTGAAAAATTGGTCTCAAAGTTAGTTTTCGTTCCTGCTGAAGGTTTACTTGTCCAATTCCTTGCCAAACGTCATTTTATTCCTTTTCTTTTTTTCAGAGTTTGGACACAGACAAACCCGTGGCACCAGTGAAGAGATCTCCTCTCCGCCAAGAAACTAATCTTGCCAACTTCTCATATCGCTTCTCCATGTACAATTTGAATGGTTTGTTGAATTATTTAGCCTCTCAAATATTAGTGTATGAAGAAAAGCTGTTTCAACATTCTGCAAAAAATATTGTAAGATAGTTGCATAGAGCACTAGATTTAGTGTTCTGTGCTCTATCAGTGCTCTAGTGAAGTTAGGATGCAGTTGCCAAAGGCATTGCTTTTTGATGGTCAGCTTGTATTACTGGCTTTGACCCTGAATTATAAGTGTTCTCAAATGGTGGGTTTTGAAACCTGGTGTCTGAGAATTCTAGTCAAGTGTTTGCAAAGAAATACTTATTGAAGGACTAGTCTCATGCAAGAATGAATTGATGTGTATCTGTTAAACAGGAAGAAAGAGTATCTTGCTTGTGGGACAGGATGCAGGAATATAGCTCTGGAAAGCTTTCATGTTAAACAGAAATCATGCTTTTCCTTGTTTTAAAATAACTTCCTTTGGTTATAATACAGGAAGTCTTAATTTAAGGATTTGTGTGTATAGTGTTTTGTGGCTTTTTAAAAGAGATATTGCATAGTTTGCATTTGCTTTAATAAAAATTCTTTAAAAAGTTGAAGGATGGTGTATACAAATACATTTTTAGGCTCTTTTTCACAGGCCAGAGGCTCCAACTTTTCAAATTCAATATGAATTTTGATAGGTTTATCAGCAAATGTATTAACCTAAATTTTTTAAATTGCTCTTAGTTGAAAGTAGTAGTGTAAATACAGTTGTTTAGCAGCAAGCAAGAATTTTGTAGTGTAGATGGAAAAGGAAAATNCCAACTTTTCAAATTCAATATGAATTTTGATAGGTTTATCAGCAAATGTATTAACCTAAATTTTTTTAAATTACTCTTAGGTGAAAGTAGTAGTGTAAATACAGTCGTTTAGCAGCAAGCAGGGATTTTGTAGTGTAGATGGAAAGGGAAAATAAAGCTTCCCCCCCCCACACCCCACTCTATCTATCAAATTTGTTAAACCAAAATGAAGAGTTGTGAAATGAAGTAATGCAGAGCATACTGTTAACTCTTGTTTGTTGCAGAAGCCTTGAATCAGGGGGAGACGGTGGATCTAGATGCCCTCATGGCAGATCTCTGTTCCATTGAGCAGGAGCTCAGCAACATTGGGTCTCATTCAGCAAATAGTGCTGCAGTGAAACGGCTACCCACAGAAACCAAAGCTCAGAAACCACTTGCTAGTCGACCTTCTGCAAAGCACAGCAGCATGAAAGGATTACCCTCTTCAGCTGGTAAGGTGACTAAACCATCACATGCCAACGTTTCTTTGGATGACATCACTGCGCAGTTAGAGAAGGCCTCCTTGAGCATGGATGAGGCAGCCCAACAGTCTGTCACAGAAGACACTAAACCTGCTCAGCACAGGAGGACAGCGTCTGCTGGCACAGTGAGTGATGCTGAAGTGCGCTCCATTAGCAACTCCTCCCGTTCCAGTGTGACCTCTGCAGCTTCCAGCATGGACTCCTTGGATATTGATAAGGTGACACGACCTCAGGAACTGGACTTGACATCACAAGGGCAGCCAATCACTGAGGTAAAATGTCATTACTTCAAGAAAGTTTTTTGTTGTTTTCTTCAAACTTTATTTTTGCATCTTTCAAATGCTGACATTCCTAGCTAAACATCTTCAATCTACTGGGTTAATTAGGGTCAGGATTACAGTGGTGTAGACTATTTGGTCTGTGGCTACTTTCGCTGTTTTATCTTCCTTACTGCTAAAGATTTTTTTTTTTTTAATGTGTGTACCTATTTTAAAAAGCTTTGCGCACCTTTTCTGAGCATTTCATGACTAGACTGCATTCCTGCTTGAACAGTTTACACTAGAAGCTCTCCTGGAGAAATGCTTTATGAAACAGAAACCTGGATTATTGGTCAAAGGTCATCTATACTAATATACATGCTCTCTTTCAGTTTTCTCTTCTGGGAAGAGGAAACTGAAAGAAGTTGAGCTTATTCTAATCAGTAATTAACTGTCATTTGAATGAGCTGTGCTAAAAGTATGCCTTCATTCATCTGCAGTGAAGGTAGTTTTATCCAGAGTAAAGAGGAAGTGATGTAGGCCTGTCAGTGTAATAATGAACTCAGCAAGGTCACACTTAGATTTAAATCTCTTGTATGAAATGGTGAGAATGAATGACAGTTCAGCTACTTTCAGTAGAAACTAACTTTCTGTAGAAAGTTAAAATGCAAAGTTTTGTGTTACTGCTGTATGCTTAAGAGTTGGAGTTGGTTTATTACAGTCTTAATGATTCATTTATCATCTATATTCTTTCTGTGGTATGATACTTATTTTAGTCTTCTGGATCTCTGACTATTATGAATGGTGTTATCTTTTTTTAGGGATAAAGTTATACTGTTACGTATTTTAGCCTGTCCTCGGGCTAAAAAGAAGACTTATTTGAATTAATCTCTTCTGAAAATGGAACTTGCTATTAATTTTTTAAAATTTCAGGGTATTTTTTGCAGTTGGTTTTCACGTCTTGGTCTCAGATCGCAGCATCTCTGACTAAAATACAAATCAATAAGATTACCCTTCTTGTTTCTAGGTTTTTCAGTTCCTTGCATGCCATGAGTGCTAAGCAAACCATCTGCTCCCCTTCAGTGACTCAAGGCAGAGGTTTAAAAGTCCCTTTGTCTTTGTGGGAAGCTGATCCATATTGCTGCAAGTACATCTCAGTTGTAGTGAGCTCTTGACTGTGAGGCTGAGAACCCCCAAAGCCTTCAAAGAAATGCCAGAGCTAGCAGTGTAAACCAAGTGATTGCCTTGCTGAAGAATGTGGCTATTGTTTCTCTGCCCTGATAAGTTGATAAGAATGATTCTTTTGAAGGAGGCCACAAGAATGTGTTCGTAATTTGAGAGTCAAAATTCTGCTCCCCTCTGGAGAGCAGACTTCTCTGCAATTATTTACAGTGCTGCTTTGTTTTACTGTCCCTTGTTTGGCCTTTCTAATTTTAGTAACCTCAGGAAAGTGTCTAACTCACAAAGACTTCCCAAATTAACTGAACTGGTATTTAGCTATTCAGACTTGCACCTTATGGGACATCACTGTGATACAAAAGTTCGAGTTCTTTGCCTCTCTCCTTCCCCTGCACTATCACTACTAAAAAGTAAAAGGGAAAATCCCATTTGTTTGGAGCTGATGACAGATTCTGTGGTTGTGTCTGTTCAATCACATTCACCTTGCAGATAAGCAGAAACAGTGAATTCTTAGTAGAGTCACTGGACACGAACAAAGGATTTTTTTTTTTTTTGTCCCTTATTCATATAGTGCCAGAAACCAATTGTTTAGGTTTCTATTAATCCTCGTGGCTAAGGTGTGAATCAAAACACACTTGGCCAGTAGGACTGAATTCTGTTCTCAGACCCACACTGTTAGCTTCACTGTTACGGGTGGAGGAAATAAGTAGGGAAAATAGGAAGTAGTCTTTGAAAATTTAGTGCCCATGTAGAGGAAAACAGCCCAGGCACAATTTTATGGAGATATTTAAGAGAAACTGCTACAAGGTGGCCTTAGAAATCTATACTGAGATGTGTTTTTCTTGCATAGTGCCCTAAAATAGCTCTTTTGCCCATCTTCCTTGTTACTGTGCTCAAAGCTGCTGACCTTTAGAATTTTCCTTTGCTAGTATGGCTCTTACCAAAATACTCAATGACTTGGCAGCTCTGCCCTTTTCACCCATCCTCTTTGATCCAGTAGAGTAAAAATTAAAGCGTCCATTCTTACTCAGCTAATTCTATTGGAAACACAAGAGGAAGAGATCGCTATTTTGATAGGAAATTTTGGTCTAGAAAAGCAAATTAAGTTTAATTAACCTGAATATTTTGTCTAATGCAGGGAACAGCCATGCACTGGCACACTGAAAGTATAGTCAGTCTAGTACCATTTATGACATGCTAATAACAGATGTTATGGGAAGAAGCTATAATTCCACAGGCACCAAAAAAGGGGGAGCATGTGCCTTCCCTATTCTCTTCCCTTAGATTGCTAAAGGCCTCAGCTACAGTCCTTTGGTCAGGCTTTGGTACTCGTTGATACTCCTTAACATACTGAAACTTTCCAGTTCTGTTTTGGGGCTGTTCTACCTCGGTTGAGTGAGGAGTCAGCACACTGGAACCAGGTTTGTCATGAGTAGTGGGAATATGTGGTCAAGAGCTAGAATATGGCAGGGAGAGCAGAGCTATCTACCAGTGGCACCAGTACACTATTCTTTGTTGCCTAAAAAATAGGTACCTTAGGGTCTTTTCCTCTTACTCCTTCTACCAGTCTACATGGTAAAAAATTCCTAGAGGTAAAGTGGTATATTTTTGCTCTTATACTTGCTTGGACAGTGTTCATTCTTAAACAGTAGGTAGTTTTCCAGCGTTTACACTTGTACTAATAGTGCACTTTACTAGTTGTATTGAGTGGCATACACTTTAATTCTTAGTTTCTGCATGTCAGATGCTTTACCTGAATGTGAAACTTAATGAGTGAAGAAGCAGCGTAACAAAAGTGATGGCTGCATGACTATGTTGTCCCGTCCGCCCACCCATACTCTTCTTTCCCTTTCATATTGTTCTTTTACCACCAAGAAATTGTTTTTTGTATTTTCAGTGATTTGTGTCTAGGGCAATAGGAGAAGAAAACAGTGGGGGCAGACGAGAGAACTGTCAACTATGCTCACGTATCTTGTTCTGTCTGATGGGTGAAAGGGTCTATTCATGGACAGTCATTGTTACTGTGCTGCGTACACTCGATGAAGAGGGTGCAGCTAAAAGCAAAGGATGCCATCTGGCCTGGCACAATAGGACGTTCCCCCTGCGTCGTAGAGTTCTTTATATATGTAACCCAGTTTGCACAGACGAGAGATTCTGGCTTGACTGGGAGAATGGCACGTAATTTAGCTGTTGGTAATGCTACATTCTTTGGTTTTCTGTGTGCTTTTTTATTATTTATTTGTTGTAGTTTTATACATGAGGTATAAGAGGTGGAAATCATGACAGAGAATCATGCTGGTACATTAAAAACTGCAATTCTTTGCTTCTCTCCCGAGAAACTGGCAGTGTGCAGTAAACTTTAACATTTCCTTTGGCGAAAAATAAGGGAGCCTTGTGGGCATGACAGTAAGTCATGAGAGTGATGTAAGCTAAGTTCACTTAGACAAATTTATGTTGGCCTGCAACTGCTGTGGAAAGTTTGAAAGGGACATAAGGGAATGCTAAATTTGTGTCCTGCGTCAGTCCTTGCTTCATCTCTTAGGGATATTTTGTCACTAAAATGTTTGCTGCACCGAGGCGTGGGATAAAAGCTTTTTTACTCTCAGCATATTATTTTTCAGGTCACGTTTTATTTCTGATTATATATATGGTAACATATGAATGTTATATTACTTGAAAATGCAGTCAACTGTTTACAGGGAAATCAAACTTTAATGTACACAGTCTTTGGTAGGTAACAGCATCTTAAAATAGAGCTGTGTTGCTGAACCTCACTTATTATTTGTAGATGATTTAAAGAACAGTTGCGATCTATTTTAGTTTTCAGAGGACTGGGGTGTGTGTTATTGGCTCTTATATTTGGGAGCTTAAGATTTGAGTGGTTTTCCTTATGCTGTCTGTTGTACATAACCACAAGTAGTGCTAAGGAAATTGGTCTGATTTTTGAGTGTAGTCACAGATATGCAACAAACAAGGTGTGAAAATTAAACTCGGAAATTTTAAATGTTCTTTTCTGTCAATTCTGTTATGGCATTAGCTCTTTACCTTCTGGAGTGCTTTTAGTTATCCTTTTCCTAAGCTAAAAATAGTCAATGGAAAGACTTGATTTGAAACACAATTAGACCATCTCTTCCTCTTTCCAATTAGTCACACGGTGTTTTTTAGTAAGTCAAGTAAGTCAGTAAAGGAAAATTGTGCCCATCTTTCATCTTGAAACATTACTTTGGCTCACAGTTTTGTTGGCATAAGAAGTGTGGGCTGTCCAGTTTTCAAATGCTCTTGAAATAAACATAAAATGACTCTGTGCTTGCTGGATTTTCAGAGGCTTTCAAAATATGTTCCGTGCTAAGCATATAGTTTATGAAATTTAAATGGTGTTTATGTATTTCAGTGTTCAGATGTCCAGCTTACCTATTCCTCAATAGATTTATGCATGACAGTAAAGCAGTTTTTTTCATATAAAGCACGAGAACAGAGTTCACTAATACGCTCTTCCCCATGTCCCTAAGTTTACTACTATTTTTTTTTAATTGTACTCATTGAATGTTCAAAGAAAATAAAGGGAAACATCTTTGAACATTTTTTAAAGAGCTGTGGCATACAAATGAAGGTTGGGAATAGAAGGCAGGCATTCTCAACGTTGAAATTGCTGTATGTGCTTAAGATAATAGGGTAGGATTTGAATTTGGGGCACAGTAAGTTAAAATAAATGGAAATAAACTTTATCTGTGTATTGCTAGATCTCAATTCTCCGATTGATATTTCCAACTTGGATCATAGCCATGATTTTAAAATTTGCCCTGCAATTTTTTTCATGTATGAAATCTCTAGTTTAAACGTGCAGCTTTAAGTAGTGAGCAGCTGAGTTGTTTAAAACGTGTAAAAATGTACATATATTTTGAGATTGCCTATCAAATTGGCCTGATACTGATGAATAAATTTGAAAGTCACTGGAAGGAAGAGCAAAAGGGACAGTTATGATGCATGCCTTGTTTGTCACAACCATCGGGAAAGCTGGTTATCCACACCGTTACAGTTATGGTGTATTTTGTTACCACAAAGTATGAACACAGCAGATGTTGCTTATGCCTAACTTGCTGTCACACTGTTCAGTGACATTGGTGTCTTTTGAGGATTCCCCCCTGAGTGATTCCAGTTGCACCTTCCTGAGACCCTTTCATCTGCATTTAAAACTGCTTTTTCAGAAACTTTCCCGGTAGCCGCTTGCAGGGGCCACAGCGAAATGGCCACGTCCAGCAAAGTGGCACCTTACCTGTCCGAATTCACCTGCATGTGCCTGACCTTCTATCCTTCCTGTTCTTCTGGAGCTCTCAAATGCTTGATAGTTTCTAGTGGCTAGCTCCTCACACAGCTCAATCTGCATCAGCATTTTCCAGACATGACAGCTTCTTCCCTGGTACAGGGAGAAGAGGTAGGGTAGTGGCAGTGGTAGTTGTTGAGCTGCTGTCCCCTTAAAATGACTCTGCCTGGGTTTGTGTGCAGGTACTTGTGCTGGTTTGATGAGTAATGCTAACAGCAGGACAGCTGCTGCTGGTGATAGAAGCTGTCTGCAATCCAGTGACCTTTCTGGTGCTTTCAGCTTCCCCTCCTCCCTCTTTAGAGGCATTGAATAGAGAAATCTCTTATCACAAACTTCCATCTGCTGTAGAAGGCCATTAGAATTAGATGCTAAATAACCAGTATTTAAATAAAACCCAGTGCTTCCATGCAGGCTCCACAGCACTATAGGAAGAGGCTTGCATTTATGAATAGGATTTTATTTCATACTACATTTATAGAGAAGAATGATACTATTGATGAAGACAAGCTAAGAAAATAGTTGATTAGAGGTTGGAATTCTTGCTAGGCTCATCTGCGAGGGACAAAATATCACAGATGAGTGATAAAAGAAATCTGGGCGTGCTATATTTCAGAAGAAGCAATCTTGGAACAAGATGGGAGAATTGAGAAATGAGGATGCTTGCACTATGAGGTTACCAGACTGTCAAAGGCACCACAGAGTTAGGCTTTTTGGTTGCAATTTCCAACAAAGATACAACTTTAAAAGCTGAGGGTAATTAAAACAGTGAGGTTCTTTGCTGATACTCAGCCCACTTGAAACAGGGATAAATTCCTTTGCTTTTTGGAATAGCTAATTTGATTAAGGAAGAGAAATAGTACATCTGTTCAAAATTAGCAACAGATTACTTGTTTGTCCTTACTTCAGGTTGCCAAAAATCATATTTGGAACAGATGACAAATTAAGAACACAGCAGCAGACAAAGCATTAAATTCAACAGCAGAAAGGAAGTTTTGCAGTTTTATCAATTGTACATACTGCTGAGCTTACAGGATGAGAGCTAGATTTTTGCCAGGTTTGTGTGTTTTTTTTTTTTCTTTTTTTTTTTAAGGTGTTCTGTAGAAACAACAGAGACCTTGATTTGTTGATTATTTTTGCCTTCTAGCTGTGACTGTCAGTTTTGCGCGTGCTGGTTAGTACGCTATTATAGGTTGAATTCTAAGGTTTGCCTTTAAATACAAGGAAAAATCTTTTTAGTTAACCAAGTCTACAGGCTTTTTTACAGCTTCCTGTGCTGGACATTTCCGTATGTTTTTAAAAGTTTAGGTTTTACATCAGCCCCATCAGTGATTTGGATGCCTTTCTTTTTTTTTTGTTTTTTTTTTTTCTCTCTCTCTCTCTCTCACATGGCCTATCTGTTCTTGACTTAAAGGGTGGAGTTTTGACTGTTAACCCTCCATGTGTGTATACCTGTTCTATTAAGAGAACTTTGGATATTTTGTTGTCTACAGTAATTTTTCAGGGCTGCTTTGTAGTTTAGAACTCAACAGATATATATATGTGTGTGTGTGTGTCTGTATAAAGATTTGTAAATATTAATGCAATTACTACTTAGCATGAAATAAGGTAGGTTCAGACAGCAACAGTTAGTTGCATGTGCTCAGAACTTTGGATATTTTGTTGTCTACAGTAATTTTTCAGGGCTGCTTTGTAGTTTAGAACTCAACAGATATATATATGTGTGTGTGTATGTGTCTGTGTAAAGATTTGTAAATATTAATGCAATTACTACTTAGCGTGAAATAAGGTAGGTTCAGGCAGCAACAGTTAGTTGCATGTGCTCTTATTCCTTAAGTTTCTTAACTGCTTTGATGCCTTTGCGGTGTAGGTAGAGCCATCGTGGGGTGAAGTGTCTTGGATTCTTTAAATAACAGAATTCCTGATCAGTCAATCTTAACTAAAGTTCAGAGGATTGGTTCTACCTTCTTTCTGTTTTCACCTTTCTTAATGCACTTCTGTTTTTGGGGTGGTCAGATGACCATGTGCTATGAAATTATATTCCATCTTATTTTTTTTCCTTCTACCTCTGCCCATTTTGGTAACATTCCACGGCTTAAGCCTCCCTGTAAACAAACTTCGCTTGGGATTTCATGTTTGCTTTGAGCTGACTTAGAACCATGCAGCTACTGAACTGGGCACTCTTGTTGGCACTATCTGCTGTTGGCACTCATGTTTGTGCAGCTGCCTAGTGATACAGATCTGCCTGGAAAATAATCCTTCTGAATTAGTTGTTCACTGATCTGATGGACCACACGCTTACAATTGCTACTGGCTGCAGAAGAGAGATTTGAGAGAGCACATGGTTGCAGGGGGAGGTCGGAAGTACCTCGTATGGGCAGCTCAGTGCTCAGCCCATTGTGAAACGAAGCTTTAGGTAAGATGCTTCATAGCTTTTGCAAGCTCACCCTGTGTCCCAAGGGGCTTGTATGGCAGGGAGCCATTGAGACGTAACGGTCCGCTTTGGCTCTTGAACTGGGAAGTGCATGAATTATAAATAGTGCATGTCATGCACGTGGTGCAGCAGTTTCATTAATCAGAATGTCCACAGATGTTTTGTAAATTGCAGGAAATTTCAATGTGTTTAGACTGTGATTCTTAAAACAGACATAAAGTTACAAGAATCCCTAGTAGTTACAAATTACTCATTATAGATTAATGGTGTTTTGAGTCTTGACCATCTAAAAAAAGTTGCAAAGTTGAAAACTCAAAGTTAGGAAATTGCAGAAATGAAGCTACCTGCAGTGAAATGGAGTTGCGTGGCTTCCAGGAGGAGGGTTGGTCCCCTGGGAGCCCAGAAAGCCCAGAAAAATAGCTCTGGATTCCCCCTTCCAGTGTCTGGCTCCAATATGCTCCGCAGCAGCCAGGCAAGTAGGCTGCTGTGCCCTCCCACCACAGGCTCAAACGTGGCCCAAGTTTTGTACAGGATGGTAAGTGGGCAGCCCAGATGAAGGGCTGGGCACAGCGCTGTGAAAAGGGGTAGCCAAAACATCTTTAGTTATAATGTTCCAGGGTTGAGTGAGACTGTGGGCTACAGTTTTAATTCAAAAAGGCTCATACTCAAAACAAACTCGGGTTACTTCTAATGGAACCAAACCAAAGCAAGTCTTGAGGCTGCAACTGTCTATCTGTTTTGTAGTCAGACACGCAGAGGGATTTAAAGCTTTAAAAATATATATATATATATTAGATGCACCTTCTTTTCCCCTTTTGGAAATGCTTAGTCTAAACTAAACAGACAGTCATTGTCCTGTAACAGGGAACTGTCATGAAAAGCTTCTGTCCCAGAGCTTATAGCTTTGTGGAAGTTTTATAAGCAACTTGAAAACATATTTTATACGTGAAAATATCAGGCAGTTGTAATATCTAGAGCTGTCACTTCAGTTTCTAAGTGTCTCTATTCCTTAAGTTTTCATAAGAATAAGCTGTAACCCTTTTGCATTTCCAAACCAAAATTGTATAATTTAGTTACCCAAATCAACACGCCAAAAATAAATACTTCCAATTTGTCATACAACTCTTGGAAAGTCTTGGACATTCCACGTTTTAGTAGGATAACGTTCGCTTTTGGTCCCTGAATGACCTCGCGCTAAGAAACTTGTCCTTATGACTGAACGTTTTGTTCTGAGTCACAGTTGTGTGTCAATATTTTTGTTTGCTGCTTTGCTCAGTTTTTTCCTTAGTAAAAACTAAGGTAATACAGAAATGCTTTCTCTTTGGCTCTTTTCAAGTAAATGGCAGTGTGAAGGAGCTCAGAGATCTAAAACAGTATGACCATCAGGAAGTGACAGTGAAATAAATCTGAAGTGCACATTTTTCATATAAATACTTATGAATTGTCAGGACAGTGTATTATGTTATTTACTGTTTTGGAGAAACTGAGATTGAAAGTGAGATTTCATAAAATGATAGCATGTTATTGTGCAGGATCTCTTCTGCTGTAGCATTCAGAGAATTAACTTCCATGTCTTGACTCAGTAAGCAGGTGGTTGCACAAGGAGAGCATTACCAGAGCCTGTTCCTTACGGACTTTTTGCCAATAAGGTAAAAGATGCCTTTGGTGAGACTGCAAGTGGTTTCCCCAATGCTTCTATCTGAAGTTACACCTCTAACCTCTCCCATTGTGGTCTGGAGTATATTTTTGTATCCTATTCTCCATTCCAATAGAAGAAGGAAAGGGATCTCCTCTTGTCTTAGTCATTGATCACTGTTCTTTGAGAAATTAGAATCAAGGACACTAACTTCTTAATGTATCCTTCACTGTCATTGCCATCAATATTTCTCTCTTCCTCCTGCTGAGTGATAATAAAACCTTTTCTCCAACCCTCACCCTCTTGTTCTCTCCCTTCCCCCCATTTCCTACACTTTTACAGCATGTTTCTATAAAATGTTTAGTCAGTCCAAGCATCCCATGACTTTCCCAGAAAAGGAAGCTGAATTGCCTCCTTTCAGTCAGTATAAGATGCATGGGTGGCTTCTGCTTATGTCAGTAGTTGTATGAATTTCACTGCAAAGCAGAAGCTGCGTTAGTGACCTGTGTTTAATCTGTTGGTTACCTATGCATAAAGTCACAGGTAAACTTTTCAGTCTACTTTCAGTTAATTCTTTCCTATTTCCTGATGACTAATTGGGAAAGGCTAATTAAACTGCATTTTTTTTGAAGCCCCTTTGTGGCAGCCCCTTTAAATTGAGGGCAGAAGGTGAAATTTCCTGATAGGCATCATTTTATACGCTCTTATTTGCAGTTCTTATACACTGCATATGAATCCATATTCTCAAAGAATTTGCAAAGAAAAGTTTGTTTCCCCTTTCTCTCCCCTTTCAGAGTGAAAAAAGTGACAGCAAAATAAGCTGTATTTCATGACAAAGTTATAAAAATGCTTTTTGGGTTTTTAATCCAAAGCTAGAGTAGTGAACATTTGAGCAAACTTTGGAAACAGCTATAGGTGTCTATCAGCCCCTGCTGACTGTTTTTGTCTTTATTTTCTTTCTCAGGGACAGGGATAGATGTCTGGAACGGTTTTGTAGTATTCTTATAGCGTCATATTTGACTAAAAATGTGGCACAACAGTGCCACCAGCTGGTTTAATTAGGTATGTCTGCTAATGTTAAATTGTGAAGAGTTTTTTAAGAAAAGTGTTAAGATATTTACACAAGTCCTCAGTGTCTTGTGCTCTTATATGTAGTGAAGTTATTTTGTTGCACACAGCTTGAATGAATGATGCCTTTCTGTAGACACCATCTACTTAGGAAAGAGGATTTTCTGTTTAACATTTAAGACATTAGAACTGTAAGAGATCTCAGCAGATTGGCAGGTAGTCTTTCAACTGTATTTCCCACATAGTTTTGTTCATTATTTGTAAAGTGCCAATATAAAGAACCTATATAACACTTTGCATGCTGCATTGCACTGTTTTTAAATCTTGTACACTCATACTCTGAGCTTTTAGTTGCAAATTCAGGGGATTAGATATACTGTTTTGGCTTTTAGGCATGAGATTGAATCTTCTGGATTTTTTTCTACCTACTTCAGACTAACTGATCACCAGGTGAGTAACAAGAAGTGCTTAATGTGATCACACTTCATGGGTTTTGGCAAAGCCTTGCAGATAGCGCTTGGAAAGGAATCAGGAAGATGATGCCTCGGCTGCTTCCTGTCAGCTAGTGGCCCTGTGCAGTTGCAAGACTGGTTTTGCAGTCTGCTCTCTTCAGAAGTTAACTGGGTTTATCCCGTGTTTTAAAAGTATCCTTAGTTTTTAAAATCCACCTATCAGTTCCTTTCTAAAATAATGTTCCTAATATGTTAGATAATATTTTAATAGCATCTGGATTTTGTTTGGAAATTGGCTTTCATCCTGGGGCCTCAGAACCTCCAGAGTTAAAAGAATTCCCTGAACCTATTATAAAGGAAATGACAAGGATAATAGAGGAAATCCTGAGCTTTTGGCTGTGTAGAGGATTACTTGTTGCTCAGGATAGCGCAACTATGTATTCTCAGAGTCTGAAATATATATTGTTTTCCTGGTAATCCATGTGTTTTATTGTATCTAACAAAGATCTTTTGTAGTTTTGTCTCTGCTTTTGGAAGAAGTTATAATGGCAGTAGTTTCTCTGATGTGGAAAGTAAAACTACACATATTAAGAAAACTTGGTTTGTAGTTAAATGATATATAGTAATGGATGGGTAAACCCTTGCTAAATTGAGTAAACTGATGCATCTCCTCCCTTTTTAACTCTCAAATACTTGTAGCAGAAGGGAAGAAGTTTTTTTTTTTTTTCATGCTTATGGAATTGATGACAAAGTCGAATATGTTTCAGCATTCAAAAACATACTGACGTTAGCACCAGTTTTTGCATTTCTGAAGAGTTTTGTCTGTTGATCTCTGAAAACACTGAAATGCAATATTCAACAGCTGGTCCATGAACTTCTGCTGGTATGTAGGCCTGAAGATAATGGATGTTGCATTCCTGGCTTCAAAGAAAAAATACAGGAAATCTTTGAAGTCCAAAAAGTAATTTGCAACAAGTCTTCCATGTTTTTATAAACATCTAGGCTAGCTGTCTTTACCAAATAAACTACATCTGAAAATTATTTAAAATGTCTCTCCAACATCACCAAGGACTTGAAAATGTTAATGTTAATTTTATTCAGACTTATTTTTCTATGTTGTGATTATCCATAACAGTTTAAGTTTGTTATGGAGACAGTTGTGTGCTTATTTATGTGTTTGGATTTTTTAGCTTGTTTTGATCCTCATACCTCATTTTTATTATAAATATTTTCAGTTATCTTGGATTTTAATGCACAGCTGTCTTGTTATCTCCTGAAAAAGGTTTGAATTTTATAAAACTTCAGTGTTCAGGAAAGATTTTCATTGTTATACTTCAAGTCTTTTATTTTTAAAAGACTTTTTTAATAGACAAATTTTCTGCTATGAGGCCTAATCACAGTTCCCCAGTTTCCCTGTTTTTTTCTTCTCTCTTGAGCAACAGTGTTGTAAAATTGTGGATTTTTTTTTCTTTCTTTNAAACTTCAGTGTTCAGGAAAGATTTTCACTGTTATACTTCAAGTCTTTTATTTTTTAATAGACAAATTTTCTGCTTGAGGCCTAATCACAGTTCCCCAGTTTCCCTGTTTTTTTCTTCTCTCTTGAGCAGCAGTGTTGTAAAATTGTGGATTTTTTTTCTTTCTTTAACAGAGAAGCTCTTTTCTACGTATGCTATGAATAACTTCTTTGGGAATCTTTCATTTAGATTGCTAGTAGGGTTTGAGAGTCATATTTCATACAAGAATTTGCAAAATATATTCATGCGACTGGCAGCTGGCTTGTGTTCATTGACCAATGGTGAGAAAGAGGTTAAATGATTTGCTTTGAGCTGCCCTGTAAGAAATACTTGTTGCAAACAATAGTATTTCAGTATCCTCTTCATCCTGATGCTACTGTTAACCAATAGGCAAAGGAGAGAGGAAGCTGAACCCTGAGGGAAGAGCCTACACTTGCAGCTCATCATCTTTTTAGCCTTGATACTCCTTTCCTCAAGAAAGAGTAATTTGTCTTAATTGGAGTCCGTGATGTCTGAGGAACTCTGTCAAGGGGCTGTTTAAAAATAATTCCTTGAACTGTTCCATAGCTTTTAATCTATATTTTTGAATTTTGAATCGAGCCAACTGATGTATTTCTGAAGTTCTGTAGTAATGTGTTGTCATGAGACAATACAAGACTTTGCTTGTATGAAGGTAGAATTTCTGGGAGGGGATAGATGCTCTTCATATGTAAAGATGCAACTTTGTAGAAATCTTACAGATGATTGTTCTGACTCTTGCCCACAAATTAGGCAAAGCTGTTACTTGTCGGCAATGTGGACATTTACTCAAGCTGAGTAAATGAGCTATTCTCTAAATGATAGCCTGGATTAGATGTCATTGAGTGCTGGAAATCCTCTGTATGTAGAAGTAGCAGAATGCATTTCATCTGTTCCAAGTGCTTATGATTACATATGTCAGGAAGTCCATTCCAAGAGTTATGGAGATAATTAGTGTAAAATATGTATGAGGCTTTTTAATCATACCAGGTCGTGTACCACACAGCACCTACATATATTTCAGGTGTGAAAAATCTGCAAATAAATAGGTAGACTGCTCTTCTAAAACTTCTGCTGTAGAGACAGGTGGATTTTACTATGCTTCTGGAAAAAAATCATTTGTTCTGTAGCAGGAACTGAGTCTATATTAGTGACTGTTTGTTGCTGGCCTGTATGAAGCTTTCAGCATTTGCTTAGGAGACTATTGCTTGCTGTGGTTCTGAAGAGGAAAGACAGATTCTGTTCTGTACTTGGTTTCTAATTATTAAGTGTAGCAGGCTGATTAGTTCTTATGCCTTGAGCTCTATGATGTAAAGCCAATAAGCACAGAAATAATGGCTGAAACATGGTTAGCCAGGTCAAGTTTTGCAGTGCAGTGATAATGCATATGGGATATACTCCATGTTCTCTTTAAGTACCACAGTATTAGTCTAATTTCCTGAGCAGACATGTAATCGTGTGGTTCTGTAAACTGTGTTTTGGTGGTTTCATTATTCTTCTGTACCAGGTGGTACAGATGACAATGACTCTAGCTGTCATTAACTGATTTTTCTTTTTTGAGAAATCTTCCCTACTGTTCACTGTCCCTTTTGATTTCCTTTTTAAATGGATCAAAATGCACTTACTGTTAATTTCTGAGAAATTTGGTAACTTGATTCCCAACTTCTTGGCATGTGTAATTAGGGCTCTATAAGTAGAGACATGTCCTTAAAAGTTATCAGTCAGCTTTAGGTAATACTAAGTATTATTATTATGGTAATGTCTTTAATTATGGAAACAGCAGCCAGTGTCAATATAATGAAAACATTCTCTGCTTCTGTGATGACCAGTTTATAGTGGCTTTGTTTGCCCAGCAGAAGCAGAATGCTCAGTTCTAAAAGACTGCCAGACATGGGCAGGAGGTTGAACAGTGACTTAAATGTGTTTTCTTGCTCTTATAAATCTAAGCACATTTGAAAATTCATTGTCTCTTGCAGAAAAGAATCTCATAGCAGGTAAGCAAAACTCTTCTTAAATTCTATTGTATGACCATTAAACAGGTGAAGAATAAACTCAATTCCTATATTAGCACAACTGCTTTTGTGTTAGGCTTGCAGGGTGTCCAAGATAAGTGTTTGGGAATGCTCATGCTTGTATGGGTGGGTAAAAGTAAGGGCTAAGGGTTTTTTTCCTTAAACTCTGCTTATCTTCTGTAATCAATACACTATAAAATTGCTACACTGACCTCTTTTGACTTATGTTCTTTCTCTTTCTTTCTGCACAAGCACTCCTATTTGGACAGGGAAACCTCCCTCCTTCTGAGAAACATTGCAGGAAAGCCTTCTCATTTGCTGACCAAGGTGATGCTTCTTCTTTCCACCTGCATGTGACTATTTCCATGTAGAATGAATGCTTCTAGTCTCCTGCCCTCCCTGGGAACTTTTGTGTTTACTTACATGATTTCTCTTGTCCAACAAAACAAGGTGCTTTTAAGGGCTGTATTTCATTGTTTGTTTCTGCAAATCCATTAAAACTTTCAAGGTCTTGGCAAATACTTAGTAGATGTATCGGCAGGTAAGATGTCTTGTCTAAAAAGGAAATTTATTGAGCTAGAAGTTCTTCTGTTCCTTTTCCCATTCACTAATAATAATAATAAAATGTGGATGCATTCAGTGCTGTTGGAAGTATCCTTAAAATAATTTCACTTGCTGTATGAAGAGAAACTGTAGCAAGTAATGGATTTTTTTTTTCTGTTTTGAGTTCTGTGAGAATATACTAGGAAGAGAGTGGTCTGATGAGTTGGATATGGACAAACCTTTGTTATAAATTAATTTTCCTTACAGGAAAGAGACTGCTAATGGCCTGAGAGACCATCAAATGCACTTTCACTGGTTCAGCTTGTTGAACATTGCAATTTCTGTACATATTCCTTTTCCCCTTTGAAATGAGAGTAGGAGAGATATGAAGTAAACTATAACATCTTCTCGGCAAGGATATGCTGGGAAGAAGATGTCACCTTGTTGAGAAAACTCGAGTGCTAGTAGCTGAAATGTTAGGTATGCCAGAGGCTACCTACCTCCCGCAAACCATTCCTTGGATTATTTTTCTAAAAGAGGTTCTATAGAGGAGAAACTTCAATCTGAAGCTGCCCGTTTACATTTGCCACTGTCTTAAAGCAATGCAGAGAATATTTGCTGGACATTTTTGATTAAAGGCTAAACGTACTATTTTTTTCTTAAATATCTTAACATTCTTTTCAAAGCACTCTACATTCATCATCTTGAAACAAATTTACATCAGACCCTCTTCTAGAGGGGGATTAACAAAAGCCAAAAAAAGCAAGTAACTTCATTTGTGTATTTTGTTTTTTAGATTTAAATCCATGCTCCTCCTCACTCCCACCTACAAAATAACAAAGCAAATAGGCACCAAATGAGTCAAACGTGCTTGGAGGCACATGGATTAAAAACTGCTGTGGTGTAAACATAAACCATGGCTTTTCATCTCCATGTGTCTTCACATCCTCTCTTCTGGTTATTTATGTAGTGAGTGATCTTGTTTATAAACTAGATGAGTGTTTATTATCACAGAAACTTCAATAAAATACATAAAATATTAAGTCCGTTGAGTTAGGTGATCATGAACTACCTCAAATGGTGGCCCTAATAGTGTTCACTAGTTACATTTTTGGATTTATAAATCTTTAACTTGAAGACAAGCTTTTGAGTTTAGAGAATATTTGAAGGACAGGCATTGACTCCTCACCTTGATGGCATTCCAAATTAGCATTTTAAAAGTCCAGTAGAGGACCTGTTTGTGGCTCAATGTTCATGAACACATTTCAAGAACAGAAAAATAATAATTTGACTTGTTAGACTTTGAACTCTGTAGCTTTAAGGCAGGTGCTCATGATCAGCTTGCTGATACTCAGAGGCTGATGTTTGCTTGAAAATAGCTAAGTTAAGGACTGCCTCAGTACACCCTCTCCTGACTCCCAAGCATACCATCCTGGTGTGGTCCTGCTGTGGTTACTGGTTCTCATGTCACCTCTGCCAGAGAAATTGCTCTAGTGAAAAGGTGAATGTGGAGTCCAAATTGTTGCTGGCTTGGGCTCTTTCGGCTTGCTCTAGATGAGCCCCAGTATGGGAAAAGCAAAGGATTCATGTAACTGAGGGAAATGGGACTTTTCCTTGTTATAATAGGTAAGTTTGAGATCTTTTTACTTCCATGATCTGTTTTGCAGCTTTTTCCAGTCTGTATGGTGTGTCTGCTGGCTGTTTTTCCATTTTTTAAATTGTCTTACTGTTTCTTGTATTCTTTGCCTTCCTTCCTCTGTGATCCTCTTATGCCGAGACTGTAGGCAGTTTGAGGGAGTGGTAATATCAGCTCTTTGTCTGCTGGTATCATGGCTCCTTCTACACACACCAGTCCTGGACCAGAGTCTTTTAGAGTTACAGCCTTACACAGTTCCTGCCAAAGCATAGGTCAGATCTCATAAAGAAAATAATCTGTTAATTGCAGTCTCCTCATTTTTAATGCAATTCCATATGTTGCATTCTGGCTCTTTTTTTTTTGAAAGGCAGAAGACAAATCATAACAACATAAATCTAACTTATTGAATACTGAGAATAAAGCAATATAAATTTAATGTCAAATCTGCAAGATTATTTTCCCTACAGGGTTAGAATTAAGCTGTAAGATGAATACTAAAAATTAAACTTTTGCTTGTGACATATGTCATCCTAGTCTTTTATGGCTGTAAAATACAGAACACATGGCAACTTCCAAGACAATATTCAGAGCGTGAAGGTAGGAAATAGAAATGTAACATGCTGAATTCTAAAGTCATCTGTTCTTCCACCATTTTGATGCATGTGGAGCTGGAGCTACATGCAGGAAGCCAGATGATGGGGATTTAATGATATAATGCTGCAGATATGAATGTCAGCATCTGGAGAAAAGATAACATTAATCCTTATGACTTCTCTTTCCAAATAGCTGGTACTTCATTTTTCTGTTCTTGTTTGCCTGAAAGGCAAACATGTTTCACATGAATGTTGATTCTCTCCTGGTTTGCAGACCTTGGTTATTCCACAGTACAATCCCTCCAGACCTTAGGATAAGTCAGCTGTGAGATTGACTTCATGCATCTTGGATGAATCTGACTCAGATGTGCTCAATTGTGAATGACCATCTGTTCGAGAGGATTTTTTTTAAAAAGGAAGTACAAAAATACAGCAATCAATGGTTAATCTGCAAAAGATGTAAACACAGTCTGAAAACTCTTCCTTCTTAGATCCGCTTTTGAGGAAGTTGAGGTAGCCAGACTTAGAACTACAAAAAAAGAAAAGTAGGTGTTTAGCAGCAGGTTCTTGTGCAGTTTACTACATAAACTCCAAAAATGACCAAGGCAGTTTCTAATCAACAGCCTACTGTGTACTAATCCACTGTTACTGTTGTTGTGCTCTTGTGCAGTTTAAGTATCACTTTTGTCCTGCAGTGGTGGGTAGGAAGCTACTGTGGAAGTTAGATGAGCAGCCTATAGGCCCAAATCTGTGTTGGTGATACCCCACCTCTGACCTGTTTCCCATGTCTAGTCAATTCAGCTTTTTGTTCCTAGTTTAACTCCTGTGCCTCATCATGTTTTTCGTCTTCCCTTCTCTTTCAAAATCCCTTGCTGTGATTTCTGTGTCCTCCTGTTCCCTTCTGAGTTCTTTTGTCCCCTTCTGGCTTCAGATAACATCTTCTCCCCTGTGCATTCTTGAGTTAGGTAACCCTAAAGAGAAGATGGGCTTCAAGCAGTTACTGCGGGGAAAGTCCTTTTTGGAGGCAAGGAAGATGTCTGGTGCACATGGATGCTCAAGGAACAAATAGTCAGAAGTGCAACTCTGTGTAAACGTATTTTTTTCCTGTCGTCATGACTAGCTTGGGTAGACCTTCCAAAAGGGCCATGTTCCTCCCATGTAAGGTTCTCCTCTGCTGCAGGGTAAAGCATGGCTTCAAAATTAGTAATAACAGATTTCTCCAAAGGTAGGGGAATTTTTGACATGGGCAGTTGTCTTTGTCTTACCTCACCCTTTGAGGAGAGAGATCCTCATGCTCAAGTACAGCTTGAGACAGGCAGCTGGCATGGCAGTTTTCTGTCCAACTAGTTGTTATAATGCAATTACCAACAAATAAACTTTGGTCTTGTTCAAGTTCCCTAGTAGTTCCCTTTCATAAGAGATAGCACTAACTTCTGTAGAAAATCTCTTTGCACTTTTTCTAGCAGTAACACTTTGCTAAATAATACACATTTTTTCTTGTTCCTGTTTTTCCTCACATTTTTGAGGAATGTGAGAACATCATAAAAGCTTAAGTACTTGACTTTTGGTCAAGCACAAAGGAAGCTCTAGGCGAGATTCATAAATGCCATTCTTCATCTGGAGTTTATAAGCAACTACCATCTATCTTTTGGCATTCCTGGGCAGTAACACCTGCTTTGGCCCACTAGGCTGCCCCTGTAAGGATCCCCTCTGCAGGAGCTCTTGGCACTGCATACTGAGAGTTTGGTATTTATTTAAAACATGACAACTGTTTTCCAGTTTCCCTTCAGAGGCCATCCTCAAGATTGGAGTCAGCCTTCTAATAGCAAAATTTTTTTGAATGCGAAACAGATGTTGAACAAAGGAGCAGGGGAGGAAGAGGCAAAAAATCCCCAAGTTATTCATGGGGTTCTGCATGCAATTCTGCATGCTTGGCTGGGGGCAGGGATAGGGTCTTTGTCATTTCTAGCAAAATGAAAATTGCCACTTCCTTCCCCTGCATCATTGTTTGTATTTATGTTATATCCCTGCCCTCAAAACAGCACAGTGTAATTACTGTATTAAAAATCTTTTAAGTGAGCTGTTGTCTTGGATGCAGGCCCCCCAAAGCAGTCCTACCTCCTTCACCTACATCAGCATGTTGCTGACCTACATCAGCACGGTCAGTACGAAGCCTGGGCACTGCCACAATACAAGTGTGGTGGCAGTAAGTAAGAGCTAGAGGGAAAAACATTGTACAGAGGATGGACCACCCATCAGGGAAATGGCTGATGGGACCTTTCACTTTGAGAGAACTTTAAAAGATGCGGGTGTCTTGTTTCTCATTTCCCTTAGATACAGGCTGCTCTTAGTTATTTTGGAAAAAAAGCAATAAAATAACTGTTCGAGAATGTTATGAGCTACCTCCACAAACACAACCTCCCTGTTTATGGATGGACTGTGCCACCACTGCCAGCCAGTGCCTCAAAGGCAGCACAGATCTGTTTTTCAGGGTAGAGGTTATACTTCCTAGTTAGTTTGTAAAGATGCACAGAGGAAGTGGTATTAAAATCCATTCCAAGTGGAGAAAAAAAACGACTTGGACAACTTCTGCAGTCATAGCTTTTTCCTTCACATGCTGCTCACATACACAGTTGTTCCAATATTTGTTTTAGTTTAAAAAAATCCACTCATTAAAAAAAAAAAAAGACACACAACTTCCACACAACTCATTTATGAGTGTACATTGAACAAACTGCCATCTATTACGTAACTGCCCTCATTGACAGAAAATTAAGGGGTGTCTTGAAGTTTGGGGGAATATGCAGAGCCTGAGCTGGTCATAGCAGAATTTCAGGCAAAAGAAGCCTCTGTTTACTTAAAGAGTTCTGGGAGAGGAGAATCCTTTCAAAGCAAATAGTTAAATTTCTACATGGGGCTAGACTGCAACTAGCAGAGTAAAGAGCGGGTAGCTGCTTCTGCTCCTTCACAGGTGAATGCTGCCTGCCTTTGGAGAAAGGCTTCGCAGAGAAAATTTTGCAAATACTAAAAATGCAACATTTCTTTCTTCTTGCATGCATCTTAGAATCTCGGTCTTCTACCATGTCAGTGAAACCTGACTTTTGTTACTTACCTTTAATCATTTAATAAATGGATTTTCTAAATCCTGTAACCATTCTTAAGGCATGTTTTACTTTTTCCCTCCCCTTCCCCCCCACCTTTTGCCTGTGTTCCTCTGGGCAAGTAAAAGGGAGCAATTGCTGACACCTTAATCAATGTACAGTGAAACATTTAAGAAAAAGAGGATCCGCAAATTAAAAATTAAAAGCATGAAGTTCTTTGAGTAAGCTCAGCTCCCTCATAATGCATGTCTTGCATGTTAAACGTTAAAACGCAACTGGAATATCTTTTATTAACTCTTTAACAAGAGCTAGGGACAGGAGACACTGCTGGTCATAGTCCATTTTTTTTCTAGTATTGCAACATAGTGCAAATTTACTGAAAACTAAATTCTAATTCATAATTATAAAGAATAAATTATTAATTGAAGATGATTGTGTTGCAGTTAAACTTAAGTTTTAATTCACAGTATAGTGGGATATCTTGGTTGAATGGGCTCTCACAGTAGTCAGGTCACCAAGCATTCCTTCAGCCATGCATCATGTTTTCCATAAGCAAACATAAGTTCAGCAGGGGTCAAAAGCCTGTGAAGGCTGAAATCCTTAAAAGTGTAAGAGTAATGCTCTCCTAAAATAATCCTGTTGGAGTGAGGATGTTGTGTTGTAATTTTTCAGTTACTAGAAGAGTGTCTTTCTCCTGGAAGAGGTAGAAATGGGCATTTTGTGTTTTTACACAACATTTATTTATATCCCTTATGCTGCTATGTAACATGTATATGAGCGTAAATGCAGTCCTGTCAGGGAGCCGATTCTGCTGAAAATAACCTCTCTGCTACATTAATTGTGTACCAGGCAAGGTCAAATCCCTGAGTTGCCTGTGGCCACAGCAGCACAATGACCAGCACAACCAAAGCTGTGCGAGGAGGGGGCTGCAGCCCCTAGGGTGTCACCTTGGCTTATGCCACCGTGCAGCTTTGGCTTGACTTTGTACCCACGTTTACATCCCCAGGGAACCCCACTCATATCAGATAAATTTTAAAAAGCTATTTCCTGCCCCCAAGCAGGTGCGTCTGCTGGAGGCACGTGGCCTACTGGGGGAGCAAGAGAGTAAATTACTGCAAGATATGAAGAGGTCTGTAGTTTACTTTATTAAGCAACAAACCACAGAATGATTGAGGTTGGAAGAGACCTCTAGAGATCATCTAGTCCAACCCCGCTACTCCAGCAGGGACACCCAGGGCACAGGGTGGCAGCCAGGCGGGTTTGGAAGCTCTCCAGAGAAGGAGACACCACAACACTTTCTGTTATTCTGCCTCAGTGAAATGGTATTTGTCACACCAGCCATGATGTAGCACTGGCCTGAGAAGCAACTGTAAAGCAGAACTGGAATAACTTAAAATCCCTGACTACTACTTGCTTTCGGAAATTCTAATATTTTGCTTCTTTTTCCTCTGTATTTCCAGTAAATTGTTACTTCTTTTATCATTTGTTACAGGTTAAAATCAGTTCTTATTTCTAGAATATTTTAAATCTGTTTATTTTTTGTTTAGATTTAAACTGAAATTGTTAAAATCTACTAAAGCATAAATATAGGAAATTCTGATCTCTGGACCCAAATTAAAACTGAGTGGCAAATGAAAAGTAATCACTGCGTGGTAGAACGGTAAATCCTCGGATTTTATTTTTTTTAATAATAAAACATAAAAGCTTTTTAGAGAATGATAATCGGCTGTGGACCTGCAGAGCAGGTCCTGCTGTTTGCCCTGTGTAGTTGCTGCGTGGGACTGTGGCTGTGCAGGCTCCTGCTGAGCTTTTTCGGAGTCAGTTGCTTTGCACAGCAGCACAGGGAAAGGAGGAGGAAAATTAGGCCACTTTAGTGAAGAGCGAAACCAAAGGTACTCTCAACCTTTGTGCAGCAGCAAAGGTTTGTTTGAATTGAGCTCATGCGCAACTTTTTAAACCACATATTGCACTTTGCAAAATAAATGTTAGAAAAGTTCTTTTGCTCCTGCTGATTTTGGAAGATGCAGGCATGTAGCATCACTTTTAGAACCTTGCAACTATTTAAAATCTCTAGTTGGGGTAATTTTTTTTTTTTTTAGGGATGGAAATGGTTAATAGAAGAAGATTGTTCTGGAACTCAAAGTGTATTTGACATTTAAATTGTTGCAGATATCGTGGTGCTATTTGTTTTTTAACAGAACCCTAATCTGATGCAGCCTAAGTTACTCGACACCATCTTTACGATGAATGAAAAGAGTCTTAGTTTCCTGCAGACTAATAAAAAACTATGTTCCTAGGTAATTGAGTTCCCAGATAATGTTTCAAGCCCCCATTATTTCTGCTCCCGTCAGTTTAGTGATTCCTTCTGTTGGAAAGGATTGTGTTTCTCCCAAGGCAGTCAGTCTCTTGTCCTGTCTAGCTCACATTGCTTCCAGTGCATACTGTAGTCATGAGGGGGCAAAAGCTGGTAAGTAAGAACACCAAAAATGGGATAGGAAATGCCCTTTTACAGCTGATGGCAACAGTAGCCACTGCACTGAGAAGTGAAAAACTTAAACTCTACAGTTTTGAAAATAACTGAATCTTTATTATTCTTTGAAAGCCCTCTCAACACGTGTTGAGGAAACCATGGATTGCATTCATATATGGAAGCAATGCACTGCCAAATTTGTATGGGATGGTAACTCTTCTGGAGAAGGACTGCGCGACTTTTGATTTGTGAAAAATCTTCTTTTTCTTTTTTAGAGTGATTGAGTATTTGAGGGAGTGTTTTTTTCCTTTTTATATGTTTATTTATCATTCCAGAAATTTTTAAATGATTATGTTGTCTTAGATACTTGCTATCATGAAAATCTTCAGTTTAAGAAATGTAAAATTTGAAGCCTAAGGAGATTTTGAAAATATGGGTTCTTTGTTTATCTCTTCAGTTTAATTTCAGTAGAAATATCAATGACCTCCTGTTATTAAAAGGAAGTATTTATCATATTATAAGATAGAGGTTTCTTTAGAACCAGTAAATATGTTTAAGTTGTATGTATTTTAATGCATTTCTTATTGCAGCAAGAGTGGGTTACATAACAGAAGAACATCAAAGATACAAATGGCTGTTTGCTTTATGTGTTTTCAAGTACTTTTTAATAAGAAGAAACATGGAAGTGTTCAATCTCCTTAGCTATTGCGAACTAATTTAATAGATTAAAAACTTCCAAAACGGATCATGTGAAATCGCATTTATAGGATTTTTTTCAGTTCTTTCTGTGTGCTATTAAATTCTGGTATTTCTCAGTGTGCTATTTATGTTGATCAAGCAAAAATCTATTGGGTGCACTTAATTGTACTCTTTCTTTGAAAATTATATTAGCCAAGACTATGACTGTAAATATGTGATGTGTTAAAATATTTGGTAAAAATGCACTCGACTACTAGAATATGGAAAACAGAACAATATTGAGTGTGTCGATGTAAAATACATGCCTTCAGTATGTGTTTTTTTGTTATAATGTTAGCTGCATGTTTAAATGACAGACGCATAGAGTAACACTTTCTGTCTTAAAAACAATATTTCTCATTGTCACTAACAAACTGTTATGGGTTTTTATTGGCGGGTAAATGAGCATTTCTCTTCATGGTTTAGAGCATGGTATCTACAAAATTAAATGCTCTAAAATCATCATGAAGTTTGTGTAACTAGAATTCTGCATGTTGTGTCTCCCCCAGGAGGAACAGGCTGCTAAACTCAAAGCTGAGAAGATTAGGGTTGCGTTAGAGAAGATTAAAGAGGCACAAGTGAAAAAAGTAAGCTATTTATGTTGCTTTATGTGATCTTACGTACTTGCAGATATAGAAAATACAGAATTCTGCTCATTTTTTCTACTATCCTAAAATTGTCCTAATAATAGAAAAAGGAGTTTTTATACTTAATAGTTTTGTAGAGTAGAACTGTTTCTATAGTGTTCTGATTTTCAGTGATAATGTATTTTCTCATCTAGACTGGACCTAAGCAAAAATCCTAACATAACCTTATGTTTTTCTTAAAGAATGGCTTACTTTGCAACCAGATGCACATTAGAAGACTTATACCCACTGCTGACTTGAAAATCCCTTCCTGAGGTTGTCTTTAAGCAGCTTATAGATTTAAAATTTAGGTCTGGTTTCTTTATAAATCCATTCTTACTATGCATAATGGACGTTTTCAATGGTAGACTAAAAGCAAGCATTATGGGTTACAGACAGGTTACCAAGTGTAGAAAGTCTACTGACATTACTTCATGCAAACTGTAAAACTTTTCAGTAACAGAATGTCTTATACCTTTAACATTTATAAATTAAAAGCTGCGAAACCATCCTGAGCAGAGGATGGGAATAAACAAAAACACATTGTGTTATAAACAATGTATTTTAACTTTACAAGCATAGTGATGCCTAAAAGGGAAGTGAATGGCATAAGGGGTGACAAGAAGAATTTATAGTCTTTTCAGTTTTGTGATTAGTTGAGAAAAGGGTTGCATTTTTTCTTTCTGGACAGTGATCAGTGTTTGCAGCAGTGACAGTGAAAAGTCACTATATTTTACAAGCAGATCTGTTCTGCAGCAAGTCTCCATACTACCCAATAAAAGAAAATACAAAATATATATAGTCTTTATATAATCAGTATTTTTAGAAAACACAAAGGATGCAGACAGAAAGCTTGACTTTGAATTTGAAAAAAAAAATCTGATTAAATCTAAGTTTATGCAGAACTCTTGCATTGCCACCTAGATGTATGAGAAAATTGGCATAGGGATGCTTTAGTCATCATAAATGGACAGTTATGCAGGAATGATTTTTCCTCCTTAGCATACAGTTAGAGCATATATCCATGGCATTATGAAGGCTCTTTTATCTTCTTACACAGAAAGAAAAAAAATTTATTGGATAACTGCCCAAGAGGGAAACATCATTTATTACTCTTTACATTTAGAGGGAGAATTTTGATTAATCTTCATATTTTAACGGTATCTCAGAAGCTGAAGAAAAACTGTTTATGCTTAAAACATAGGTTACGTGCAGGAAATTACTCTTGTTTCTTATTTTTCTGCTCATTAGTTGGTGATCAGAGTCCATATGTCTGATGACAGCTCAAAAACAATGATGGTGGATGAGAGGCAGACAGTGAGACAAGTGCTAGACAATTTGATGGACAAATCCCACTGCGGTTACAGTTTAGACTGGTCACTGGTAGAAACCATCTCTGAACTGCAAATGGGTAAGTAATAATTATAAATACTTCTGATTATTACCTATTGTTGTAATAATACCCAACCATATTTGTGTCCTCAGAATGATTTAAATATTCATCTTTATAATATTTATCATCCCATGCTAGGAACGATGTTTCATCATTGTGACTTTGCTAGTCAATGTTGAGAATTCAGTTCTTCGACCACAGTTTATAGAACTTAATTACACACTGTTTCAAAATTACATGAGCAGATTTTCTTCTTTCATACTAAAAACATGCCCGAATTGTAAGGTATTATATAGGAATTTTAGTAACATCCAGTCACTGAGCCTGTTTGTCTTGATGTGCTCTTCATGATACACAAGGAAGAGATAAGGAATAAAAAAGTCACCATGCATCTTCCTGTTTCTCAATAGTATTTCGTACTGTACCTAAAAGCTCTTATTACAAGAAGCTGTTTATATTTTTCTATTAAATATTTTTAATGCAGTTGGCATTAGGTGACTCCAAGAGCAACTAAAGCTCATTTGTGTTGCATTGCAACTTCTGAGTTGTTTCTGTTGCTAAAGAATTTAGCATGTAAATACAAAAGAAGAAAACAAGGAAAGAAAAATATTACTAATCTCCATTGCTGATGAATAATTGCTTCACAGACTTGTTAAATGCCTTGCCTTTGACTATGGAGAAACAGAACTCAAACGCCTTGATTTCAAATTGAAGTGCAAATTAATATTTCCATTTTAGTGAAGCCTTTCTTGATTCAGGCAATGTGGCATGTTAACCTTGCTTATTATTAGACATGATAGTAAAGGCATTATAAGGAACAAGGAATCATTGGGATCTTCCTAGCTTTTATATGAAAAGTAACTTTTGCTTGTCTTAAATTTTTAAAATGTTAATAAATGAAATACTAAATTTGCTGTTTCAAAACCAGAAAGCATTTGCACTTAGGCTGCATAACCCCTTTTTAGGTTTATAAAAATGAAGCATGTAACTGTAACATTTTACTAATGAGAAAAGTAGAAATAATCTAACTAGTTCTGTGGTAATTTGGTGTTTCTATCCGTGCAAACACATGAGTCTGTAGCAGAGCCTGGTACCAGGGCTCACCGTGCCTTTTTCCATCCTAGTTTTTTTTCCATAAGATGTTCCCATTAGTTGTGTTGACTGGAGATGATGAAAGGAAAAAGAAGTGGTGGGAAAATACGTTCAATTTCTGTTAAAAAAGAGTTAGGCTGCATGGTGAAACTGGGGTTTATAAAGGATGACTCTGTCACTAAATTAAGATTATTGTGAAATGAAAACCGGGGCTAAACAAACCTCTCCTGTTGATTAAGTGTGATCTTTATAGGCTCAGGTGGTGTACTGGGACTGACAGAATTTGACTCTTGTTTTGGAACTTCAAGGTGAAGAATGAAATCTGTTATAATTGCTGGGTTTTTAATTCAGAATACAGTAGCAAGAGAGTTGTGAGAGGGCAGAATTAAGTGTTTTTGTATTTTTCACTTTGGCCTTCCCTGATCCTTCATAGGGCAGCTGATAGCCTTTCACAGGTTTCACACCCATATTTTGTAAGACGAGAATCCAAAATGCATCCTATTTGCTTAGGTATTTTATACTGGAATTCAAAGATGAAAAGAGAAAATAACACAGCAAAACCTTTGACTTTTGTACTATTGTGCATTGCATTACATTATCTTGCAGTGCTTCATCTTTTCAAACCATTTCTCTAGTAGTACCTTCGTAAAAGAGGAACAAACTTTCTTATCAGGGGATTTTCCCTTAGCTAGACAGTGAGGCATGGGATTTTGAACGCCTGGGCACATTTGGAGTACTTTTTACCATACTGTTTTGCCAGTTGATCATTGCTGGCACAGTACCATGAAAGGGAGTGATAACATTAAGCTAACAAACTGCCGAGAAACGTGTGGGACTCGCAGAGGACAAATGCAATTGTCTTCGCATTTACGTTGTTTACTTCTAATGTGTGTAGTAAACTAATCTTCACGAGGAGCTTCCATTAGGTACGTGCATGTGAAATATAAGACCACCTCTAACAATCTGATGATTTATCCAGTAGCTTTCTAAGCACTTTTCAGCAGAGCTCAGTGTTACTATTTCCATTTCACAAATGCAGCTGATACAACTGATATGCATTTTAAGCTATCCATTTTACCTAGTGAAGCTGCAGTGAGATTTAAGTTTTTGTATCACAGCTATCTGAAGTCTGTTTGGTTTTGTTCTTCTGTAAAATACCTTTTTTGCCTTCTTGTAAAACAATTTCATTGTGTTGCTGGTGGAGCTTGGGCAAATCATGAGATGTAACTTGAAGGCTTCTTAGATCTTTCTGAGACCTCATGTGCAGTCATGTCCTGTGTTGTGCCTCTTATCAAACCCTAATTCAATCCCAGGAGATGATACATCTTGCTTAGTATTCTTAATTACTGAAGATATTAAGGTGTCATCTGTCATTTCAGTCTTCATTAGTGACAGCTTGTAGGTCTGAATATGATCAGTGCCATATGCTTTCTCTAATAATACAGTGTAACTGATTTTGTGAAATAAAATTTAAATCATGGCCTGCTCTTTCAGATACTAATGAAAGATCAGGCAAGTCCCAAATGATTCTGAAAGAAAGAATTTGCTGAAGTGCCACTGTGTAGCTGGTATGCAGAGGAACAAATTGAAGAAAGTAGGATTATACTTCAGTGTCTTTTAAAGGAGAAGGTAGTTCCAATGGCCTCCCAAAGATAGTATATATATAATATCAGAATCAACATTTTCAGATATTTCTTTACCATTTTCAGAAAATGTTGCTCCCTTTTTTTTTTTTTTTTTTTTTTTCCTCTTCTCTGCTGTGCCTATTTTCAGTATCCTGCACTGGTAATAATAATTTAACAGAGTCAGAGCTCAGTGTTCTGTGAAGCTGTTATTCATGCTGCGTTTTTTTCTTACTATTTGCAAGGCAAATAGTAAGAAATGGACAGTGTCGGTTTTCAGGGAGACATTGGTGGGCAACGCAGAAAGAGATTTTATACTGAAAAAGCCTTCTAATAAATTATATTGGGGTTGTGTGGACCAGAGGAGTTACAAATGTGATAGCTTTTTATTTCTGCCAGTAGCACTTTAAATACTGTCATCTGAGTCTGTTATGTTAATATGGGATTGCAGACTTATCAGGTTCATATTTACATTTTATTTATTGATGAAACTGTAAACCTGAAGAGAGGGGAGTGAGAGTGTGACCCATGTGAAAGTTGACAGTGCTCTTTTAATTTCTGAGTGCTTTGTAAGCTTTTTCCCCCCACCATTATACTGGGCATTGAACTGTACTTTCTTTCCTTAAGTACCTTGTCACCCTGATATGTCCATAGAGCAAAACATGACCATCACAAAATGTGACCGAATCAAATGTATTTGCTGTTTGTTTTTGCTACAGAAAGGATCTTTGAAGATCATGAAAATTTAGTTGAAAATCTTCTGAACTGGACAAGAGACAGTCAGAACAAACTCATGTTTGTGGAACGAATAGAAAAATATGCACTTTTCAAGAATCCCCAGGTAAGCCTTGAGTCCTCATTGGGTGGGAGCACGTACATTCCTGATGACAATTTCTGGCTTCTTTAAAAACTTTTATTTTGAAACTAGTGTTCATACAAAAGAAAAAAAAAAAGCAACTTTTCAGCACATTGTGGTTGGTGCAAAGGCAAATCCGTTACAGAAATGCATGGGCTGAAGCAATCTATGTTCTAATGTGGTTGTGAGTAGTTCTAGTAGAGATGAAGGCAAGCAGTTTTGTGGCATCTCCACCAATTCTTAGTTCTCTTCACATACACAAATCTAAGGAAGGTTGTTAGTATTTTACTGTGTATTCTTACTTGGCTGGCAAGAAACACAGCATCAAATGGAATAGCCACTCAGTGGTCAAATGGCAGGTCTGCAAAAAGTGTGTGTTTTGTACTTTCTTTTTTCTGGATACAGTGTACCAATTAGTTGTTTGTTTTGTGACAAGCCAGCACAGTGTGGTTATGCACATGTTACTTTAGGATAGAAGTATGGACTAATTAATACTTCTGGAAAAGGTGGCTGTAGCTTAGATTGATCTTCAAGAGATCTTAGTCTTTCAGCGATTTGACAGATTGTTTCATTACAAATTTTTGTCGCATTAATGTGTTGTTCTTGGACAGCAGCTGTTTTTTTTTTTTTTTCTTACTGGTGTAAAAAGGTAAACAAGAAATGTTTGCCTTCATTTCAGAATACTTAATGAAATGCTGAGCTTTCTCTTTCACTCATTACAGAACTATCTTCTGGGGAAAAAAGAAACCTCTGAAATGGCAGACAGAAATAAAGAAGTGTTGCTAGAGGTAAGAGAGCCAAAACAAAAAGGCCTGGGGGTCATTTCTAAATTTGAAGCTAAACTCTAAAAGATATGTGAAAATTGAGAATAGAATGTGTTATTTGTGAGTAAATGGCTATTCTACTCTTTCAAATCGGATCACTTATCACTTGCTTACTACAGTAATCATGATTTCAACAACTTTACCCAAAAAACGTTTTTTGCATGCTTATTTTTGGATTATGCTCAATAATACACTTTTGTTTGTAAGTAGCATATACATGATTTTACTAATTTTTTAATGCACGTTTTAGTAAGTGGTTATCTGAGTACTGTGGATTGGAAAGTTGCTTAGAGCTGTGACACACAGAGAGTTGTAATGCTACCTAATTCTTCTTATCTTCTTGGATTACTGATAAATCTCAATGCTGCAGATTAGTTTGGAATGTGCTTAGAGCATTTGTTTTTACTCTGTTAGCTTTTTATAAATAAAACCTTAAGAGAAGTTAAAGCGTTGGCAGCTAGCAGTAGCAAAGTGCATTATTGCTACATCTGATGGCTACATGATTAGGTTTTGTGTGTACTCAGATTTATAAGCCTGTATCTGTAAAGTGACCTTGTGCCTGTAAGGCCAATAAAGCTGTTGGGGGTTCTATTACTGATAAGTGGTATTTAAAAAATCTTTTGGTAGTTGACATTTTTGTAGTCATGCTTGCTTTGGCAAAATGTTAAGATTCCCTGTGGTGTTAGGTTTGAATTACTTTCTAGGTTCTACAGTTAATGTCTAAATTTTACTACTGCAAGAGGAAAGAACTTTCCTTGTTACATTTGCATTCCTTAGTTAAAGAATGTTAAGCTAGAGAATTCTCAGTTCACATTAAAAAAAAAAAGGAAAAGAAAGAAATTGCATGCCATATGTTCTTTGTCTTTCCCAAACCATTGTGATTGTTTGCAGGAATGTTTCTGTGGCAGTTCTGTAACAGTGCCAGAAATTGAGGGAGTTTTGTGGTTGAAAGAAGATGGTAAGAAGTCTTGGAAGAAACGTTACTTTCTTCTTAGAGCTTCTGGAATCTACTATGTCCCTAAAGGGAAAGCAAAGGTATACTATTTTAAAGCAGTTTCCCTGAAGAAACTGTCATCTAATCTCAGCTTGCTTTCAGGCAATGATCAGCTTCCACAGCATGGGGAAAATGTGTATTTCTGGTAAATAGCGAGCATGCAAGAATGAGCCTTGAATTTTGGCTTAGCAGTACCCATGCATAGAGTATTCATCCTGTAATTAAAAGTACCACTTTATCATGTAGGTGTACTATATAGTGCTATAGCAACACTTAATCTGTACAGTCTTAACACTCCACAGTCTTCCGCTTTGTTAGAACACTCTACATGCAAGATACCCTGTTAAAATTCTATGCCTAGTGCTATTTACTTTTTCTGGTTAGCAGTTATGAATAAACATAGCAGCCTGGATAAAATGTTGTCAAATGGTAAAATGCAAATAAAACACAAAAAGCTAAACTAAATTCAAAAAAAGTTATCCTTGTTCAAAATGAGCATCTGATGTCAGGATTTTATGCCTATCTGTATCCTCTTATTGTCAGACTGATAGTAATACTAGTCCTTATATTTACATTAACTCTTAATATTAGACTGTTTTGCGGAGAAGCATGATTTTCTTAAATATTTTATATTTAATAGGTATCACGGGATCTTGTGTGCTTTCTACAACTTGATCATGTCAACGTTTACTATGGGCAGGACTATCGGAACAAGTACAAAGCACCTACAGACTACTGTTTAGTACTGAAGGTAACTTGTTAATTGTTTTAAAAATTCTCGTGCTAGGGATGGCATTTAAAGAGAATCAAACACTTCTGCAGTATGCTTAGTGCTTTGCACTTGCTAATCATGAGTTGGTAGCAAATCATAGAACGCATGTTAATGTTGGGAAAGATTACAGTGTAGGAAACATTTTTTGTAGTAATATAGCAGTTGGAAAACTATGCCTGTTGGCTTTCAGGGTGAATCTCTAAATTATTTTCATTTGGCACATGAGAAGTATAAATTACCATAATTACAGTGGCAAGGAAAAAGGTATGCTTAACTGCAAATTATATGAGTTGATGTGATGACCCTACTTGATGGAAAAATCCATGAAAAATGGTGAAAATTCCACGAGAGGATTAGTGCAGAGGTTTCTCCTCTATCTAGCTGGCAGATTGCCTCATGGTAGCTGATCCATGTGCAGGAAAAGAGATGAGAGCAACAGAGGAGAATGACTATTCAACAGGCCTGGGTGCATTTTTACTCCTTGGGTATGTGCCATCTCCCTTGGCACCCCAGGAATCCATCTTTATTTTCCTCTGGCAGCTGGATGCAGGTTGAATTATTTGTTCTGACCAAACAGTTGCTTTCAGTTGCACTTGTACTAGTTCTTGAATAAGAAATTTTAGACCAAGTCCAGGAATATTAGGGATATAATTGTCTACACTTCTGTAGACTCTTTTTTGTTATATGATGTGCAGGCAAATGTAGGCTTATAGCAAAAAAATAAAAGCAGTGATCTGAAATTCTGATGAAGTCAGTTGTGTATTTTCTGGTTATAGAGATGAAAATGTTCATGTTCGCTCTAAAATAGTTGCGTGGAAGACATAGCAAGAGAAAATATTTTGAACAGAGATTAAAAATGGATGGTCTTCAGAGAAAAGACTGTCTTGAAGATTCTCTTCAGAGACAGTCTTCAAGAAAATGTAAAATGCCTATAATCATCTGGCAGAATTCTGTATCATTGAACTGTTAAGCCAATAGAGGAAATAATAAGAAATTAAATATTCACAGTTGTCCTGGCAGCTATGAGATATTTATATTTTACAAAATGGACAGGAAGCAGTTGACTAACACATCCAGAATGGTTTCTAGTGTTTGATTTCCGAAAAATGTATGTTTCTTGACTCCTGAAATGATAAATACTGTGTTTTATCTTTCTTATGTATGCATATGGGAGCAGCAAGTATTCTAGATTTTATCCCTGATGGAGTAGAACAGGGACCCTGAAGGCTTTAGAAGCTGAAAATAAAAGGAATTGTTTTTTTTTTTTACAGTGCGTTATCTGATGAGCATCTCACTCATGCAATGAAAAAGCACAGAAAACCTATGTGTTTGTTTTCCCCCAGTGTGTTTTAGTGTGAGAGGAAGGTGAAATATTAGCTTTGGGACTCATGGTAGTTCAGACCATAGAGCGGTAACAGGAGGTAGCACTTTGGCAGTCTCTTGCTTGTGCTAGGGAAGGGTTTTTATGAGCAGAGAATGTTTAATAAAAACCTTTCTTAAGAGCCTAAGGGGTTCAGAACAACCACAATACTAAAATACAAGATAAACCAATTACTAGTATTTCAAACCTGAAATGAATGCTCACTGGAGCAATCACCAATTTGCATGTAAAGCCCCCCCACCTCCTGAAGTACTCTCTTCCACTTCTAAAGTTGGCGCAAAATACAGCCAGCCATTCAAGAGCTTTCAGCAGTTAAGTTTTTCTTTCTATACGTGTTGAGATAAATGGCTTTCTTTGCATTCCTAGCTATAAAACTGATGAGGATTCACATTTTTTTTCTGCAGCATCCTCAGATCCAGAAGAAATCCCAGTATATCAAGTATCTTTGCTGCGATGATGTAAGAACTCTACACCAGTGGATCAATGGCATCCGCATTGCTAAGGTAACTTTCTGTAGCCAGTCGTCTTCACTGTTGTCTTGGGTGTTACTGCTTGGGTGTTACTTACTGATCAGTAAAGCTATATTTGCCTTACTGATCCAAAGGTTCATCAGTAATGGGAGGGGAGAAGGCAACACTCTTTGTAACTGCATCATTAGTTAGCAGCAGTGGTATAGTATTATCTCTTTAGTGATAGTAGAATTATTTAGCAAATCATATAATGCTAAATCTAGCTATTAGATTTTAGTTCAACTATTCCAAACTTGAACCATGCAATCTTACATCCTTTGTTCCCAAGCAAAATTATGGGCATTATTTGTTAGGATAATTCAATAATTTCCTCCTACTTCTGCAGCCCTTCTACTTTGTTGTATGACGAAGTCTGTATTGACATCACAGCTAAATTTTGAGCAGTTCTCAAACAGATTTTAAAATGAAGTTTAAGAAAAAAAACCTCACACTTTGAGGTGTGCAAAATTGTTTCTTGAGATGAGCAGTTTGGCCTACTTCGTTCAATGGCCCGCTTCTTGCATTGTTCTAGGTGGTTCAACTACTTTTCTGCTAGCATAAATAGATTGTTTTTCCTTCTTTCAGCAGTTCAGTAATAAAAGGGCAAAGGGTTGGGAGGAAGGAGAACCACTGCTGTTAAACAAAACAGAATGAAATTTGCACAGAATTAGTGTTGCCTGAGCTCCTTCACAGAGGTGCTGCTCTTTATCTATGGGAAAAGACACAGAACAGAGAAGCCTGAGGTGGAGATCAACAATCTGCAAAGGTTACACAGCCTAGACAGCTGCTAAATGTCATTGTCATTTTACTTAGTATGGGAAGCAGCTGTACATGAACTACCAGGAAGCACTGAAGAGGACGGAATCGGCCTATGACTGGACTTCCTTGTCTAGCTCCAGTATCAAGTCAGGCTCCAGCTCATCTAGTTTGCCAGGTAATAATGTAATCTGTCTCAGAGTAGACTTAATTACCATTTTCTTTTATCCTCAGCTGTCTGGAGACCCAAGGAGAGGTTATTGAAGGAAATAGACTATTTCTCCATAGTCTTTTAGGCAGTTGTGTCTAAAGAACTAATTTGTTTTATTATGTGCAGTGGCGTATTTTCAGACCATACTGTAATTTCACATGCAACAGTATTTTCCTGATACTGAGGAAAGGAAGCCTGCTTTCAAATGCTGGATGCTTCTATCTTCACTTACTTGAAAAAAAAAATAAGTTAATGTCTATTATGCAGTTAAGCATGAAGAGTTCTATGTGTAGCTCTAAAACTGCTTCTATGGGCTGAAATGTTTGAAATTAGTAAGCGGAAAAGAGTCCCTGCCCAAAGGCAAAGACCTTTCAGAGACAAACTGAAAATACTAGCACCTTTTCCAGGCCCAGTATGCCTGCAGGAATCTGTTCCTGTTGGCCACTCATCAGAAGGGGGCTGTTCTTTTGTAGCAAATAGCAGTTTAAAAATTGATGAATATTTTACTGTCTCACTTAACTGTTTGGAGCTAACTGACACTGTGCCAGGTTATTTTGAGCCTGTAGGGTAGTTTCATTGTTGAAAATAGGTTGTTGTGAAAGTGTTTTGTCCATCATGGATAGTACCACAGGTCAAGAAGAATATTACTAAATTGAAAAGATTTGTAAAGCGTTGGGTGAAAATGAGCTAAACAAATTCAGGCTAAACAGGAGAGTACCACACATTCTCAGTTGTGTGAAGGAGCTTTCCAAGGGCAGTGGCAAATTCTCTATTGCTGACAATTTTTCCATCCAACTTGGGTGTTTTTCTGAGCAGGCATCTGTTGTTCTGGAATGCTGAGTCCCAGCTCACCAGTTAGACCTGTTTTGCTACAGCTGCAGTCCAGTGTGTGCCTAGTTCCCCCCTTTCCCCGGAGGGACTCAGACTCCGCAGGAAGCAGGTGCCAAGCAGGTACCATATATTGGTCTGGCAGAGGCATCCTTCTCAAGGTGCCCTGTGGCCCCAGGGCATCCTCTGCATTCACAGGCTGTAGGATGCACGTGGTTCCTTCTTTTCTCCTGGGAAGAGGAGCAGTCCCTACTACTGCTATCTACTGCATAGGCTAGTAGATAAGCTTAAATATCTACTGCATAAGCCAAGGTAGATGGTAGATTATGCAGTAAATGGTGGGAATGGTGTCCTTTAGTGGGATTACATCTTTAACAAGTGTGATATTAATCTATCACCATGTGATCGGTAAAAGTCACTCAGAGTTGCATTACAAGCATACTCACTTTACTGGACATTCAGAAATATATGCTAATAATTTAAATTTTTTTTTTTTTAAACAGAATCTCAATCAAATCATTCTAATCAGTCTGACAGTGGAGTTTCTGACACGCAGCCAGCTGGACATGTCCGTTCCCAAAGTATTGTCAGCTCCATGTTCTCCGAGGCCTGGAAGCGAGGCACTCAACTGGAAGAATCCAGCAAGGTAACAAGAAGACTTTAGTTTGAGAACCAACCACCCAACAAAATGCACAAGACAGAGTGACACCTCTTCCACCTCTGTCTTTAGTGGGATTTCTTCTTTTTTTTAATTCTACATTATTGACATATACATATACATATAATTGTTTTTGCAATCACTGTTTCAGGGAAATACAGTCCTTCAACCTTCTATTCTTGTTTTCATTTGTGTGCACTGAAGCTTCTTGTTCTCTGAAGGTGTAAGACTGTCTTTCCCATAGAATCCTATTAATTAGTGTTGAATAAAGACCAAATAAAAAAAATCAGTTGTTAATCAGTTGAATTAAATTCTTTCAGTAAGATCTTTCTTTAAGTAACTAGCCACATCTTTCCATTACAAAGATGTGAATAACTGAGGCCTGGTGCCAATTACATCTATTTGAACTATGGTCCAGTTTTACTCAAATGCTTTCCATTTTCTATGTAAATGGAGTAAACTGATATATTCAAAGCAGAAGTGCCATAGCTGACAGTAATTGTAGATTGAAACAGATCTGGTGTACTGTTTCTAGTAGAGAGATACAAAAGATATTGATTCCTCAGGTCTTGTGGTGCTTTAGTTTTATGTTGTGATATGAATTTTTCAACTGCGTAAGTGCAACACCTGAAACGTGTTCATCAGCAAGCGGTTTGTGTGCGTGTTCCATGTGCATCATCTCTGCAAGAACTGGGTGGACACAAAAGATAAGACGCTTATCTTTTGTGAGTTGAGGTGAAAGCACATTGCTATGAGAACCAAAAATCTTATTGTTTCCTAAGGTTTTGATTTTAATCTGAAAATCATGCTGCTACACTAGAACTTAACTACTCTGTGAACTTTCAGGGAAACGTTGAAATCTTAGCACTATGGATTTTTGTTCTTAACAGCTCCCTAGTGCCACAAGCAACTTCTGGTTAAAATAACCCCCAAAATGTCTATGTTATCTTATTAAAGCATTTTAAAATAAAATATTCGGACTGCTCCCTGTTGAGGGCTATTTATGTTTCAATATTTCATTGGTCTGAGTTTCTCTCTTGGGTGTAAATCCAAGAAAAAGAATGTTTCTTTTGATTGTGCCTTATACAGGTGAGTGGATTGTCCTAAAACTTCTGAAGACGCCAACTGAAATGAGCCATGTAAAGTTTTAATTCCAAACGCCATTAAGAAAAAGAGCAAATTGGCAACAAATTTAAGTTCAGCAATACTATAGCATGTGTTTTTCATTATCTGTTACAGGGCTGGCCTAAGGACCTTAAGGCTTAGTAAATCAAACTCACAGTGGAAAATGATAAACTCTGTGACAAGCAAGGAAACAGCAGTGCTGCCAAAATAGTAGTTTATGTGAAAAGGTAGTTGTAGTTACAGTGATACTGAGATGTGCTGGGATCAGCCAGTCGGTCTCCCTGCTGTCTTCAGAGTAGCAGTTCCACAGTGCTTCAGCTTTGTGAATGAAACTGCACTAAGGAGTTCATGAAGGCAGGTTGCTGCAGGCGGCAGAAGTGATGGAGGTTTTCCAGCATGCCTATCTCCTCCCCTTCTGCAGTGACACCCTCTCCCCCTTGTCACATCCCCTTTGGCTCACTAGGGAGATGCCATTGAGGCTGCCCAACTGGCCAGCATTTTGTACTGGTTGGCTAGTGACTAACTGCTCAACCTATTCAAAATGTACCCATTTTCACCTCAGTTTGTGGCAGTTGATACATTGGGATATACTGAGAGGTGACTGAGTTGGTACATATAGATTTCTACCTATCTGTTGTATTTGACTGAAACAGACCAGCCGATCCAAAAGTCATTGGCACAGGGAGAGACGGCAAACAGTGCAATTGCAAAAGCTTGGAAAAAATGATTAAAAATACAACAAGGGTGTTATTTTAAACAATGCTTACTCTTTATGGCATTTCTGTGGTTTGCAGATAGTCCTACAGATGCATATTGCATATCTCTGTGTTTCAAGTATATCTAAAATTAAAACGCCATTTAAAAACACAGATAATCTGTACATCAATTTTGAAAGTACCAAATTTTCCAAAGAATATGTTATCCTCCAGTTCATGTTTTTGATGTTTGGGCAGTGATGATCTCATTATGCCTTGCTTTGGCTCTTAGGTCTGGAGCAAATGTTGTTTCAAGTAAGATGCTGCCCCGGGCATCACAGTGAGCGCTCCCTGTACGTGCTTAAAGTGCTTTAAGACTAGGAATGAGGCACTTAAGTGCCACTTAAGTGAGGAGGAATGAGTTCATTGTTCATGATTCCCTCTGGTCTCAGTGCTCAGGGAGAGCTGCTCTCATGTCTTGGTGTCCCTGTGTCTGTTTTACGACGCTTTTTATTTCTCCTGTTGCCTTTTGCTGTCTCAGGTGTCAAAAGGGAAGCACAGCACAGCTAAGGTCAGCACACCCGAGGTGCCATATTCAGGGCAGAATTAAGGTCAGGGGCTGTTGTTTGAAAATTCATTAACTTGAGTGGTTGGCTCAGTGGTAATTTACAGACTAACACTTGCAAGAGATCAAGCTCTCTGTCCTATTTTGTTTGATGAACGTGTTCGTATATTTCAAAAGAGCTTTGTTTTACTCCTTGCCCTATGTACCTAATCTGACAGGTAGAGGCACAACTCCGTGTTTGTCCTAAATCACTGTTTGTTGTTTCTGACTCTTAATATTTTTGATTTTCTTCTGTGCGTACAAAAACTCAGGGCACCTGTATCTAGAACAAAGTGATGTGCAAACAAGCTCATGCAGGGCAAATGAGCATAAATGAGCTAACTTCTAGCAAAATATATACTAATACAGTGTAGGTGCCCAGGCTGGGTGGTTACCACATCGGTATTGCATTTCTGACGCATGTCTCTATTCTGTGCACTCTGAAGTTCACAACTCGGCTTGTGGCAAGGGCGCTTTGTATTGGGGGGTATCTCAATAAGGCTGAGTAATGTGATTGTCCTTTTAATTCTTAACAGCAATGTAAGTTTACAACTTTAGAGAAATACTTTAACCCAAACAGAACCCAATGAGTAGAGTAAAATGTTGCCTGTTGCTTTCCAATTGCTCCTTCCCTTAGGGGGTTTCCCCTTTCTTTCCTCCTGCATGGGTAAATACTGGGCTGCCTGTCTGGCTTTCCTTTCCCAAGGCTAACCTTGTTTCATAGACCTCTGTAAATGTTCCCTTCTGGGGAGTTTTGCCTAGGAGATCGCTCTTCCTCCACTTTCCCTCGTTTCTTCCCCTTGGCAGTGCTGGGTGTCAGAGCACGTGGTGCGCGAGGGCCTCACGAGCATTGCTGCCCAGAGCTGCCTCCTCCCGCCCGGTGCGGGTGGTCCTGCTGAGCAGTGAAGCTGGCGGGCGCCCAAGGGGCCTCATGCCGCGTGCCCGGCTGCCCCGTCTCACTAACACTCCCCGCATGCCGTAACCTGCCACTTACTTTTGACGACGGGCACATTTAGACCTTGACTTCATAATCTCTTTGTCTCCCTCCCTCCCCCTCTCTCTGTCTCTTCTCTTTCACCCTCTCTCCGCTTCCACTAAACCCCTTCCCGTCAGGCCCGGGCCGAGCCGGCAGGGCGGCCCTTGGTGTCTCTCGCACCTCCCGTGTCCCCGCAGCCCAAAGCGGTGGCCCCCTACGCGGCGTCGCAGCCGTCCCCGCCGCTGCCGCCCCCAC
>VWPW01009913.1:156402-209471 GCA_013389825.1 Crypturellus undulatus | reverse complement strand
GTGCCCGCCCCGCCACCGCCCCAGGCGCCCCCGAAGCCCCTCATGGCAGCTCTCCCCAGCCAGCCCTGCAAGGCAGCGGCCCTGGGGGGCTCGCACGCCGCTCCCTCTGGGCCCGCTCCCTTGCCCCCAGTCATAAAGAAACAGCCGAGTGTCACCTCTCCCCAGGTGCCACCCCTGTCCCCAGTCCCTGCCAGCGTCACTCCCCCCCCGACCTTCCCAAAGCAGCAGAGCTTCTCCGTGAAGCCCCCTCCATCCCCTCAGTCCCCGGGGCCGTCGGTGGTGAAGCAGATAGCCAGCCAGTTCCCGCCGCCCCCCACGCCACCCGCCAGCGAGCCGCAGCCTCTCAAGCCGCTGCCGCTGAGCGTGGCTCCCCAGTCGCCTCCAGCCGTGAAGGCAAAGCCCAAGTGGCAACCTATGGCTGTTGCCTCCCCCGACTTCCCCCCTCCTCCACCTGAGAGCAGTTTAGTGTTTCCTCCTCCACCTCCTTCCCCAGCTACCTCTGCAGGTTCTCCCCCCCCTGACAGATCAGGGTCTCCAGTCAAAAAGACCAGCAAGACATCGAGCCCGGGAGGGAAGAAACCGCCCCCGACACCTCAGCGCAACTCCAGCATCAAGTCCACCAGCTCCGCTGAGTACCATGAGTCCAAGAGGCCTTCGGTGGACCGCCTTGTCAGCAAATTTGCACACCCCCCGGAGCCCTCGGGGTCTCCTTCCAAGGAGTCGTCACCTCCTGCAGCCCCTCCAAAGCCGGGAAAGCTCAACCTTTCTGGGGTGAGCCTGCCGATCGTCCTTCCGCAAGGAGGCATCCCGACCAAGGCTCCCGTCCTGCCCGTGGCCGGGAAGGAGCCCGTGGTCGAATTCCCTTCGCCACCGTCAGATTCGGACTTTCCACCACCGCCGCCTGAAATAGATCTTCCTCCCCCACCGGTTGAGATCCCCTCGGTGTTTTCAGGCAGCACCTCCCCAAAAGTGGCAGTCGTCAATCCTCAGCCTCAGGCGTGGTCGAAACCACCCGTGAAGAAAGCCCCACCACCCACACGTCCCAAGCGGAACGACAGCACGCGGCTGACGCAGGCGGACACGCCGGAGCCACCGGGGCCGCCCGGCCCCCAAGTGCCCACGTCGCCCAAGTCCAGCCTTAGCGTGCAGCCGGGATTCCTGGCAGACCTCAACCGGACGCTGCAGCGCAAGTCCATCACCCGGCACGGCTCGCTGTCGTCGGCGCGCGCGTCCCGAGTGGAGCCCACGGCCACCATGGACGACATGGCCTTGCCACCGCCACCGCCTGAGCTGCTGGCCGACCAGCAGAAGCCGAGCAGCTTTGGGGGCACTCATATATCCGGCTATGCAACGTTACGGAGGGGCCCGCCCCCCGCGCCCCCTAAAAGGGATCAAAACACCAAGCTGTCGCGGGACTGGTAGGCACTGCCTGGGGCCGGTGCTTCGGGGCCTCCCCGCGACGGTGTTGCCCACGCGGCAGCGCCAACGCGAGAGGTCGTCTCCTGCCGTAGCTTAGGCCAAGTGTCGAGGCCTTCCCCTGCCCCGGCCAGGCCGAGAGGCTGGGGGCCTGCGGGGGGTGGCGTTTTGTTAGGGAGGGGATAGAGAAGCATCGACTTAATCCTGTCAATTTCTTTTATCCTTCATATGGATTGGACCAAAAAAATATCCCTTTTCTTACTTTTTCTGCATTTGGGGGGGGAGATTTTTTTTTGTAGTGTCTGTCCATGTGAGACCTGTTCGTGCATGTATTATAAATGTAGGTATATAATATATTGTGATATATTTCGTCGCAATTATAGAAGATAACCAGAATGTTTTTGTAGAGCCGTATTTATTGTTTCAGTCACTACATTATCAGGAATTGGACTCTGTAACCAGTCAAATCGTAACCTTAAGATGAAGATGTAGGGGGCACTTTAAAGAAAAGAAGAGAAAACAAACCACAAACCTCTTTTGGCAGTTTGTGACGGGTAAATGATGCAGCGCTGAGGCGCTTTGCTAGAAACTGTGCATTGATCATTGATTGATTGAGAAATACACATGCAACATACCAAAACATTCTGGTCGCAATACTACTGAAAACGACTGAGTAAGAGAATAGATTATATATAATGGGCTGGAGTGAAATATATTTATACTATAAAGAGCCTCCCCCTCCCTCCCAGGTAGTTTAAAAATACACACTGCAGCAAATCAATTCTAAGTTCTTTGTCCGGGCAGTAAATAGGATAAATATATATTATTCCAATCCATTATGCATTCTAACTTTGTACCAGGCTTGATCATTTGTTTTCACATTTGTGTTAACCCCTTTTGAGAGCTGCCAGACCTCCTGCAATGAGCACCGACCCGCAAGGCTGACCCGGGCGAAACACCGCTTGTCGCTCTGCCTTTCCCAACGAACAGGTAGGTTTCTGGAGAGCGCGCTGCGTTCTCACATGGACATTCTCCTGGTTCGTGCCTGGTGAGATGTGTTATCTTTACAGAAGCAGGTGTTGGGAAAACGTTTGCGGAAAGCATTGTTTGTAATGCATCAGAAATCGACAGGAAACTTTCGCTTCTGGAAGGAGAGATGGAAATGGTAATTTCAGCCTGAGCGTAGCTGGAATTCAGTGTTCTTTGACCTGCCAGAGACTGACTGATGCGTAACATGATGCACTTCTAGCAGTCGAGGGAGATGACTGGGGGAAAAACTGTGTAACGTTTGCTAATAATTTAATTTAACGGGCCCATTAGCAGGAAATAGAAAATCATATTTGGTTTGTTTATTTATTTGCCACCGATTTACAATCAATCACCAGATCAGAATGCTAGAGATCTTTTTCTTGTACTTGAGTAGTTTGTACAGTCTTACCCACATACTGGACGTCGTGTAAAGGTAGTGTAGTTAGCGTAAGTGGTCTCGCGTATCATGCATGTTCAGTGCAGGGTAGTGGTACACAGTCTTTGTAAAGCAACTAGAATACTTGAGCTGTACCTACCCCATCCTCAGTTGTTACAACGTCCCTGATGGTGATTACAGGAATCCTGTCCAGGCTCGGATGGCAAATTATTTTACTCTTTGTTTCCCTTTTCTCCAAAAGCAAATTATAAAGGCTTTCCTTCCCCCAAAGAAACAGAGGAATAGCTTGATTTGAAAGTATCTTCATATGTGTAAAATAGATGGAAACTAATCTCTCATTAGAGCAAAGTAGATTAAGAAATATTGTGACAGTGTCTCCCATTCCTTTTTTTTTATATAAAATGTTTTTTAAAAATCCAAATAATAAAGTAAATGTCTTTGTGAATAATTTATGAATAGGAAAAAAAGTTTTGCCGGTTAAAGAGAAAAAAATGACACATCTATAATTATATAGTTTTAAATAAGTGCATCATGAAAAAAGAAAAAAAGAATGGTGCTGTCTCTGTTGACCTGTTTCATATGATTTTTTTAAATCTATTTCAGCGCCTCTGGAAATTGTTCTAATATATCAGATTAGTTTTTTTGAGCAATAAGAATATACCATTGTGTGCATTTTTAAAGCACTGCTGTGGAAAGGCACTTTTTTGTATCTTTCAAATTGTTCACAAAGTTTTGTTTCTACTATTTTTGTGCTTATAAAGTGTCCTTAATAGCATTTGCATTGTTGATTTTACGTATGCCCGGCGTAGCTGGCCAGCGCTTCGCAGGAAGGCGGCTGAGCTGCGCGGCAGTTCATGGGTGCTGTAATTTCCTCCGTTGGTCCTGCTGCTGCTTCGTGCTGTGCGGAGTGGCGGGACCCACGCGTGCCAGGGCGGCGCGGGCGCAGGGCAGCGTGCGCGCTCGCCGCAACCCCCGGCCTGGTGCGTGTCGGTTCCAGCCGCTCGCTTTTGTTCCTTCCGTGCGCGTATCTCTGGGATCTGCTCTAGGCAGAGGAATGTTTTGAGTGCAATTTTTTCAGAGGCATTTGAGCTTTGTTCTCATTTTTACTGTGCCCAAATTTGTTTACCCCATATCTCCCACTAGGCGATGAACTCACGCCTACTACTGCAGGCCACTGAGCAGCTGGTTGGGAGGCAGAGGTGGAAGCCCAGGTTTGCAGCAAAAGGAATGACTGTGGGCAAGGATGGCAGCCCGAATTCCTTTTGCTTCAGCTTCCCAAGGCAGTAGTAATGTGACAACACAGCGCGTGGCTGCAGCTCACAGCTGAACACTCATATTGGCTACAGAGTGCTTCAGACAGCCTGGTGGCCTTTTCAGCTTATGAGATCCCCCCCCCTCATTGTAACTTGCTTTTTCCAGTGTGTTTACTGTTTTTGTGAGCAGTAAATATTTATGCCTTATTTGCAAGTTAGTTGCTTTTTTTCCCCCTTGAACGCTGGTCTAAAAATTGGATGACTGTATCTATTAAAATCATAAAAGCAAGGAGCTAGATCTCTGATGTGTGGTGAGAGGTGCTGCCACGACCATGTTGTGTCCCCGTCCCCCCTGTCCCCCCCCCAAAAAAAAAAAAAAAAGAAAGGACCTTGGAGGAGGAAAGTTCCTGTTCCCAGCTGTGCAGTGGCTGAAGCCAAAGACCCCCTCTCCCAGCCTGGTGTGCAAGTTCCTGCGGGGCAGCGGTGGGTGGGCGAGTGGGCAGGCATCAAGGATAGAAAGTGAAGGTACTGGAGTCACTTGGGTTCCGGGACAGACTGGAACGGGAGCAGGTGTTTTTACAAGTGCATTTTAAGATTTGCTGTTCTGGACTCACACATTAAGAGAATTTCTTATTTCTTCTTTTTGTGTCCTTAGGCAACCATATAGCACAAATTAGCTCAGAGAGAAAGGTAAAAGTATTGCCCAGTTTTGCTCTGGGTTAAAATTGCTTTTTCCAGTCAAAGGAACCAAATGTGCCATTTCAGCAGCAAAAAGGGAGAAACAATGATGTTTATCACAAAAAACTGGACACTCAATTGTTTTACTTCTTCAGTGGTGCTATTGCAGGTAAAATTGTTTCTTATTATAGGATTATAAGTGTCTAGGTGACTACTATTTCAAATGCCAAGTCATGTTAAATCAATCACATTGCCTTGATTCCCCAACTACGGCTGGGGAACATTTGTTGTGTTAGAGAATCAAATTTACCCATTGAAATGTTCACTTAAAGAAATTCTTCTCAACTCAGACCTGTGTTTGATCTCTCTCCACAGAATTTCCAAGATTTGACTTGCTTCCTGCTTGCTAGCATTTACTTTTAAGCAGCAGCAGAGGTTTATAAGGACATTTTCTGTTTGGTACATGTGTGTGCAACTCGCAGCAGGCTGCATCGGTGACCAAACACAAAAGCAACATGAACTCCTGAAATCAAGTAGGGCGGCTACAGCCAGGCTGTGCAGGGCGTTTTCCTATGGGAAGCTTGGGGTGTGGATTACGTGTGTGGCTCATCCGTGCACCTCGTCTTTCCAGGTGCAGGGGAGGCAGCGGTTCCCCCCTGCCCAGCACAGCCTTGGCCGATTCCTGTTCAGCTTCACGTTCCCTTGCTCGCTTCCGACTCAAATGAGGGAGGATTTGACACCATGGGGGATAGTTTGTCTTAGATGTTTCTGTAATGTGCAGGAGAGGGAGGGCGGTTAAGTATTCATTTGGGAAATGCAGGTTTGTTGTAGATGGAATCCTTTTGCTTTCTGATTTTTCTTTTTTCCTTCAATTAAAAAAAAATATCCCATAAAGAATCATGAAACCAGCATCATAGCCCACGGTAAGCACTAATATGAGCTACTGAGTCATGGGCTTTGTCTACAATTTTGAAAAGTTTTAAGACACTAAATTGCAAATAAGGTGAAACACATGCTTAGCCTTCAGAAGGTAAAGTAATTGCCACTAATACAGGAAAAACAGTGATTTGTGCTGGATGCTGCTTGGTGCTGCGAGGCACTGAACAGGGAGGGAGCAGGTGGCGAGCCCTGTTCACCAGAACTGGGCGGCTTTGGGGGCTGTAGGAAGTTGGGCAGGAAAGGCAAGAGCGGGACAGTGCCCCGCGCTGGGCTGAGAGGAAAGTAGGGAGATGGGCCTTGAGTAACCGCCTCGTTGGAGGGTTAAAGGCACCGTGTCCTTTAGTAGATTGAGGAATTGAACCAAACATCCTCTGCTGGGGAAGAGTTATTTCCTCCCATGGCTGCAGCTGTGGGAATTTCGCTGCTGGCTGTCGGAGCCGAGGTGCAGGGCCTGACCGTGGCAGGGCTGCAGCTGAGCAGGAGCTGCTGCGCAGGAGCAGGGCTGCCCTGCGGGGCCTGGTGCGTCGCTGCCCCTGCCTGAGCACCCTGGCACCTCTGCACACGAACTGGCGAGGGGTAGAGGCCAGAGCACTACCAGGCTTGTACTTTAAGAAGTAAAGCTAAATACTTTGTCACAAGTTGTAACTGCAAACCTTAGGTCTCCCTCTAGCAGTCGGCCGTGGACCAGAAATTAAACTGGAGCAAGCAGTTTGTGTAATGGCTTACACTGTTAGCAGCCACTGGTGATGTCCTGTATAATACTGGGGATGCAAATGTAAGAAAAAAATGTCATTGCAATGATGATTTGTTTGTGCAGCAAACTTGTGCTGAGTGCTGTAAATACATTCATGTTTACTGCTTTAAAAAGAAAATTGCACATTATCTTTCAGTGGGATTGCCTCCCCTCTTCTTCCCTTTCCAAAAAGAAAATCAAAGCTCTTTTAGACTGACAGCTTCAGGTTGGGGGGGAGCTTTGCCATATTATAAATATATATAAATATATGTATAAATATACTTTTTTAAGCATGGGAGAGGACAAAAGAATACTACATTATAAAGTACCCAATAGAGATCATTATACAATGGAATATGCACAATTCAATAAAGATGTAGTTGAATTTAATAATCTGTTTTAATCCTCTGTCTTGCCCTTTTCCTTTTTCATGAACTCAGAACACACAGTGTGTTCTCAAGCCATCAGTGGTTTCCTCTTAAGGGATTAAATATCTGATGGCATAAAGTAGAGGTCGCCATTTTTCTGCTCGCGCTCAATAAAATTACTTTTTATTGTTCCTTTGCACAGTTTTTCCAGTGGGTCAGAGCTGGCCCCACCGGTAACATGAGGTAGAGTGATTAGCGGTCTAAGGAGGACCCCATGTGAAGCCTTTTCCAGCCACCTGCTCCCAGGCACACAGGGCCCAGGCATGTTTTGTGCAGCTCTGCGCATGCAGGAACAGCGGATGTGGGGTAAGTGCTTGTGCAGCCCCTCTCTAGGGTGCCCTGTAAGGAAGCGGGTGCTGCCCCCATCCCCGGCGCTGCTCGGAGGCTCACAGTGCATCTGAGACCATCACCTCAGCTTTTCCAGGTGGAATTTTAAAGCTGGGAGTGCAGGAAGACAGCCTGGCCTTGCTGCTTGACACGTGGCATTTGCTGTTAGAGGCAGCGGTACCTCAGCCTGCCCTGAGCACATGTGTAGCCTCTGCCTCCAGCCTAGAGGCACAAGGCCGCCCTGGGGCTGCTGGGGCTGCAGCACAGGCTGTTCAGTGAGCAGAGCCCAGCCCGGAGCGCAGCTGCCCCATGCCCAGCTGAAGGGGGACAGGAGGCTCCTGGCCCCGGGCAGGCAGGCAGGGGTTGCAGGCCAGGGGCAGGCGAGCAGGGCCTGAACAGGACCCTGCTTGGGCACAGCAGAGGGAGAGCCACCCTTGCGCAGGCTCCGGTGAGTCCCTGCCAAAAGCAGCCCAGAACAGTGGCTGCGAGGTAGGTGCCCCGTGCTGGGAGAAGGGCCGTGTGCCCCCGCGCAGAGCACAGGGCCGGGCCCACATTGGAGCGCAGCTGCCGCACACAGCAGCCTGGACGCCGGTGAGCACCGCTGTGCCAAGGGAAGCGCCGAGCAGGGAGCTCGGGTGCTCAGCCCCTGTCCCAGGCCTCGCTCTGCTCCAAAGGCAGTAGTCAAAGAGGAGGTAAGTGACCCACAGAACACACACTCTGTGCTTTGATCTTTTTATTTAGGGCTCGTAACAAGAGGGTTTAGTACACAGCAACAGTTAATTCCAAGTACAATTAAAAAAATTTAAAAATTGGGTTTTGCACTCACTGGAAGGTGGTTCAAATGGCACACACAATAAAACGTTACTGGCGGCACACAGCTCCCCAGAGTCCTGCAGGCTTCGTCATGAGCGTTCACAGTGGGCTCTGCTCACAGCCACTGCACCAGCAGTGCCAGAATCCAAAGCACATGAGTGCTTCTCCTCTGACTGGAACTGAAGGGGGGAGGGTTCTGCTCTCAGAAAAAAGTGCATGGACAAAATCCATGTTAGACACTGACATTTCCGGAGAATTCATAGAAACTACTTGTCCATGCAAGTTGCAAAAGACACTTTTTCAAATGTGAAAAGAAGCACTTGTTCTTTACAAAAAAAAATCTCAGACATGTCAGCACTTTAGCAAGGCGCTGCAATGGAAATGAATTTGTACACAGCTCTTCCTTATTAGTCAAGAGTGGCAAGATTTTCTGAGGTTTTAGGAGAAACAGGAACAAATGCACTGCACACACTTCAGCAGAGTCACCATGTAGGTAGGTGTTCACAGGTTGCTGGGTGTGGGGGTTACCTCTGGACAACAGGCTGCTGCTGACTTTACCCTTTCCTAACACGTGTCTAGTAATCAGCAGAGGTGCTAATAAAACCAGCATGTTCAGAGTACCAGAGAAAAGCCACTTCCTGCAGGAAGCTGCTCAAAACATGTTGGACTGAGTTTTTCTGAACCAAAGCAGCAGAACACCACGGTCGGTGAATGTCTTTTCACCCACAGTTGGCAAACCTTGGCCGCATGGAGCTTTCAGCAGGGCCACAAGCTGACGGGCCCTCTATTCTTGCAGTGCCCAAATGATGAAACACGCATCAGTAGGACTGCACCTCCACCCCAACTTCAGCTACAGCGAAGACTACGCCCCTCACACTGGTGTGATTTCTGAGCACCTCCTCAGCCACCAAATGTAGCTGCACCTAATGCTGAGTGGTGCAGATGGGTGGGGAAAGAGACGATGCTACCTGCAAGCAAAGTGACCTCCATAAAAAGCTGCTCCCCATAAGCTGTATGCCATCGGCTACCTGCGAGTTCCCAACGCTGCCTTTCCTACGATCAAATAATAGGGACTAAGTGAAACATTTGCTTTTGGGAATGCAGCAGCTCGGCAGCTTTCTCACTGGCCCTGCTGGCAACACAGGAGCTAAAGCTGCCCTCTATGGCTTTTGCATAATGTTGTCTGAAATGCTGCAGTGCTCCAGAAGCTGAAAGGGAGTAATGGCAGCTCCGTGCTCTTAGCCACAGCATCCTCCAGCTGCCCTGCAGAATACAAACTCTTGTCTCTGACAAGAATTCCCATCCCACCTGGAGGAGGGAAAAAAAACCTCTGGGACGCAAAGTCCTGTAAAGGCTCCCAGGTAACTTGGGCAGGAACCCCAAAGTTTCTCTTTTATGCTAGCTAAAAAAGAGATCCCAGTGGCAGGGAAGAGGCATATGCAGAGCGCTCCCAAGGAAGTGATGGACAAGCACAGAGTGGCCCTCACATCTAGTGCAGGAGACGCCCCCAGATGAGCGATGCACAAACCAGCCCCATGCACTGACCAGCCCCACGGCTGCCCATAGCGGAGCTGGTCCCGCCTGCTGGAAAGGCCTCGTGCAGGGGCAGCTGCCCCCTGTCTGTACCGCCCTGCCCGAGCGCCTGCTCACGCAGCGACATGGGAAGCCGCCCGCTCCCGCCACCAGCGCCAGGGCTGAGCTGCCGGGAGGGCATCATGTGCTGCTCCCACGTCTGCCACAGCCATGGAGGGAGCCACTTCATAAGTACAGAGTACAAATAAATGGGGGGAAAAAAAAAAAAAAAAAAAGGAGAGCTACAGCCTCCTCCAGTAACCTGAAACAGCCCCTATNAAAAAAAAAAAAAAAAAGAGGAGAGCTACAGCCCCCTCCAGTAACCTGAAACAGCCCCTATGCCACCCTCTCTCTGCAGGGGCTCAGAAAGGGCCCGGGCCCTCTGCCTACAGGCACCTGCAGTGCTGGTACCCGCTCTGCCCCGGGCAGCAGCAGGAAGATGCTGGTTACAACACACCAGCCCAGACTCACTGCGCAGCTGGAGCTCCCATGTCCCTGCCTGGTGCCTGCGTGCGAACCCACAGCTGGGCAAGGGGGCAGCCGGCAAGGGCAACACAGCTTCGGCCATGCAGCTCTGGAGCATCTCCTCCCCTCACACAGGTACAGGACTCACGGCTCCAGCAAGAGCCTCCAGTGTGTAACACTGGCAGGACAGCCGGACCCAGCCAGGGAGTGGGAGGGAGGGTGAGGGGGGTGAAGGAAGGAGATTTTTGCATCTTATTTGAAATTCTGAAGGTCTCTCCCACCCACCCCTCAATTTCCCCACCCCTTTATAAAGCAAAACCTGCAAATAAGAAGGCGGGGAGGGTTTTTTTTTTTTTTTCCTTTGGCGAATTACAAGTGACAAACTAGAAACAAACACAACCCTCACTATCATGCAGTCTATTTTACATTAATATACAAAGCCCGCTTACTTTGTCCTGGTCTATGAGGCTAACATCAAATTGTCCTCGGACACCCTACAGACTCACAGCTGCATGGAAAGAAAAAAAAAAGTATGCATAAAACTTAACAGATTTCTTTACAGTAATACTGTATAATAAAGCATAAGACCATCAGGAAGTGGTTTTATGCATGCTCCCCCCCCTCAAAACAAAACAAAACAAAACAAACAAACAAACAAAAAAAAAAAACCACAAGCCCATTCTGAAGAGCTTCACACATCCCCCTTGGGAGAGGCTGCTGCCCTGGGAATCTTCCAGCACCTCCCTGGCCTACGATGCTCTGCTCTGTCAGAAAGCTTTGCAAGATGGAAAAGCAGTTTAATGGCTGGGGCTACAGGCAGGTATCCCACACCGTGGGTGCGGCCCTGTCACCACGCAGCTGTGGGCCCTGCGCATAGCGGGAACACGTGGGTTGCTGACACAGCACCCGCTCCGGGACCCAACCTGGGAGCAAACGGTGAGCATGTGGGCCTGCGCCTCCCTAGCAGCTTAACTTTGCATGTTTGATCACATACCGTAACGTCACTGTAGGTGCAGAGAAGTAGGGAACCACTGGCAGGCCTGGCAAACAAGCACTGAAAGAAAGGAGCAAAACTGCTGCACTGCAGTCACTGTGGTCGCTAGCCTGGCAGCAGTAACACAAAGCTCTGCATATGGAGTCAGGTCGTTCAAGCTGTCTTTTGAGGTACCATGCCCCAAGAACCAAGGTGCTAAGGGAGGTGCCCATTGTTGCTTCACAGGAGGAGGCAGGGAGGGCAGTCCCTGTTCTGGCAAGCACTCAGCCTGCCTCATGCTGCTCCCTTGCAGGAAGGCAGCCGTGTCTCCGGCCTGGGGCTGCTGACACCCTCGGCGCCGCGCAGCTGGGGCTGCTGCCCTCAGTAGCCACTGCAGCTCCTCCCTGCACCAGACCAGGGCCCAGAGCGGCTCCCTGCCCCTTGGCCAGGCCCATCCCCAGCCGCCTCCGCCGCTCGCTGCTTCCCACGGGGCCTCAGAAGGGCTGCAGGGCTGGACGGGCTTGGACAAGCACTTGCTGGTGCCCACCCTACTGCACCAGTCACCTCAAACGCTGTCCAGGCGGCTGCCCTGGCACAAGGGCCTTTCTGGAAGCTACAGCTGGAGGCGCCCAAGTTTATTCCATTTAGTCTATTAGTGCAAGGCCTTAACCCAATGACAGCACCACTCTGTCCTGCTTATGGCAGACAAGCACAGCCTCACCTAGTGCCCACTTGTTAGGTGCAACCACAGCAGAGCATTTTTGAGACTAGATTAAAAGGAAAAAGATCGACAGAAGGGGCTAGAGAACTTTCACGTGGGATTATACCCCCTCCACGCACACACACCCGTGTCCATCAGTATTTCCTCCTAGCAATGGAGAAGGCTGGGAAGAGTTAAGACTACTTCTAGTTAATGCTTGGCTTTCCATGGGAAAAGCAAGTGCACACAGCGGCCCTTGTTACTTCCACTGAAGCGATTTTTGGCAACAGCCCTGAAGATGATAGTTAATTGCCGTTTGTCCTGCCTCTGTACAGGGCGCTCGCAGCACATAGGCAAATCTAGTCACCAAGTACAGAATAGCTGATTTATAATACCTGATTGCCTTTTTTTTTTTTAAGATTATATTATGCATATAGTTGGGGGGGTTAGTTGTTGTAGTGCAAGCAGGCGTGAGTAGATTTGAACCTCTGATTACAGCCCCTAGAGTTGATCCTAAGCCCCACGGGGAACCTGTAAACTTCATTTCCCCTTCACCATCAGCAAGTCCTGTTCAACTCATCAGCACCCACAGCTGGGAGTCTGCAGTGGAGAGGAGCACATTTACATCAATGCTTAACAGAAACAAACCTGTGGCATTCAAAAGATGAGGAAATGAGGAGAAGGGGTGTCTCTGGGCTGCAGCCATCTTCTCAATAGTCTGAATGCAAAAGTGAATGACTCAAAGCCAGCTCTGTGTGCCCCTGTGTCAGCCCACATGTGCACAGCCACTGCCAGGCACATTCACTAGAGCCGTAAGGAACTACCTGGGAGCTGGCTACGCGAGCGGCCCTGCGCACAGCTCCGTGTCCGCGAGCGCACAAGTGGTCCTCCAGCTGCACGGGACTTGTGTAGAAATGGGGGTGTCCACAGGCCAGGAACCCTTCGGCACAAGCATCCAGGACATCCAACGCGCCAGGCACTGCTGCCAAGGGTGGTACCACACGGGCACACAGTATTCCTGAGACAGATCCCAGAGCCTGCCAGAAGAAGCCAGAATTTGGGTGAAGTATCAGCTACTCAGCAAGTTTGTTACATCTGCACAGGTCAATGTCACATGGCTCATGATAGCCACTGCCGGCAGCCGGAAGAGCCATTTGTTCCAAAAACTTAAATCACTATTGTTTTATAATGGAGGAAAAAAAAAAGAAACAAAGAGTGGTTGTTACAATTATCCTTCATTCAGTTATTTTGGATGGGGCCCCCAAGGCTGGAGAAGGTCTGGGAAGCCCGTGGAGCTCCTGCAGCAGCAGATGCAGTGCTCGGTCCTCTGGTGGTCACTCCGAGTAATGCATGATGGACTCCACATAGTTCCCTGGGAAGAGGCCCGTCACTCCATTCATGACCCCTTCGTACCAGCCATCATCATTCTTCTTGATGACATAAATGATGGCACCTTCCTGAAACGAGAGCTCATCTTCTTTGTCCTTCGTGTAGTCATAAATCGCCACCACTAGGAAGGAACAGAGAATGACTATTATTAGGAGGAGAGACACAGACAGGAGGAGGAAACGCAGGCAGTCAGACAGAAACTTCTCCACATTTGAGGCAGTCTTAGAAAACTGCACTGCTTCACTTGTATATGACTAGCAGAATGACCAGTTCAGAGGGGCTTTTTTCATCTAACTCCTTTTACAAGAGCTTGTGCTTCAAAACACATTGTCGAGGACTAAAAGACTCTCTACTACTCAATCATCTGTTCTCCCTGCACATGGACTGCTCCCCACCAGACCCAGCAGAGGGAAAAGTTAATAAACAAATCCCAAGTATCTGCTGTGGGCGGATTCGAGGAGGTTGTGTAAATCCCTCTGACTATGACCACTCAGAGCAATTAGGTGCACATTACATATGTGCAAAATCAGAGCTCTGCTCAAGAAAACATAGAAGAGGTAGAGCTGTAAGAGCCTTTTTCAGATCACAGCAAGAATGAGCCAAGGCTCCACAGTTGCTCCTCCATATTTAAGATCTGTAAAATACACATGTGCAGACTCACTAGCTTGTAGTGAATCTGTGATTTTCTGGAACCAAGGTAAGTGAATTGCAGTTGACAAGTGACAGTAGGAAAGGTGGTGCTCAAACAAAATGCAGGCCTGACATGTCAAGGATTTTTTTCTTACAGCTGCAGAACAACTTATGTTAGAGACAGCATGGAAGCTGCTTTGGAAAGTCAAAGGAATTGGTCAAAGCACTGGCAAATATTATGGAGAACATTGTTCTGAAATGGCACAAAACAGACCTCACTGACAAGATTTTTTCCAGACGCAGTTCTATGATTACGTGCACCATACAGACGACGAGCCGGGCCACACTGAATACTGCTTTGAGCATTTCGAATGAACACATGGCACTGCCCTTGAAATAAAATGTGTGTTGGACAGGGATCCAACTCCTTGTACTGGGGACAGAAAGGAGGACACTCTGAACCGGACCAAGAGGTAAAAAAATTAACTGCATGTCCAGGAGCGCAGCGTCCCACAGTCCTACTAAATCTGTAATTCTTTTCAAGGGAAAAGATGATGTTTTCTGTTGAGGAAACAAAGGACTCAATACAAATATTTACTATGGAAACCTGGCTCCTGACAGGACTGTAAACGCATACAAATTGAGATGAATCAAAATATGTACAAGACGACATTTTTTAAACCACGCATCCAGAGCTGGAGATTTGTATAATTTATCTAGAACATATTTAGAAAATCCATGTTGCTGGCTTTATGGTCATACCAGTGCACTTGTAAACTGAGCCATTCTAACCAGTTCTTGACATGCCATTCTAAGGAAGCAAAACATGAACGTGGAAATCAAACACTCTGCCTCATTTTTAGTGGAGAAAACAGAGATGATTATCCACCTTATATGAACATATATGCAATTAAAGTCTTTCAAAATTCCTTGTTAGCTGTTTTCTGCACCTACTCATTTTAAACCATTTCTTTCTAGATTCCTTACGCTGCTCCTCTTCTCTTGATTTACATGAAAATACCTTAGGCATATACTCACAAAATGTGGATCACTGTAACTTCGATTTCTTCTTCATTTACCAAAGTACTCTAGTCCCTTTGGATAAATTCACAAGTAGGAAACTTCCCTCAGTTTGTGATGAAAATTTGCTGCTTTTTAAGCCTCTTCTTATAAAGTTACCTGAAGCCCGGTTTTATTTTTCCATCACTATCACTTCCTCCTGCGCATCACTTTTGTGCTGGCAGCTTTCCTCTCGCTAAATGACTGTTTAATCCTTCTGCCTAGAGTCCCACCACCTCAAGCTGTGAGCCTGTCACATACCACCACTCACAGGAAGGCCAGGCCAGTACAGCAAAAAAAGCTCCAGATGAGGCAGGAAACAGCAGTACTGACTCAGGAGGTGGCATTCTTCCCTGCAAGACTGGGCCAGGGCCTGCTTTAGTTTGTATCTGAACACATTTCAATGCAGGGATGAAAAACAGAATTACTCAGATTGATTTCCTGCCAATTGATGATCTCTCCTTATTCTCCAAAAACTATACTGAATTTGGCTGAACTATTGTTACATAAAGCTGACCACAAGTGTCGGCCAGACTGATTCTCTAGCTGAAATTTGAACCACGCTATTTCTCTAGATGCCATGGGGGAGTTTCTCCCTGCTGCCAACCCAGCTATGTTTCTGATTTGCACAGTTAGGAACTATTTCTTACCTTCTCATAGCACAAATCCCCAGAGTTCAGTGGAAAATGCCTTGCGCTTTTACTGACATTCCTGGTCAGCTGATGCTGTTATGTGGCAATGACCTCAGGTTCAACATCCTCAGTAACTGTATTCTACCTAAGAGTTTCTCCAGCTGCCTAAAATTGACCTCCTCTTCCCTTCTTTCCTCAGCTGCAGGCTAGAACATGGTTTAACATTAAATATTCCTCCCCCGGGGTGTGACCACGATGCAGAACAGGAACCTGTTGAACCCTTTCTCAATAAATGGCAACTTGCTGTATGTGACACCTCCCAGGCATCTCAGTGTCCACATGCACACGCAGAAGGGTTCATAAGCTTACCCTGCCAGGAGTGCTCTCCTATGGAGTTAAAAGCCAGGCCAAAAGAGCAAGAACAAATACTAGATACTGCTACTTACGGAGCGATTATTGTATTTGAGCAGCCATCTCCTTCTAAGAATTAGTTTTATCCAGTCTGAATCATGTGGCAGAATCCTATTTTATAGGAACTTAAGACATTGCTATGGAATTAACTGTTTTGCAGACAATAAAGCATTATTAGCTCACAGTAGGTTAAGTATATATGTTTTGAGTGTAAAAGCCCTCTTTAGCAAGGGCTTTTTAATCAGCTTTAAAGCTTGCTTGCTAGCTAAAAAAAAAAGAAATGCAGTCAAGCACTTCTCTCCCAACTTAGCAAAGCAGTCGAAGAGCAAGAAACGTGCTCAGTAGAAGCAGTCTTTCATGCTTACAACTCAATCCACATGTATGTCAGCATCCCTTTGTTTTCTGCTATCCTAAAATTGTTTCTTAACAGTTCTTCATACATTGTAAGCACTTCAGTGGTTCCTTTTACAAGTGTGTCTGTTTTTTAGAACATACAAATATTTTGTATCTTTCTGTGACCTAGTTCTGAAATGCACACCCAAACTAAGTTTTGGGGTGGGCCTCTAACTCAGTATAGCAGAATGTTTTGTTTCCTGTGCTTTTGGTTTTCTGCAGGGAAAGGGTTCAAACTAAAAGCTTCACCTTCTCCACCTTAAAGGGTTACTTTGTGGTTCCTTTATCCCACATTTTGTGGTCCCATTCACATCACCGCGAAGCACCCAGGTGCGAGACCTCAGCAGTCTCCAGGCAGCTGCTGCAGCGCCCGCCCAGGAGCTGCTGCCCTTGCGGCTCTGCTCCCAGCCAAAGCCAGGGAAGAGGGAACAGCTGGGAACAAACCCTCATCCCCACAGGGAACCAACAGCAGAGGAAGAGGGGGACAACGCGAGTTGGGATGTGATCATGCCCCCTCCCATAGGGCCAGAAAAGCATCCCGCTTCCTACTCCAGTGTCCTGGAAGCTGAACTGGCTGCAACTGAGGGAGAAAACCAGACCTGGAGCTAAGAGGGAAATGCAAGCAGGGCACATAAACTGCAGCAGCACACGATTACCAACTGATTCAACCGGCATTTGGTGCTATGCTTAAATATAGTTCCAACTGACACGTATCACATCAAAATATATATATATATATAAAATTTTGCATTAGTAAGAGACACTATATAAAGAGGCAGGGTGCAGCAGGCTCACTTTTTTCTTGTTTGCTGAAATGCCACTGAAGATTTGCTATGAGCCAGGTGGCAGGGATAACAGAAACAGAACCAAGATACCAATGTTGACTTTGGATAAAAGTTTCTTATGGCTGGAAAAGCAGTACAGAGAAAAAAATCTCAAGTCTCATGTTCCTGTCACAGCGTGTCTGTAAGCTTTGCCCAGCAGAAAATCCACCAACAGAACAGTACAGCGGGGCTGGGTGGACACTGTCCATCCCCGTGCTGCCTGCGACAGGAGAGCAACATCCTTCACAGCAGCACTTTGCTGAAGTGACCTGCACTGATCCTGACCTGCACATGTCTGCCACCTACCCCCACAGTAAGAGACACCAGGTCATGAGCCCCCCGCTTCCGCTCTCTTCCCCATCCCAACCTAATTTTGTGACATCAGCAATCCCCTCCAAACTGCAGAGCAAGTGCAGTACTTTGCATACAAGCTCCCTTTTTTCCTGCCCTGCCCTCCTGGAAATAAGAACAAGCTGAAGCAATATTTAATTGAACAAAGGGCCTGTGTGCACCAACACAATGACAGTGACATTTGCTGTCAATGAGGGCTGTGGAAAGGTCAATAGATAAGTCATGTAAATACCCTGCACATCAGCCACTCTGACAAACGGCCTCAGCTTGTCGGCAAAGCCTGAACACTCCTTGCACTAAACAGTTAGACCAGATAGGTAGGAAAATAGATTTTCCCTCCATCTCCCCTGGGAATATAATATTTTATTTGAGCTTGATCTAGCACTAAGTGCTCCTTCAATCATTTTTTCCCCTGAACTCCTATGCTGGGTTTAACCTTTGTAGCATTTCTGGCTTTTTCCCCTCCGGTGCAGTCTGAATGTGTCTAACAGGGACCTGGCTGGGATGCCCGGCTGCTTTGCAGCACTACATTTATATCATCCTTTGTTTATTTAGAGAAACAACACCCAGCAGGAGAGGTTTTCACACTGGAGTGCTGTCGAGCCATTCACCTACTCTGTTATTTTACCTGTAGTTTTACTGCAGTGTATCTGCACCCTGCTCCAGCACGGCAGGACACGCAGGTGCAGTCACACCAATCCCACAGCAACCCACGGAGCTCAGCACCGCCCAAGCCAACACAGCGTCCCAGCCTCCAGGGCCCAGTCCCACTCTTCTGCTCACTTTGGGATGGCAGCAGCACCGATTCATTCATTTGTACCCTCTTACGAGTTTGGCAATTAGGATCAAGCAGACTACCAAGAGGTGAGTCTTAAGGAGATTATGGAGGATTTAAAAAAAAAAACATCTGTAATTAGCCAGCTAATCATTATCTCCTCCCATTATAGAGGCAGGGATGAGAGACAGACTCAGCAGAGCAGCTTAACTTGGGTTCCTCAGGCTGGGTTTGGAGGAGCTCCTCTGCGGCACCACCGCAGATGGGCCAAGGGAGGAGTCTGTGCAGCCCTCATGGCCCCGGCTGGATGGTGGTACCATTCACAAGAAGTTACAATAGGATTCCAGCATCTCCAGCAGCTTTAAACCTACCCTTTTCCAAGTAGGTCCGTGGTGCCCACGGAGGGTCCTCTTCAGCATAGGGATCGCTGTACTCCACCACAGCTGCCTCCTCCTCCTCATAATCCTCTGGAGGTGGGGGAGGAGGGGGGGATTCATCAAACACTGGCTCATCCACGGGCGGTGGCGGCGGCGGCGTATCTGAAACTGAAGGCAGTGGCAGAGCAACCATGAGAACATCCCTGGGACAAGGGCAGCGAGTTGAAATAACGCTCCCCATCCCAGCCAGGGGCACTGGGGCCAACCGCCAGAATGCGTGGAAACGCACGACAACAGCACGCAGAGGAGGAAGGACCGGGTTCTTCCAATAAAATTCTCTCCTTTTCCCCCTGCTTAGCAATTTCACACAAACTCACGGAGGCGGTAAAGAAGGCAGAATTCTGGCTATAAACAGGCAAATCTTTTGTCCACTCAAAACAAAAGCCACATGCAGTAATAAAACATAGCACAAGGAAGCAGCAGACTTACTGTTTTCTTGAACTCTGGCCACAAATCCCATTAATGGTAACTGGGGAGTTACCTGTAGGATGGAGGGGGGAGGAGGAGCAAGGGATGCTGCCACAGAAATTAAAAAGAAAGAAGCATCCAGTTAGAAACAAAACAAAGCAGCAAACGGGAGAGTAGACATCATCACACTGAGACAACATAGCAGTCTGCCCAGAAGCAGAGATAAAAAGGATGCCATCCAAAGAAAAACAGCTCAGACGGTCTAGACATATTCTTAATCCTTACCTCAAGATTTCTCCATTTTTAACATTACCAATGTAACTCTTTCGTAAGATGAAGAGCCCATACTGAAGTGCTTTTCTGATCTAATTATGAGACTCCCTTAAGTTGAACTTTATTACTGCAGTAATACAGGACTTTATGAACAGATCAAAAAATGTGTCAAGGGGATTCTCACCACAATCCCCACCTTTTAGGCCGTAACAGCATCCATAAATCCTTAGGACTAAAATGGATATATCTAGTTTTCTCAAAAAAAGCTCTCCAGAGCTGTTTTACTGGCAGCAGAAGAGCTGTCCTAGTACAACACATGTCAATTCACATCTAAAGAATACACCATGATCTGGTTTAAAAATGTTATTACACTAAACTCTGGTCTGAGCCAGGAATGAAAGTTGTGAGAAGACTTTACTGTGTAAGGTTTCATTATCACTCTCCAAGGGTAATGCAGTACAATTGCTTGTTGTAACAAAAGCGAGTTACAAGATTATTTTTCAGAAAACACCTCAGGACAAGCACAATTAAATAATCTTCTCATTAGTGGCGGCATACAAAATATTTAATCAGGTCCAAGAAAAGAGGGGAAAAACTCTACACTTACATGTACCAGTATATATTTTAGCTTGCAGAACAGAACTAATTACACTTCATCTAATTCCAGAGCTGGTAAGAAAAAATAATTTAGTATTATTCAGAATTAATTCATATCACCACAGAAAGTGGAGAAAACTCCAAGTCTCAAAATTTCCTCTCGTTTGTTTTACTTCCTGAAGTTCTTTGAATTTCTTCTGCCACCCTTTTTCACATTCCTAACACTACCCTGCACCCCAAACAAAGAGAAAGAATAAAGGAACAACTGTCTTTTCTGTTGCAAAAACCTACTTGCAACTCCATACAAAGTAAGCTCCATTATCTCACCATTTCATTCCTATTTCTTTAGAAAATCGAAATGCTTTTCTAATCACATCTTCTTTGACTTGAATGAAGTGACTCCAGAGAATATTTGTTCCTTCAAGAGTAACCATAGTAGTTGGCAAAGGTTTTGTGTTGTATTTTTCAAAGCAGGAAATGGGAATTAGAATTTCAAGCCCTAAGGAATATTCAAGAATTTGGCATTCCTGTGCAACTATGAAATCTCAACTTCTAAAATTATATAAGCTATAAAAAATGCTCAGTTTCAAAATGCCTTTTCAGTTCACAGTTATACGAATCCGTAAGATCTGTACCTCCCATATAAGCCTAGCTTTCCTAGGTCTCTTCCTTGTGCTGTGTTCCTGCAACTCACTGCGGGAGGTAACTCAGTTTTCCAGGTAGGAAAATAAATTCCTCTAGACAAGCACTCCAGGCATCTAGGGAAGAACCTCTTGTTTAGCCTGGGTTGCAGAGTTTAAGGCAAGTGTTGATGCTAACGCTGGCTGACACCACTCCTTGCTCATTTGATCCACTTGCTGAGACCTGGCCCTCGGCCTACGTGCCGCCACATTATTTGCCTCTCTGATACACAATGATTCAAAGTTAATTTTGGCCTTTAGGAGCTGACACATTAAATGTTTTATTAATATTAGTAACTGCATTTAAAAACATGTATCAGAACTCTGTTATCCTCCTGCTGTCTCAAAAGGCAAGAAAAATATCAGGTTAAGCCCTGCACCCAGATTACAGGTTGGTTTTAAATTAACTCCGAAATGCACAGGAGCATCTCACCTTGGTTCCCTCCAGGTTGTGCAGTGCACACCGTGCCCCAGTGCTCACCAAGTCTCTCTCCCGTATTTTTTAGCCTGTGCTGAGCTCCATGCTGCTGGCACCTATACTACTACTGGTATCTAAGGTAGCTCAGTTTCCCAACTTGCTAGGCGACATGGCTGGCAGCTGTGGCTTTGGGGTGGACATATGCTGATAGTGAGAAATTGAACCTAAATTGTTCTTTTCAGTTGTTAAAAAAAGTCTCAACAAGAAGTAGCGAGGTAACATGGCCTCAGAAGTGTTGCTAAGATAGGTATCTTTTATGGTCCTATGAACTCCATAAACCAGAATGATTATCCCAAAATGCTAAAGAAAATACTAGTGAAAAATCAGTATTGTTTTCTGCCAAACAATCTGCAAAAAGAAAGGAGAACAAACATTTCGTACCTACAAGCCCTAAATTTGTGTTTTTTCCCCTCCCTTCAGCAATGCTGAGAAATAACTGTGGGCCCTGCCCTGCCACTGCTCCCTCCTGCTCCTCACAGGCACAAGAGACACTCTGTTCATAGGGCTCAAACTGTGCTTTGCCTCTATGTCCTCTCCCTTCAATCCACAGGCAAAAACCCCCTGTTTTAGTCTAACTACAAAGCTAGTAAATTCTATATCCTGCCAAGTACCTTCATCTTAAAAAGAGAATCTCTTACTACAGCTGCTTATTTATGTTGTGTCAAGCATGGCACCATCACTGAAGTTATTTTCTTTGTGATTTACACTTCAAGTGACTAATCGCTGTAATCATTACTCTCTTCCTGGGTACACAGCCTGAATTGTGGTTACATAACTTATATTCAGAGGCTATTTGGCATCTTCTAGAATTACATTTTGACAATGCAAGTGTAGCTTCCACAGTTATCCCTTTCCCAAGATAGAAATGCACAGCAGATGTCAAAAATTCTGGATATACTGAAAGTCCCTTAATTGCAAAGGTAATCTTGAAGGGTTCCCTTTACCAGTATGTCCCCTTCCTTTTGTCCCTCGAGCTTTCTGTATGTGCATAACATGCTTAACAAATTCTGTGTGGTTCAGGCAACTAGGCTGCAGTTTAGTCATACACTATCCTCCTTTCTGTCCCCTCTGCAAGACCATTTGTTTCCTACCTAAGTTAAGCACACATATTTCTTTGCAGGCTAGCTCACATGTAGCAGTATTTGAACCTAATTCAACCCCCTAAAAGCAGGCTGCAGCATCTGACCTGATTCCCAGTTCAGTGCACAATTTAACTGCACTGCAGAGCTTGCAAGTCAACCCTCAGTCTTGTTGCAATAGAGTATTCTAAGGAATACTTAGATGTCCTTTCCTCTTTCTGCCTCTGTCAAGACTCCCCCACTCTCGTACAAACACCTTTGTCTCTCACCAAAAGCAGAGGAAAAGACTCCTTAGATGAAGAGCAGCTGCATTTTTCCCAGACATACAGGACACACCACTCCTGACAGGTCATCCATTACAATAACATCACACATGAAACTTAATCGATGACCCTGCTCCCCTGCATCCCATCCTACCTAACACCATTGACATTGCTCCGATGTCTAACAACTTACCCTTATAGAACAAGGGCACCTTCTTGGACTGTCCATTAATCAGAAGGAAAAAAAAAAAATCACACAGGCACACAGACTGATTAATGAACAATAGTGTTCTGGTACAAAATCGTATATTCATCCCACACCAAGAGATATATGGAGCATGGTGTAGTAAAGGACTAAAGCCTGTCTAACGGGGACTGCACAAATCTGTGACATGAAGACTAACTGCTTTAGGCTGCTTGCCATAGTGGAAGCTGAACTTGAACCACGCCAGGCTTCAACACGGCTAGCAGGACCACACTGCAAGTCACCTGATACTAACTGCAGTATCTACCCCAGGGACCCAACCTTTTGGAGTCCGAAGCCCAGTCAATTCACCGCTGTGATGAACCCAACACAGCAGAACCACTTTCTTACCTGGGTTCTGGTTATAAAAAGGCCCTCCGTTCATCTGGTTCTGAAGGCTCGTCTGTGACGTGATGGAAGGAGGACGCCGATATGGCAAAGAACCCCCTATTGTCGGGGGCGTGTGGCGAGACGCAGGCCGGTTCATGCTGTAGAACTGGACTGGGTGGCCTAGGTTGGAGAGAGAGCTGTTAGCACAGAGGAGAACAAAGCCTGGCTTTTTATATCTATGCTCAAGATCTGAAGGCCTGAAAAGCTTTTTTATTTTAATAAATAAAAAAGAAAGGAAATTGGCATCCTAAGGAACATTCAAGCCAATTCAGCTGCCAGACTGGCAGAACGCTCTCAATATCTCAATAGCAACACAGAAAATAACTCACCCAACTGCCTATGCTCTGTGTTGCTAACAAAAGTCAGTATGAAAATGCAAAGGCTACCAAATGAAAGAAAATCATGTCTAGTTAGATCATTTTTATAATTTATTGCAATAATTTTTTGCATACTTACAAACCTGCAAAAAACGAAGCACTCCATAGCTCAGCAATTAAGCACCCAAAGCATTCACAAACTAACTGTGTGTCATCTTTAAGACTGAAAGATGTTACCTTCTGCCAAGGAATGGCACAACAAAACTAACTATCTCAGTGCTCTCCAAGAAACATGCAGAGAATCATCTGGGAAAAGGAGAATGTTAGAAACTGCCCGAAGGACAGAATAAATGAAACCACAGAAATCCCCTCTGATGGAGCTACCAAATGAAACAACTCCTTAAACAGCTTCCTTCCCATTCTAATCAATTTGTATATCAAGATAATTGATTCTGAAACTAGCTACGCAATACGTCTTTTTTCACATAACACTTAAGCAAAAAATAACAGCTAACTTTGCATCTCATACATCACACAGAACACAACATTAACCATGAAACAAGACATGAAGCTATCATCTTGCTCACATGAAGTTCTGCAGCTTGCATGCTGTATCTAGAAGTATTCAGTAAACTGGATTTTATACATCAGCTTGGATTATTCCCCTCCTTAACCATTCTGCCTCCACTATATGAGCTATAGGGAAATTTCATAGTTTGCAAAAAAGGCGGGAGAAAGGGGTGGTTATTGTGGCATGGAAGTAAATAGGTAAAAATAACACAGAAGTGAGTTATTTTCTTAAATGTCTGCATTGTTCTCTTCTCAGACGCTTTGGCAGGAGATGCTCCACTATGTTTGATTGCTTTGCAAAACTTCATGCTAGACCCATAAGGAAAATGCAAGTAGCTAGCTGCGTTATGTGCTTTTAAGAGCAAATGCATCAACTAGAGTTCATGTTTCTCCTACTGTGAACAGCAATAAAAGTTTTGAATGATGCATCTTCTACAGATCAATGAAAACAGTAACCCAACAATCTGCCTAGTACATCTGCTTTTTCACATTTTTTTCCTTCCTGAGCCTTTCCATTGCATCTCCCTATAAATTTAAAGTATTGCAGAAATTGGTGGCAAATGGAGAGAAGGGAGAAGGAACATGGTAAGAGATGCCTAAGGAACAAAAACTGCAATCCCATAAAATGTAAACCAGTTAGTCTGCTCATGTTTTTTTTTATTTCAAAGAAGCCATACAAGTACTTCACTAATAAAAGGAGGAAATAAAAGATTCTAAAAATAACAAAAAACTTGAAATTTCTCTAACCAAATTGTAAATATGGATCTATACTCATTAAAATAATTATTTTGTTTGATTTTGATTGTCAGAAGTGCAGAAGCAACATGACTCAAGAACTGAGATACTCAGGGGGTATCAAAAACTGAAAACTGTTTGAGGCCCCACCTGCAACTCCTCATCTTCTAAACACCAAAGAACTAAAATTCATCACAGTTCAGAAGCTTCTATTCATAGATAGAGATTCAAAAGTATTTTCTAGTTTTATATGTGTCTGCACCTTAAAACACATGACTACTTGAGAAATATTTTTGGCACCTGATGAAATTCTTAGGAGAGGTCCACATTATTAAACTCATAAACCAATTCACAACCCTGCAGTAAGACTCCACTGTCATCAAAAGGAAGGAATCACATGAATTTGACTAAGGTGGATCTTTACAACGCAATGTAACATCAAATCAAAAGCTACTACAGAACTGTGTTACAGCTAGCAAGTACCAAGGCTGCAACACTAGCAAATGAAGAAATGAAACAAGGTGATTTCATAAGCACTAATAAACCAAGGTGAAATATACAGTATAATTAGCACCTGACAAAATAGTTTAGTAAAATTCAGCAAAACAAATACCTATATTTCCTTGACTCTGAGCACACAAAACTTGCCCTTTTTACAGATTGTTGAAAAGCGACTTACCATTCCAAAGCATCAGAGAGGCAAGTTAATATAGATTACACTTTGCTAAAAGCTCCTTTTTTAATTCCATAACTGGAAGAGAATAATGAGACCCAGAATTACCACTGCCTTTTTCCCTAAAAAGTATTTTTTCTTTGAGACTCTCCATATCCAAACAGCAACTGCTTTTTATGAAACCAGCATACCTTGAATTGTCTGCTATAACCAACAGCTTATAACTGGCTATTTCATATTTGGCTAACATACGTTTTCTACCCATATTTACAGACATCACTGCTTCTGAAGGACCTCTGCAAAGCCTTGGACTGTGATGACAGCTGGGTCCACCTGCCCCGGGCCTGGAGCAGACACTCACCTGTGGAGGGTGTGGAAGAAGCAGCAGGGGGAGTTGGAGAGGTGAAGCCATCAGCAAGGGGCTGGGCTCCTGCAGCAGCATCTGGGGCAGCCGAGGAAGGGGCAGGGGCAGGAGGGGCAGGGGCGGAGGTAGCAGGAAGGGGAGAGGTGCCAGCCGAGCCAGCGGGGGCTGAGTGAAGAGAGGAGGAAGAGGTGCAGTTAATAAGGAGATCATGTTAGCAAGGATTAGAGAAAGCCTCTGGCTACTCAGTGTTAGCTACTTATTAGATGCATAATATTTGAGAATATGCAAGGAGAGGAAAGAAAAAGGAAGCTATTAAAGACAGGCTCGTTCCTATGTAGACAGTAAATGAGGATCAAGCAAATCTGCTGCTTATTTCCAGGTCTGGAGGGAGTAACTCAGAGCTTTTCACTGAAAGCCATTGCTTCTGAAGGATGTCTTTACTCCTTGTTATTGACGCTCCAATATGTAGCAGAGTGGCTTTTAGCTTTTGAGCAAAATTAGAAAGCACATGGAAAAGGGAAGCCAAAAATTTCCAGTGCTGTTCAGAAGCATCATGTATTTCAGATCACAGTGCACGCCAGCTAAGCCCTTTTCTTCTCTAAAAGGGCTGACTGCCTGAGCAAAGGAAAAAGGAACACTAACATAATTTCCTATTTCTGTAAAGCCTGAGGTGGTTACATTTGAACAAATGCCTTTTCATAATCTTTAACAAGGCTTGCATTAATGTACTAAAGATATACCCTGCCCCTCTTTTATTCTAATCGTCTAAAAGCAAACTTTTAGATATCTGCATAGACGGCCAGCTCCAGATTGTCTACTTTGCTTAAAGAACAAGGGAGAAGCTTTCCTCTCGCACTGAAGCTGGTACTGCATCTTACATGGTCACATGCAGGCTATTAGGAAAAAATATCTGAAAAATCAGCACATATCAGAAATACTACAGCACACCAGACACTCCCATGAAAGATGCTTTTTTATTCAAACTTATACTACCAATAGCAAGAGAATCTCAAGGCTTGCACGCTTCTAGAAAATGAACTTTGAGACCACTCTTGGGGGGTTACTCACCACTTTTAAGAGACTCGCGAACAGGAAAGCTAAAGCAAGTTTCCATTTACCTGGATATACGCTGGGGGGAGACGGTGTGGGAACAGCAATGGGGACACCCACGCTTCCACTTCCACTGTTCTCTCGACTGCTGCTCCGACTACTTGGGTGGCTTCCTCCACTGCTCCCACTGCTGCTAAAGAAGCCAAAACAACCATGACATGAATCTGCTGCTCTGCCTGCAGAACACAAGTCCCCAACACAGAACTCTACTAATTCAAAGCAGTAACAGGGACCAAGTGAAAAGAAAGAGGGATGATATAAACCAGAAGGTGCTTCCCCCCCCGCCCCCACCCCCCGCCAAAACTTCTCTTCATTTGGGTTACAGCACAACAGATTTTTCACCTACAGAACGCACCCAAGTATGAAACAGTTCAGGAACCTGCTTCCAAAGCACATCATTCCAATATTGTTAAACCTACGCTGAGCAAATGCAGACTTGTTTTTTCTGTAACTTATAAAATGCTGTCATATGCTTTCACTCCTGAATTCTGGAAATTTTAAAAGTGAGAATTAGGTTTTCTTTAGTAACATGTTAACTGCTGTAACTATAGCACTAAATCATGAATCAGGAAGCCTCTTTGTAGAGGGGACTTCATGCTGGCTGGCACCGGGAGGTCCTAGGTTGTGAGACACCAGGCACTCTTGTGCAGGAGAGCCCCGATACCTGTACGTGCGGTTCCTCTGATTCACCGAGGCCGTCCTGACGGGGCTCTGCTGCGAGGGAGCCATGTTGCGCGTCGGGCTAGGCACGTAGTCGTTCGGTACCACCGGAGGACGAACCGGCTCTAGCGTGCGGTACGGAGAGTGGCGCCTGCCCGGGAAAAAGCCCATTTCGGAAGGAAATTCAGGCATTTACTGTTTAAAAGTTAACTACTTACTAATGAGTATCAGGAGCTGGAAAAACATTTTTCTGTAAAGTTTGCAATATCTCTTTGGGAGGATGTCAAAAAAATAAGGATGTTCTTCCTGTACTTCAGTCTCTATCTGCTTTTCCTGCACAATTCATTCATTCAAAGATTTAGTTAGGGTATGATATATCATCCTATCTTCACTAGATCAGAACAGCAAATAGGAACATTTCTACCTCATTTTAAAGCTAAAAATAAGTGATCACATCCTAACAAACAGCATCCCCTCCCAATTACAACACTTTTCCTACGGACTCTATCATCCAGAACTTGGGGCAAAGTCAAGTTTACGGGCTTTGTGGGAAGGTACTTTTATTGCACACTGCAAAAGTTCTGGCAGAAACTTCTGATGCTGCTCACCATCTTCTACCAGAAATACTACATTTAGACATGATCAGGGCAGAAGGTGCTCATGTAACATCTCTTGGCCTCCACATGAGACCAAAGCCCCTTTCCACGTTCAGTAACTGCTTACCCAATAGTTCCTTTTCCTGACATTGGGGGACTTGGTGGCTTCTGGGTGGGCGGTGTTGTACGAGGCAGCCCACCCATCTTCATATTCTGCGTGCTGACCTGTTGGGAAGAACGGGGAGAAAAATGGCCTTCACTAAGCTCCGCATCAGGGGCAGAAACACCGAGCTCCCTTTAGCAATTAGCTCTAAGTAGGGGAAGGTTGAAACAAAAAGAAAATTGAGAGGCCATGCATACTATATGCAACTTCCACTCTGCTAGAAGTCAAGAGTTGTGCTCAAAGGACTCTCTATTTTATAGGGTTTTCAAAAATTTTATTATATATATATTTATATGCATAGAGAAAGAGAGTGAATTTGCCTTTAGGCTATCACACAAACATTACATCACTGAAAATATAGATACTGTATCTGATTGCTAAAACTCCCATTTCAAGAGGCAGTCACCTTTTAAGATAAAGGCATTTTTTGTTTGCATACTGAACGGTAAAATTGCAAAACCACAATTTTGAGGACTTTTAAAAAAAAGTAGCGTTTATCTAATAGGCTACGATTTATTGTAATAAATATAAATATAAAAACCAATATAGCCTTCAGATATGATCCACTAAAGCTTTCATGTTTTCACAATACTATATCAAGATTATTTAGCATACTGGCTATTTTTTTTTAAGATTATATTATATATAATCTTAATAATACATATATACATATATAATACATATATAAATAGAGAAAGCAATACAAAGAAAAATACAGATTCATAACTTTTCCCCACTGAATCTGTGGCAACTTAATATCTAAGACCTTTCCACAGTAAATGGATGGTGATAAAAATTATGAACAGTAATGTTATATGGTTGTTGCTCTCCTCCTCTTTTTTAGGTTATAATACTAATAAATTAATATTTATGTAAGATAATTGACTATAATTTCTAGATAAATAAATATTTTTAGAGACTCATCTGCATTCCTGATTGAATTATGAAGGCAGGAATCACAGATCACTATTACAGACGTAGGCACTTTGTTTACATGCTCCAGCCCATGTATCCACCGCTATAGGTGATCCTACAAGTGCCTGTTAAACGGCTGTTGATTTATGAACGCCCAAACGACTTAGATACAGAGGTGCAGCAACCACAAGAAGTGCGTTTACATCCCCTTTTCTGCTGTTCATGTCACGCTTTCTTTTACAATGCATGTTATTTCCAACACAAGTTTTGTTTACAGTCCCTGTCTCACACATAAAAAAAAATGCAATGAACAAGACATTAAGAATATTTGCAAACATCATTAAAGGCAAATTACTCCCTTATAGCTTGAATGCAAAACCCAGGCAATGTTTCTTTTTGTTAATTTATAAATAATGAGAACATTGTAAAGAGTGAAATATTTAGTATACAAACACATTGAAACTTCATCCCCTTGCTGTAACGCAAGAACAACAGTGCTATCACATTTCTGGGAAGAAAAGAAAAATCAAGCTTCGCAATTTTTTTTATCAGTTGAAAAACTGACATTTGGATTTCAGTTTGCAAAACTATTTCACAGTGGCAATTTAAGAAAACAAATCTTTTGAAAACAATTACAAAGTCCTTTAAGCCAACTCTAAGCAACAAGAAATCTAAGTTAATTCAAGTGAGGGACCAGGTAAACACTGAACTACAACTACTTGAAGAGGAAAAGTGTAAAATGAAGGTAGTTCTTATTCTATACACGGAACATTAAGAAACAGTCAAAAGTTTTTTGTTTTTTTTTTAAAGTTGCAGCACCCCCTCTATTTCCTATTTCATTAAAGATGTGTATTACCCACCCACCTATTTGAGTTGCCAAAGGAAAAAATAAGAAAAAAAAAAAAAAGAAAAAAAGTCTCCCATTAATTAAACACCTGCTGCCACATCCTTGCTGTGTACCTACATTTCCATCAACTCCTTACACCTCATGGACGGAGGTTTCACATGTCTTTAGATGACAGCAAATTTAGACCAACCTATGTGCCCCTGAATACCCTATGTAAGTGTTTTACCTGCCTACACAATTGTTTCTTACCAGATGAGGTCACCATTACCTATCACTTTACAGCAAATATAACATCCCATATATATACTCCTGCCTTAAAGGAAAATATTCCTACTGACATAGGAAGGGGGGAAATTTTTAGAAAACGTGGCAAAAAATAAATCCTTTATTGTCAAGAAGTTTCAGTCACAAAAAAGTGGTTCTTAAGAAAAACTGATCAGACAGGGAAATATACTAACAATAAACTTAATTTCAGGCCCTTTAAAGTGACTTTTCAACTTTGAAATTGAAATGTTGAAAGAAAAGTAACCAAAGCTTTCAGAATTGTCTTTAAATCTGACAGACTGATAGCTTTAAAATAAACTGCTGCAAGCTAAATAGCTCTGTCCAAACAAACTCCTCTTCTGACCTATAGCCAATTAATCATAACAAAGAAATGGAGAATATAGAGCTCTTCCAACAGTTCTGATCAACATGGACAGATGTGCTGGAAGAGTATCACACAGGCACTAAGTTACTGACTGTCTCAAGACAAAACCAAAATAAAACTGAAAACTACAATAGTTCAACCTTCAGTTGAGATAAAAACGTATGCACAGCACTAAGCTGGGATTGGAGACTCTGCTGAGGAAAAAAAATCTGCATAAACTACTTAAAACTAGGAGATCCCTGACAAATAACGCATCCTGGAGAGAGGACTTCCAGTATGCTCCGAGATCCAGCTCCATGGAAACATCCACAGAGTAAATGTTGAGAAATATGAAGCTGGAAGTGGTCACTACTGTGGCTCTTCCAGTACAAAAAAAGCCCTGTAAGTATTTCATCCAACAGCCTCTATGCTGAGCTAGACTGTAAGCTTCAGAAGCACCTGAGGACTTTAAGAAAGTACAGGGGATTGACTAGATCTCTTAGCAAGCAATCATCAGAACTTCATACTTAGTATAATTAAACCTTGTGTGTCCAATTGCTACTTCTAGCAACTTTTAGTTTTTTTAAGATCCCAGTGATTAATCTTCTTGTGGTCCTACATATGACTGAGCCTCCTTCATATTTATATTTTTATATAAATTGAACAGATGGATCTTCTTCAGCACTTAACTGTATAAGAAATTTGTAATGAGAGAGAGTAGCTAAAACTGAGAAAATCTGCAGTTCATTCAATTCAATTCCTGGGAATGTTTTAATAAGAAAAAAAAAATCCCCAAAACAATGCAGTAAATGCATAGTTGGTCACCACATATGCTACAAGTATTTGCACCAATGCACTGCATATTTAGCCAGCACTAAGGCAGTTAACTGCACAAACACTTGAACCCACAACATTTTTACTCTACAACAGAACATCACATTGGCAGTTTAACTTACCAAGACGAGGCATTTCTTCCCCAAAAGCCTGAATGCAAGATATTCCAGACAAACTGATCTCAAGAGAAACTATTTTCTAAAGCCAAAAACCAGACTCAGCCCAGAAATATTTCAAGGGTGATTTACAGTCAAATCAGATTTTCTATAACTCTCAGGATGTCAAAAAAAATGGCTTTTGCCTATAGTCTATATGAAAAAGCATGCCCCAACAGTGGTGTTCCACAGCTTATATTCAGATACTTCAAGCAGCTGCCTGTGCTTCTGGAGGAATTTTATGCCTGATCACACCAAAACCAACCTAAGGAAAAACTAACTTCCCATGCTTTGCTTCACCTTATTAACACTACAAACAGGGTGAATTCATCACCTGCCCATCTTCTGCTATCTCAAAGGAAATTCATTTTCAGACTGTTCAGCCACCCAAATAGTTACACTGAAGGTCTAATCAAACCATATGCTCATCAGTAGATTAACATGTTGATATGGAAGTGAAATATTTAAATTTCAACCCAGTGTAAAGGAACAGAAGAATGAGGTCTGGTAATGACAAAAAGGCTTAAACGATGTCATTTTCCATTGATTTGCTAATAGGAGATGCTACACGTATTCCCTCGACTTGGAAATGGGAGTTTTCTTCAAAGCTAAAACATACGTTTTAGCTTTAAACTACCCTGATACAACCGCGAGACTTAGCCCTGCTACAACCATTTTGTTTAACATCGTAGCTGTTAGCCACAACTTAGATTTCTTTGCAGTCGAGAGAAATAAATGTAGGCTAAATACACTTGATATGCAATGTATCCTAAGTGGAGTCACCATCCACATGGAATTAGGGTTGGTAGCCGTTTACCTCTCCGTTTCAGGCTGAGGAGAGTGACTACAGAGAGATTAGATGAACAACTCATCTTCAACGAGAGCTGCTGTGCTTCTATGTGTGTGTCTGTGAGCATGTGTGTTTTTAATGAAATTAAAATAGATAATGAAAACTGACAGTTTGTCAATTACTTTTTAAACTCTGAGGAAAACCACTATGCCATAGGAACTGTACCAAGAATAAGGCAAGTTTAGCATTACAACTACCTATTGTGTGAGGATAGAGATGGGTAAGAGACAGGTACTCTAAAATAAAAAGAATTAAATCTCTATGTGCATACTGTATCTCATGCTCTCATGTCAATATCTATTTTACTGACATATGAGAAATCTACTTCCATTTATTAAACATTTACCATACAAACTTGTATGTAGTGCAAGTGTATGTGTGCAACATATACTTAAATACCTCATTAAACATACCAGATGGCCAATTCCTCAGGGTTATCATTAGAATATCAGTTACAGCAGTAGCTGTTTAACAGGCAATCTTTTAGGAATTGGCAGGATTTTCTTTTCCCTTTTTCCAGATTTTGAAAATAGTTAATCATGAAAAAGATTTCATATTGACTTGGAACTCTATGCAATAAAAACTGTCACGCTGCATATTATTATTCTCTGTTCTGAAAGATGTTTTCCTCTTTAAAACTGTTGCTGTCACTAAAACTTTCATTCCTACCTCCCAAATCCAGCTGCACATCAGGAACACGGTAATCACAATACTCGGCACAGGCTAGATTATCTACTTTATCTGTGAATGGACGTGCTATGAACTCCAACACGGCATCATGCAACTTTCTTTAAGTGTCTGTCTTCATGATTTGATGCTTTTTGTTATTTCTGCAGCCACTGATGCTACCAGACACTAAACTTCTCTAAGACCTCTGAGGATCTGCCAGACTTCGACCTTACTTCTTTGATGCACTACTCATGTGACACACTTTTTAATACATCATTTAGCTTGTTGTCTAATGGTGATTAAATATTTTGCACAACTATCATGTTTCAGAAAATTTCCAGCAAATTTCCAGCTTCTCGGTTTTAAAAAGTGCTAGACAGTTACTGAAAAACTTAAGGATACTGCAACTTTAAAAAATTATGTTCACATTTGAATTTGTTATATACCTTTAGAGCCCTTTATCTGAGCAATCTGACACTGAAATCTTATTCCAAATCAAACCATAATCCACACCGTATATAGGATAAAGAGAATATTACACAGGAGGAGGTTTATATTCAGTTAGCTATTCAAAACATCATTGTTTCTGTATAAGGCTAGTGCAACATTCCTCCCTTGTAAACGTTCTGTACTTAGGTCAGTCAATATATTTTCACACAAAGCTTTTAAAATTAACTGTGTTAGCTTCCTAATGTATCACCTCATACCACAAAATGTCCATCTGCAGTGATTCAGACAGGAGGGAAGAGGGGGTGTTGTTTTATATGACCAATAACATTCATTTTAACCATCTCCCCGTGTGTAATATTCTCTGAAGAATAAGAATGGAAATCCAGCCCTGGGGTTTCTTACCTTAAATCTAAGCAACCACTTAATGCATAAATGGAGCAAATAAAAGAGGTAAGGAAAAAAAAGCATTGAAAGGTTAGTTGGAACTTCAGGATATGAAGAGAAAGGAAAAAGGAAAGAAAAAAGTTAAGCATTCAGCATTAACAAAATAATGTATCAGTAGATCATAGAAAGAGTGATTAAAGCAGAATGTGTCATGAACGAAAGATTTTCAGGCTGAAACCTTCAATATACATTGGTCAAAGAGCCTTTACATTAATACCTTAAAATTAAAGCTTAAATATTTAGTTAATATTTAACAATTAAAGCTTAAGCACTATTTATTCAAGTTCTTGACGTTCTAAAAAAGCACTGAAAACTTTTCCTTTAAGAATGAATTAAGAAATTTCAGCAAACTAACTTCAGAGATTAATTTACTTTAGCTTTCAAAGAATAGCCTTATCGATATCCTGGACTACTTTAAATACTGTTACATGTATTAACACAATTACATTTAGCTGAAACAGAATCTTCTAGAGTATTAATAAAATGCATGTTATTTCCTAGAAAATACTGGCAGTTAACTCTTAATCTGACGCTCCAAAAAATCCTTTGAGCAAAGAGCATGTCTTGAAAGATGTACAGCACTCTATATGAGTACTGCACCAAATCTCAGTATTTTCTCTATTGTACATTAAGAGATTAACATTAACAGCAAAATATAATCTTAATGTTTAGGTACTAGATTTTTGGCACTAAGTCATTCAATATCTTGCTGGCACAGTACATCTTTCCCCATAACAAAATTGTTCAAAAATTATTTCTGCCCTTTGAATGCTTTTAAATTTGTTTTCAGTTCATTTAAATATATTGTAATTCTTACACTCTTTATAATGAACATTAAATATGGCAAAATCTCAACAGTGGAGCATCCAGAGCAACTACTTTGAGTCATCCATTTCGTTCACAAAGGGACCATAATATATCAAAGAAAACGTCATCTCATTTCCTGTTCTAACCTCCTGATTTAAATTTAAATTTAAAGTTCCACAGATCTATCTTCCACAATGGTCCCTGCTTCACACAACTTCCCTGGCCGAACCAGGTCCAGTCTTCTGGCCAGGTGCATTAAAGGGTTGATCAGCAAATACCCTCTCCTCTGCAGTATTGCTTATTGATCACACTGCCCTAATACAACCACGTCCCTCCATCAATGGGTCAGGCCTCGCACCTACTAAGATCCCACACTGCAGAGCGCCTGCTCCGAAGGACAGTATCCACCGATGCTCCCAGTTGCTGAACGGTAGCAGGAGGTGCTCCAGTCACTCTACTACTCCTCTCAACATGGCACACAGTATTTATAGACCTAGGATGCTCCCCATTTCTCTTGTATTTTTTCTCTCCCATGTTATTCTCCAGCAATAAAGGCTTCCTACAACAGCTCTTTTATTAACATTGCCCTGATCGTGCATAACTGTGGGTCAGAGAGTTAGTGGGAAGCTCTGTGGTAGAAAGGCAGGCTGAGGACAAGGACTGCATGCTGAGGCACTGCTATTTACCTAATGCCACTTTCTGAACCCTCATTATAAGGGAAAATGACACAGCTAACCAATGCACAGCTATAAATAGGCAAATTTATAGCTCCAACCCCTTTTCTGTTAACAAGAGTTTTTACTCTCCAGCAGGAGGTCTAGCAAACCATTCTGCAGTTACTGAGGCAGAACAGGACCGGCTTGGTGACAACCGCAACTGGCCACCTTCACCCCGTCAGCAAGGGAGCGGGCTTCCTTCCTCGCTGCAGGCAGGATTATCGTCACTGGAACAGATCTATGGAACTTGCATTAAAGACGGCATGACTTCAAGTTTGTTGGTTATCGTTTGGCTAAATATACAATACTTTCAATTGTTTAAATACAGTGCATTGTAAATATCATTTGACAGACTTTCAAGCATATCACAAACATAATAAATGGATGTAAACATCCATTTGAGTCATCAGTTTGATGAATTATGTTCTTTTACAAGAACATAATTCATGGAATCACAGTGGGTGCAATTCTGCTACATGGAGGTAAGTGGGATACCCAGTACAATGGTTTAGAGCCAGTGCTAAACAAATTTGTGCTGCACAGCAATTAAAAGCTATCCTTTAATGAGTTCTAAAATAATAAAACAAAAGTGATTATTAAAATATTAGCAAAGGAATCCTCCAGGCTAATATGCTCCATCCATTTCCAGAAGGAGTTCTGCTGACCTGCATAAATTTAGAATTTGTAAGAATTGGCTGTATATTTTAACAAAAAAGGATCATTTCCTGGTGAAAATAGTAGTTAAAAATATGCTTTCTAAAATTATTATTTCAAGTCAAGATAGAAGAGTTTTTGGTTTTTTTTAACCTTATTAGAGATACAAATTGAGGCTGACTCTTGTGCTAAGAAATGGGATAAAAGACTTTCTGTTAACTAACAGAATGTTGTGCAGACCTTGGATAAAAATCACTCTGAAAAGATATTTAAACAGGACTGGTCACAATTCGAACCTTAAGATTTTGGTTAAATGATCTGTTGTCATTGCAACGATTATCCAAAGCCAATAGCTCAAATCAAACAACAATGCAGTTTGGTGTCAAGCAAAAGAAATCCTGGTGTATTTTGACTGGAAGAAGCATCTTACCCTACGGCTACTTAGAGGTTTACAGATTTGTTAGTCTGTCATGAAAATTGACACTGCTTTATGTTATTTACCTTTCTTCTCCTGGAACTTTTATACTGTCAGTGTTCTCATTTCCGTATTTGTTTTCCTGGCATCCCATCCCACAATAAGCTCCCATCTGCTAAGGCTGTGTTCACACAGGACACGCTTTTAAGAAAGGCATTTTTTGCACTACTAATTTGCACATTATATTACAACTGCTGTGTACACTGAGCTAATACTTGCATACAACAGCACCAGTTGCATCTCAATCTGCTCTTTCCCCTGAAATTTCTCCTTTTTTCTTAGTGTTAAAATGAGCTGGCTTAGAACTTGGCAGGAAAATTCCGCCTCTGAATCCCATCTGGCACACAAGTTGTACAGAGCTTACTTTACAAAGCACATCACAGGATACAGGTATAATACTCTCTGCCAAAAAGAAGAGAATGGGAGCAAATGACACTTCTTATGCAAACCCCTTCTCCATGTGAGCTCCAAAGGAAGTCAGGGGAAATTACAGCTGGGTGATACTTTGTTGTAGAAAAGTGACAGCTGGTCATTAGCCTTTCATTACTTGGGGTATATCCTGGCAATTGATTCAAACAAAAATAGCAGCATGACAGAAATAGAGATTTAGAAGCAGCTTAGTGGCTGAAATCCATAGTCCCAAATATCCTCAGAAATAAGACTCAGTGGGTTTCAAGGTTCAGAAACATGAAGGCAAGGGAAGGAGAAAGGGCAACTGGAAATTGGGCAGAATTCCTCTTAGGTGTATAGACACACTGGGAAGACAAACCATGCCAGGTAAGGAGAAACTGGTATATTACCATGAAAAACATCAAGGATTTTGAAAATACACAAAGACAATGTATTTGCAGTTTGGCTGTTTTAACAATATCACCTACCTTCACTCCATGTCCAATATCATCTAGAATTGTATAATCAATAGGTTTCCTGATGTAGCGAACTGGTCGCTCCAGGTTAGCTGGTGCAATGATTTTGTGAGTTCTTGAGGTGTTTTTGTTTGTAGTCAAGATACCAATTTCTCTTCTAGCAACTTTCTCTTTGTGAATGTCCACCGTCTACAAAAGACGCAGTGTATTTACTAACAGCGGCAGGCATTTGAATACAGAGTCAGTATAAAAAAATTGATTCAGTTCCAACGTTTTGCAGATCTCAGTACACTGTGATAGACACATCACTACATGCATTTACAGCATCTTTGTTCTGTTTACTGTTGAACTTGTCACCTCTAGACCCACAACTATAGCCAAGGGTTCTCTGTGTTTTCTATCACTCTTGCTCTTTACAATCCAGCAAAATTCTTTCTCCTGTCCATTCTTAGTAGTTTCCAGTGCCACTGGTCTATTCCTTTAACTCCTTAAACTCTTTTCTAATTTTACAATTGCTCTCTAAGCTCCTCTTTGAAAGTGTCCAACTAGATGAAGCGTAAGGGTTATCTTCCTAATATTTAGGACCTGCAAAACAAACCATACACATGTTTTTAACAGGTTGTAAAACAGTTTGCTAAATGAGGACTGGTAGTTTTATGAGAGAAAAAAATTTCACTCAGATTAATCAGATATTTCAGTCTATATAAATGGCTCATTACAAAGCAATGATTGGAATGGAGAAAGTGCTCAGTACTAACTCAACTCAATGCACCATAAAGCTAATGGTTAAACTTAGTGTCTTCTCAAAGAATAAGTAAAGCAACACTGAAAATCCCCCATTTTAGCATTTAGTGACCACCTCAGGGAGTATCTGGTGCAAGGAGGAGAGGGGGGAAAAAAAAAAAAAAAAAAAAAAAGCACTGCTAAAAATATGTACTTCAATCTTGTTTGGGAAGAAGACTAGAGGGAAAAGAAAAAAAAGTTATCAAAACTGGTTATCCATTTTTGCCAAGAAAATTCTAAAATCCTAGGTTTTCTAAAAATTCTAAAACTAGGGATGCTTGTGTCATCAAAACAAACAGAAAAAAATAAAATAAATTTACAAAAAAAAAGATTCTTTGCTCACAGTGTAACTTTCTTACAGGAAATTTGCCACAGTTATGAACAAAAGTTTTAGCTATTGGCTAAAAAAAGAATAAAAAAACCATCATCATCATTAGGATTTCTATTCATTCAGCTATGGCACGAGGAAGTCTTTACATGGTTAAGCAAGGGGGAGGCTGTGTAGTAACCAAAGACCAGTTATAAATGAGGATTATTTTCCTAAGATAGTTTTATGTGTTTTAACTTTCTGCGAACAGGGCCTGGAGAGGTAGGGTTGGTTGCTTTATCCTTTGGTTTGTGCTACACATAGCAAAACAGGTAAAACAGATCCTGTGTTGGCTTATGCAATCATCAGGAACTTAGGAGCCAAAAAAAAAAAAAAAAATCCAAGGAACTTTTCCTTCAAATTCTTTCCAGAAAGGAAGCTTTCACAAAGACCAAATGCATTATATGCAGATTTAAACTACTACCTATTAGTATTTCCCACCAACATATTTTCATTTTTTTGCAATTTTGTTAAACTTTAACCACCAAAAAGAACTTGTTCACGTGTTTTCCTGCCACCTCCAGTGCAACCTGACTAGAACTGGAAAGTTTCTGAGGAAGCAGGGTAGCTATTTCTTAAAATGATGCTACAGAAAAATACATTATTCAAGGTCAAAAAAATGTTGGCAATATTCTCTCTGAAAAACTCTTATTTGTTGCATAATGATCTGACCTTAGCAGTGATTAAACAATCTGGGACATGCCTTCCATCACCCTCACCAAAAGAAAAAAAAAAAAAAAAAAAAAAAAGCCCACCCATAAATTTGTCCAAGTATATTTTGTCCAAATTTCTTTACAGAAATTTGGAGCTTATATAAGATTTATATCTTACAGTGTAACAGCTATTAGTTCAGCTAATAAACTGCTGTCCAGTCAGTTTTGCCAATGTCTTTCCTGGAGGTCCCTGTAGATAAGCAGGTCCCTGTCCCTCCGCGCAGCAGAGCACATCAGTCTCTTCACCAATCTCACACTCTCGACGCTTGGACAGGCAGCACAGACACGCTCCATTGCTCACTACCAAAAAGGTGACACTGCATAATGGTGGCATTCAGTATTTTGTCTTTTGCCACATGCTTTTAGCCCTTCCCTGCGCCCGACCTTTGCTCCACGGCATAGTAGAAGGGACGCTCTGGGAACAGCCATCGTAGCGAGGAGAAGCGGCTACAGAGTTCCCACCTCACCTGAGGAGAACTCATGAAGTACAGACCCTTTTGATAACTTCACTGCACGTGGGTGCAACAACCCAGGGACAATCTCGTGTTTAATATCACTGAAGAGTTTAAACCCTGCTATTATCGCAGACTTCATCTATGATCTAGGCATGTCCCTAGAGAAGGGCAGAAACGTTACACTGACAACTGTATGTTCTTTATCTTACAGGCCTCCAGTGCAGTTTGCTGAATTGTTGAACATCCCCAGCTACAACAGCACTACTAGGAATCCAAAATGCTACAAAACATTTCAAATATACTGAAACATTAAAATCTCATAGGTCTTAATGTGGTCGTTCAAAACTGGTTTATGCCTCAATTCTTATATACTATCTACAATTCAGAAAGAAAATAATTAGTGTGGTGCTAGCAAGATTATTTCTTTTCTTCCCTAAAGTTCAAGTGCTTGACTTCTCAACCCTAACTGTACTTTCAGCATTTTATTATTCAATTATCTAAAGATATAATGTGATGGCAGATATTCAATGCACATATCATTGTACTGATGGTATCTTGGCACTGTGCAGACTTGTTTCCATGAATGAAAAAGGGGAGTTTAATTATTAATAAGAGCTATGAGTACATCTGGTTCCCCCTAAGGAATAAGGCCATCAGTGCGGCATGCCCAGTCATAAAAAATGAAATGCATAAAAAATAATTAAAAGCTGAAGCTCACGTAACAGGAATTTTGGCGCATGACAATTCACAGCTGCTTTTTTATCCTACGTATCTGTGGAAGGACTGAAGGGGGTACAATGGCACTAAATGCTCCCCAATGCTACTGAAAAGCACTTTGCTGGTAGGTTTTCCAAAAATTTTGCTATCTAGCTTAGTAGACTACTGGAGACCTAAGACATCTATAAAACAGCAGAGTAACAATGAGGTATTTGATTACCAGAGAAAGGAGCAAAGATTAACCTACTACTGCAGAAAATGAAAATATTTATCCTTAATACACATTTAATTATTATAATAAGGTAATTATTGCCTCCAGCACTGACATTACTGTCTTTTGCAAGACAGAATATTTGCAATAGTGAGTATTCAGGAACTTAGAAACCTCTCTGGAGATAATATGATAATTTTAAAAAAATCCCATTCAAAAACTATGTATATTAAGTTTGGGGGGTTCTAACTTGACTAACAAAACATCTGGCTTGGAACAGCTGGAAGGAAAAGCAGATGGGATGTATTCTGCTCTTCTATAACTTAAATCACTGTTTTGTAAAAATAAATTTTGGATTACTGCCAGTATTATTATGCAATTTTCCCCATAGCTCCATTAACAGTTGTCAACAGCATTTAATTGACAGATAGCAGACAGTTTGTTAGAGAACATGCTCATTTTTTATGTGCTTTCTGAAATGCCTACAATAAGGCTGGGCTAACTTGAGGGAAGGAGAGAAATCACTTTATTTTTTGCCATTAGCAACCTTCTGGGCTCTTCTGAACTGTCAAACTTCCACACTGAATTCAATAAAAGCAGCCTCAATTCTGTAAAGCGTAAAAACAGTGAATACTTTAAATCATTTTGGAGGCTCCAAAATTAAGAGTATTTACTGCCTCCCTTAGTAGTCCCTGAACTTGAAGTTTTGAGAAATACCCTCTTCTAGATGTAAGTATTAAGCTAACAATTTCAAAGTCCAATCTGCAGTGAAATTGCAGAAATAAAACTCTCCAGAAGCCTTTCTCAGAGCTTTCCAATTTACAATGTATTGTCTGTGTGTTAGCCTAGACTTTTAAAATACAGTCAAAAAATCTTAACAGATAAGGCTGCTTAAATACAGTGTTGCTTGTTGTTGTTTTTTTAAACCTAATTTGTTGGATTTTTTTTTAATGAATTCAAAAGTTACCTTGACAACCAGATTTAGATAAGTAGCTGTCCAAATTTAACATCTTATGTTAATCAAATGTGCTTTAATTCAAACTGTGTGTGTCAGAAAGAGACTGTAATGTTCTATAAGAACTGGATGAAGCACATTTCTCCCTCAAGCAATGCCATTAAAAATAATTCATCTACATTTGAACCTTGTAATGGTTGTACATATATGTTTTTTCAAATAGCCATGGACAGTTTTCAGGTTACCTTGTTTGCTAAGATTCTTTTGTATTTAACCTGACAAAAAGAATTGCTCATCATAGAAATATTGAAAACTGAAAATCTGCCAGAGAGATTTAAGGAATTTGGACACAATATTAAGATTCCACAGCATTTGCTGTCTTGAAAAAAGTAATGCAAATGCTTTAGAAAGTATGAATATTTATACAAATTATCTGTATTTAGGATTTAAATTTGCAGCCAAATATGAAACAGTATATTCCATCTCATTCTGGGCAAAGCACAAGAAGGTAAATAAGAGATTCATCAGCTTTCAGAGCAAATCAAAGTAGTTTTGAATTTTAAACTAAAAGACTTTAATCATTTGTATAAAAATAATTTCAATAGTAGTGATTTCCTTATTCAGGACCTATGTATAATCTGAAAAAAACCATATTATTATCAACTTCCTTTTCAGTTCTTTGATTAAGTTGGCATATAGAAAGAAACTTACAAAGTGATATAATTTGGCATTCTCTCAATGAACAGAAAACCCAAATATTTTATCTTCTAAAGTTAATCAAGCCTCTTCAAGCCAGAGCTGCATTTGAGCAAAAAAGGCATCTTTGAAAAACTAAGAGCTAAGTGATTTTGCTCCTTTCTTCGGAGAATACATGGAAACCTAGAACTTCAACTCAAAATTAAAAGCAGTACTACACATCCAAATGTCATAATTTGCTCTAGTGTTTTCTACACTTAAATATCAATACTTACTGAATGAAGTACTACTGCACTAAAGCACAGTCAAATCTGAGCAGTTATGAGTCTGTTACCTGTTCTAACTCCTGAAGCCTTTTCAAGACAGATCAGCTGACAAACAACAAAAAACATCTTCCTAGGAACATAAAAGGATTTTTTTAAATCAGAAATACTTTGAGCTCTGTTTTGTTGTACAATTGCAGCATGTGAATTCTCACAGATATATCTCCCTTGAGTATTGGGCACTGGTAATTTATGGTCCATACTGCATATGTACCTATCCTGCCTATGTAGCAAAACCAGCACTCACATGTCAATCTGCATAAAACTCATTCTCAGAAAGAAAAAGTAAGAAACCCATGACACTTCTAAAAACTGATTTACACAAACTGTGTAAAAAAAAAGAATTTTTTGCACCTATAAAACGCAGAATCTGGTAAAGTCTGAAGTCTGAATGAAAATATTGTTACTTAATATATTGTCTTTTACACCAGGCTCTCAAATAATTGAAGCACTTATCAACTAGCCCTAGCCTGCCTGCCAAGAAGCATGGATGTCTGTGTGCGTGCCCATGTGTGTACAGGTGTGTATTTATGTGTATATTTGTGTGTGTATGTACACAGAGCATATAGATAGTATGTAACTATAAACATACACACCAATACATATGAGGTGTGTATAAAATTTGTGGCTTTGAGGGAGGAAAAAAACCACTTGCCCCTAGTCTAAGCAGTAGCATGTAGCGGAAGAAATATTCTTGGCTGATTTCTGAGAAGCCAGCTGCACGAGATGCCTATAGCATCCTCGGAAAGGAAATTTCCCCCCTTCCCACCTACCCTCACTTCCATCTACCCTGGAATCCACCTGATCCCTCAGGGGGTCAATTCAACTCATTAGTCTAAAGTTAAGTTATTCCCTTCCTTTGCTGGACTAGATCACTGCCAGCTAGGCAGTCTTTCAGTACCAGCAACTTTACAAATGAGTTCAACTCATTTTAGAGAAACAACTTCAACTTCTGGGGACCTGTAAGAGTGATCATTCACGAGTCAGAAAAAAATCCCTCTGAACTGGAGAATAAGTAACCGTAAAGAACATGGCAGCCAAGTAAAACAGTGAATGCTAGAGAGGACATATCCACGAAGCCTCTGTCTCATTTATTAAGATATACCATACTACTTGCTTTTATTATCTTCTGTCCTGTTCTAGTGCTGCATCCTCTTTCATAGTGCTGTGTCATTCTTGGAAACCATTCATTCTTTACCCCCCTTCCAGCTCTACATACTGTTAAACTACCTACTTATTTCATAACTTATCCTGCTCCCACTTTCAAATACCTTTCTGAATATCACATTATTCTTTTCTTAATTTGAGACCAAGAAACTTTATTAGGCTTCTACTAGCCAACAACATATTGCTCAAAACAGGTCACAAAATGGACTGCTAGAAATGCTCAGTAATGAAGCCAAGTACCTCTCCAGTTAGTAAAAACATAATAATAATAATAATAAAGCAGGATATGCTGTTTCATTGCTCTTATTTTCTCCCTTTAATCCATCATTGGCATTTAAGCCTTCAATAAATCTATTCTTTGTCTTCACCCTCTCCTGGCAGTCAGAACCCTCATCAGTGTAATGGCAGGACAATATAAGTAGTTTAGTTTACTGCTGCTCAGAAAAACTGCAAACCACAGCAGCTTTGCAGCATCATTTCACCTTCTGTTCCTGTCATTGCAAAGAGCACCTTGAGAAAAGCCAGAAACAAAGTATTTTTGCCATTGCTGCTGTTGTCATCACATGCCAGTATTACTGCAACAGGCAAAGTAGAGAGATGACAAGTACAATTTTCCACTGTCCATTTCATACTTCTTGCTTTTATTTTTAAGTGCCTGCAGCCATTTAATAGCAAGCACAGTAAATCACCAATGGATTAGTTAATCTGCCCTTCAATATAAAATACTCTGAATTTTGCTGTGCTTTTCACTACATAGACAAAAACAGACCCACCAAACAATAAATAGGCCAAGATTACATTCAATCTCTTATCCTGTGTAAAATGCTCATATTAACACAAATACCATAAAATCACAAGATGAGACCCATCCTAGATTTAAAATGAGAAGCAATATATCACTCCGCTTTAAGGTCAGTTATGTTCGCTCATTCCCAAAATATCAGCTAAGCCTAATCCAGAAAGATTTTTACACTTGAGGTGCAATCTCAAGAACAAATTGGAGGGGAAAAAAAAAAAAAAAAAAAAAAAGGAAAAACAAATCTCACTTGTGAAATGTGGTTGATTGATGACTCCATGCGTCGAAGCTGGGATGCCTGGATATCCAGCATTTGGAGAACATTGTTGGCCAAAGTGTTGATCAGATAGGCTACGCTTGCTAACGACTGGGTTGTGTAGGCTTTGGTTTCTTCTAGGGCTCGCTGTTTATCTGCTGACTAGAAACAGAAATAAAGATTTATTTAGTAAAGTCTCTCAGGTAAATATTTTCTCAATTAATTTCTTTTGACTCTCTTAAAGAATGGATATTTCCAGATGCCAAACTAATTCTACATTAAAATTACCACTTTTCTTCCTTTATATTTTGTCATCATACAAAGACACTACTTTGTACATTAACATTTCCTACACTTTATAAAAGAAATTAAGCTATTACGCATGCTAATCACTTCCAGAAATACTTAAAAGTGCAACATTTTATACAGTATTTTAGCAGTAAACTTCAAAAGTACTCTGAAATACTTAACACTTTTTATGATTTTATACTCATGATGTGATTTGTTTATCCAGTGAGACACAAAATGTTCCTATTACTGAATTAAGGCTTCTTTCCAACTATGTACTTGAATGAGACCTCCTAAGTGCTTGCAATGATCTGTCAAATACCATACTCTTCAACTCTCCAAATTATTTAAACCTCATTATTGCCACGAATGGCCATTAAAAAAGGAAGTTCTTTGTCACAATGAATGAACTATAATTACTCCCCTAAGTATTAAAATGTGAGCGAAATAATTTTTAAAAAGAACAAGTCCACGCTCCATTTTCAAACATACTTCGTGCTTACCACCCTGTCAATGACGTCTTTTATGAAGAATCAGTATGGTCTGTACCAGAGAACCTAAAAATATTCAGACTATCAAGGCTAATAGAAGTTAGCATACATTTTTTAAAACATTAGAATTAATAAGCCAAGAGTTTAGACCTCAGGGTTCTGCTTCCTGTAGAAAAATAATTAACATGACTAAAGCCTAATTTAGTATAAATAATACAGTTTAAAGCATTGGTAAAATATACAACTGCTCGGCCTCCTGTTCTTCAGGCTTTGGAGTACCCTGCATTTCAAGGTGGAGATGCTCAACAGTCTGATCACACAGTTCTCAAGCGACAGCTGACAGGAGAAGTCTCTACTCTCACCTACAATTACACTACCAAACTTTGTTATTTCCTTTCTTCTGGATGTGATTCACACAGGCTGGGTATCAAGATAAAAGAAACTTGCTCTTTCAGTAGAGGGGGGAAAATTCCACATTTTCAGCAGAAGTTGAGCCTCTGAACCATTTGGCTACATGTATTTTAGGAAAATGCTCAAAGCAAGTGTATCTTTACTTCAGGAAAAACATTCTTACAGCTCAAGATACTTCCTGAGCCTCTGCACTAAGAACCTTAAGAGCAAAACTGGTAGCTTTCAACAAAATACTCATGTCAATACAGATAAAGAACTGCAATTAAATCCCATATCAAAGACATTGAATATTTTTTCATTCCTGGCAGCCTCCTGTGTCCATTCACCATGAGGTTTTCCTGGCTGACCCACTAGCTTCCCCTCTTCTTGCAGGCCAGACTGGCTTCACTTCCTATTCGGCTCCTGTCCGTAGGGCTACAGAGCTCTGTGCCTCCAGAGGCACAGACTTCCACACTGCTGGCTTCCAAATGCAGCAAAACTCTTCCCCTCTCCCTGCTCGTAAGCCCAGCTTGGTGTGCAAGCACTGCTGCCGCCAGCATGCACAGAGGACACGTTCACAGCGAGGCGGTTTCCAGAGAGCAAGAATAAAAATGACCAGAAGCTCGGCACTTTTGCTCTGCAGCTGCTGACCAGGTCTTTTTATAGAAGCAGAAAGTGCTGATTTACATGAGCACAGGGTACATCCAGAAGAGCTGAGCAGAAGCCGACACGATTTTGTCATTAATAGCCAGTGTTTGAGAACAAAAGGAAGACACTGAGTCATTTTAGAAATTATGAACTTTTGCTCTGACCTTATTGCTTAAAGAAGCACAAATATGGATCTACACTGAGAGCCAGTCCTTCTGCTGACAGAGTCTTGCGGCTGAACTGAACCGCACCCATTTACACCAGTTCAAATCAAAAAGGAACCAACTTCTCAGCGTGCAAACAGAGAAGAGCTCAGTTCTGACTGAATGCTCCTGTTTGTGTGGAGTTATAATAATGGACGCCAATTCCAATTCAGCTTGGAGCGATAAGCCGTGTTTAATATTAAATATCTACCTTTTTTCTTTTTAAAAGCAGATTTCCAGAGAAAATACATTATCATACACCCTTGTGTATGATACACCCCTGTTACCCACTTTTCCTCCTGAAGGATGTCAAATCGTATTGCTAGCAACTGCTGCCATGCTCAGAGATAGAATGATTTGGCGAATTAAATGATACACTGATTACTACACCTGGCTATTCTGTGCAACTACAGAGTATCTTTAGTATCTGCAAATAAACTGTTCATATCAAGTTATCAGAAAGTCAAATTTAAGTATAACCTCAGCAGACTAAGATTTGACACACTGTGATTCTGACGCATGACAGATACAGGATTTAAATAAAGTCTAATATTAAATTAAACTAAATGGTTTATAGCTGACCCTAAGGCAGACAAAAAGTTATTTCAATATCTGCACCTAAAAAAAAATCCTCTAATTAAAGATAACAATACCAGCTGGGTACCTAACTGATAACCTTGCTACAGTAGTTCTAGCAATCTAAGCAATACCATTTCTGCATAGAGTACTGAAAACAAAAGAAACAGTCTGCTGCTGAGCCCACTGCAATAAAACGAAGGCTCCTCACTGTGAACGCTTAAGGATATCAAGCACACACTGTGAAGCCCTTCAGTTCTCAGACATTTTGCAGTCAGCATGATCACAGTCCCACAACAACTATGTTTTCTGTGCTCTGACCTGAATTAACCTTCCATGAAACAGACCACTCTTTTAAAGTTTTAAATATTTTGTTTAGCACTCATGCGCATACATTTTTCCACATCAATGAAAGAAAACGAACATCATAATACAAATGCGAAGGAGGTTAGTTAGCTGTAACTTAGTACTGCCTCACAACTGAAGACTTACTTCAAATAATTCCAGAGTTAAGGGCATCTAAGTTGGGAAAGAATCTGTGTATTTTATGATGTAAAATATTAAACTTTTAATTTAGTTTGTAACACAGGCCAAATGTCTGGAGTTGACATCTCAGGCTAATCACTATTGGGAGAAAGGAGTTTCAATTACCAATTTCAATTAATAGTTCCATGAACATTTTGGTTATTGTTATTCACATAAATTTTACCTTCACAAGAGCTACAGGCTATGAGCTCTAGTAAAAAAACTGATTTTGACTACTGAGGCTCCAAAATATGTTTTGGAGTGGTATCCTAAAACAGACCTCTTAACATCAAGATTGCTAGCACCGTATAGAGTAGTTTTCTATTAGACCTCTAGATTTGATTTTCTTGATAGGGAAAATAATATTTTCTAGAAAGTAGACACAACAATCTTGCTAGCCCTCCACTACCCCTATTTTTTTTTTCCACAAGACCTGTCTCCACCTTATTTGCTTCCCTTAAGACTTCCCATTAATTGTGTTAGCAGTGCTGCTGCTTATCTCTCTTGCTGTCTTTCAGCTTGGGCATATCAAACAGCATTACAAAGGTACGTGAGCATCACGGCTGGATCATCTTCCTAGCCTTAAGGATATGAAAGCATCTGGATCACTGATGCCTTTTGTGCTACACTAGCCACTTCACATGCAGCAGCTCAGCATCCACGCTGCGAAGCTTTTCTCCCCACACACAAAGCACACAGCACGTGGCCCACGCTGAGCTGCAAAGGCAGCATCTCTTTCTCCTGCTCTCAGCAGGAACTGAGAGCACCATTATGAACTGAGCACAGAGAGCTCTGCTGCTGCCAGCCGCGCACAGGCGAGGGTGGAGGCAGCTAGTTGGGGAGAGGCGACCTTGGCTGCTGCAGGATGTGATACCCCACTTCTCTTAGCTGGGCCCTGCCCAGCACTCTCCTGGGGGTTTTCAGCTTTTAGGAAGTACTCACTATATCAAAAAGCAAAGCAAAGCAACCAAGCAAGCAAAGCAAAACAAAAGCAACCCTCCCAAAAATAAACTGCAGACTAAATGGAAATATTTCACGTGATGGATACAGCCTGTGAGCCTTGAATTAAATCATAGAGACTACTCTGTTTGGAACTGGCGCTTTCAGATAACAGAAGGAAGTCAAAGTATTCATAAAATTCAGCTATCAATGCACTGACTTCAAAACCAGGCTGGAAATTCTTTTATTATATATAGAGTACTATGGTATGCATTTACTTATGAAAACTGTAGGAAAGAATGTATTAGTAGTTTCCACTTTAAATACAAGTTTAAACAAAGATGGTACTTTAAACAAAGAAGTCTAAAACAACTCAGGAATGAAATGCAAATATTCACTTAAAAATATTCCTCTTTTTTTTTTATTAGATTGTAGAACCCAAATTTGTGCAAAGTTCAGTATTTTTCACGCAAGATATAGCGCTGCACATCACTTTTTTCTAGCCACACTGAAAATTCCATTTACACAACACAATTATATCCCAGATTTGAATAAGAAATGTCCTAGTCCGCAGACTATACAAGATATCCTTTTACTCTAGAAACTAAATCTTTCAAAATTGTTACTCTATCTAGGGAAATACAAACTTTTGTTCTTATACAAACAACTTGAAAGTAAATGAACAATGAAGAAAAAAAGACATTGAAAGGAAACTGAAGCATAAAAAGATTAAACTGAAGCATAAAAAGTTCCACGGGAACTTAAGGAAGAACTTCTTGACAGTGAGGGTGACAGAGCACTGCAACAGGCTGCCCAGAGAGGTTGTGGAGTCTCCTTCTCTGGAGATCTTCAAGACCCGCTTGGATGCAGTCCTGTGCCACGTGCTAGAAGTGGCCCTGCGTGTGCAGGGGGGTTGGACCAGATGACCTCTAGAAGTCCCTTCGAACCTTAGGCATTCTATGATTCTATGATTCTATGAAGGTGTGGGGTAGATAAGAGAAGATAACATGCAGCAATGCAATAAGGTATGCAAAATGTCAAAAGAATTCAGTTATATAAACAGTAAAAGGAACATGCATACGTATCTCGGAGAACAGGGCAATAAAATACCCAGTAGAATTTAATGCATCCAGATATCCACAAGTTGTATCAGCCAGAATGCACTGACAAAGCCTGTAAGAACTTCAGAAAAATCCTACAAAAAGACAGCAAACTACACAGAAAAAATACTAGAAGGGAAAAAAAGATGGAGATAACCTGAGCATGCCAGTAACATTTACTACTACAATAAGAATATCCACCCAACTAGATGAAATAAGCAATGTTACCAAGAGAAAATTTAGAAGAAGTATTTCAAACAGCAGTATGTCTTTAAAAAAACTCCTATGAATTGGAAGAAGTTAATTAAAAGACATCTAAAAGCGCACCAGAGGAAGTACTGAAAAAGCAGCCATCAGTTTAGCTAGATGAGGTAGTTAAGTATCTTTCCTGCCCTAGTTCCAAAATTTTATGCTGTTCAATTATGAGTCATTAACTTGCAAGTCCAAATTTTGCATTTGAGTTAACAGAACTTATACACCAAATTCTGTTAGTCAAGTACTATTGACTTCTGAATAATAAAAGTAACTGTGATATGCAAGCTTGATCTTGATAAGGGAATATTAACAAAACCCATTGCCTTTAATATCAATATGATGAACAGCTTTTTCTTCCAACATTAAGAATCTGTGTTGAACTGAGGGCAAACGAAAGACAGCTTTTCTTTCATGAGGCTACCATCACTTAGAAGTACCCTAAACCTAAAAATCTCTTAACAAAGAATTCTAAATTAAAAATCCCAATTCAAATTCAAATCAAGTCTTAACAGTTCAATGCTTTTATACAGTAACACTTAGGTATTAAATTGGAGGCTAAGGCTCAACAGTGTAATATGGGATTAACTACACTGATAGACGTGTCCAGAATCTAATAATCACTTCTCCAACATACACACTATATCCTAACATTTTTCAAAGCAGGATTGTTTAGTGAAACAAAACTCATATTTAACATAATGTATAAGACAAAAATGTAACAGTGAGATTTTAAGGATCAACCAGAAGATACTTTGTTTAATCAATACAGCAGTTGTTCATTTGGATTAGTGCTTGGAGAAACCAAAAGGGACATTTGTCTAAGACCAGCAAGCAAAATCCTCCAGGTTTCTTTCTAGGTTTCATGAGCTTCAAGAAGCTGAAGAAGAAAGACTGCAAGTCACAGAGTTTAACAAGCTTTTGTTATTTGATACAACATGTATCCAACTATAACAGTGACACAGCACCTACTTCAGTTTTCCTGCAAACAGAAAACTGAGCTTTAGCATCACCTTTTCCATTCTGTTGCCGAATTCCTTGAAGTTATTGAAAGCCTAATACATAATTAAATATTTTACATACATTTATTTAACTGCACAGATGGTATTTGCTTAGCCAATGCAAGTGCTTTCCAAAGACCCTTGGTAAGCTAGAAAAAAACGGATGAGAAGAAAACTAAGCATCATTAGTCCCATAATTATGCCAGAATGATGCCAAAAAGTTACATAACTGTCAGAGAAAAATACAATAGCTTTCTGTTTTAACAAGCTACCTCATTAAATACTTGCTCAAGAATATCCCATACTACTATTTCACTACTTCAGGCCCAGCATAATAAACACGTAATATACAATTTTTAAGTAACTGGTCATATCCACATTCTATAAGAAGCAGGCCAAACAAGATGACAAAGCAGAAGCAATCAGTGGCACGTTACAACGATGAGAAGTAAGATCCACCACACCTCTTAGAAAATTTAGTGGTGTATGACTATCAGAAAACTTCAAAAAAATTCCCCAGTATGCTCTGTTAGTCAGCATAATGAATACAGGAGGAAATCTGGTCCACCTATTCTTTAGTGCTACCAGAGCTGCAAAGTCCTTGGAGATTTTTTTTTTTCATTGTCCACTGCATATGTGTTAGTGTAAGGCTTCTTCTTTTATTTGCTCATTTGTGTAATTAATGATATGATCCTTATTTTAGCAAGAGAAAAGGCCAGCTTCACCTTCTCATGACTCTTATACAAAGATATGTTACCTTAAGAAAATGAGAGTTGATAGTCATCTTCTCCACAGGTACTCTAATCCATAAACATTATGATAAATTTATCATAAACACTATGATAAATTAACCCAAAGTTAAGAAATAATCAAACACTTCAGCTTTGGATGGCGAACATGGACCTTTCTGTACATCCATAGATATTTTTTCTGGCAACTTTCTACCACTGTATATACAACAGAACCAAGCAATAAAATGCACAAGCATCAAAATGCACCAAGACCATGAAACACAAAAATGAGAAAGATTAATGAGACAGGTAATTTGTCCTAGAAGTGGTAGGTCTGACCTTTGGAGATAAAATATTTTTACTCTGTAATTAATTCTAAGATGGCCTTATTTGGATGGATAACTAAAAGTTGTTTGACAACTCTCTGTATGGTCTGTGAAGACTGGGGTGTGCTAAGCATAGTAGTGGTGTATACAAACAGGTAACAGTCAGTCATATAAAACATCTTCCCTATAAACAGTTTCAGTCAAACAGCAAACTACATTTCTCTCATGGCAATCATTTGTTCTTCATACAAATATTTTACTGGTTAAACATCTGCAAATATGAAGTTATTTAATTCCTGATTACAACTCAAAAATCTGACTACTCTCATACTACTCTGGATACTGAATACTCTAGAGGGAAAACAACTCCACTTTTTAAGCTGAGATCACACAGTAATAAAGAGCTTTGGCATTCAGACCAGACTTAAATCATTACAGAAAATACCAGTCATAAAATTAAGAATACATAAAAGCCATCATTATATTTTATAATTCTAATATCACTCAAAGAGCAAACCATTAACATAATATTAAAGGGAGAGAGAGAGGGAGGAAGGGAGAGAGGGAGGGAGGAAGGGAGAGAGGGAGAGAGGAAGGGAGAGAGGGAGAGAGGAAGGGAGAGAGGG